>MU204179.1:3325264-3359830 GCA_017309775.1 Paedocypris sp. Pulau Singkep
AACCGTTCAGACCAGTGTTAGCACGTTAGCAACACCAAAGAGTTTTGTTTCCTAGCCACTGCCATCTTCTGGTTTGCTCACTGTTCTATACCAGTTGTATGCCAAAAGTTGTACATTATATATAAGTGTTTTATATGCAAATTATAAATTGTATATAAAGCACACACAAGCACACTTTCTATGTCCAAATTAGAATAAATGAAAAAAAATCCAATAAATTATATTCAACTTTGTCATTTATTATATTAGACTTTTGTTATTATAATCAGCTTTCTTTCTTTTCAGTGTAAAAACCTAGGTAGCTGGAAACAAATGTTATTTAAGTGATTCAAATCTGATCACCATGAAGTGAAAGAAGGTGGCAAAGTGAAATAATTTGGAGTGTTAGTGACTCGAAAAAAAACAAAATCAAGAAAACGATTCATATTGGAACATTTCTTACTCCCGTGAAATGACAGTATGTCTGGCAGTTAAACACACACTGCAAGATGCTCATTTAGTCTGCATGAGATGAGCTCAATCTGTTTGTTCTTTCACGTTCAAAAAATCTCACAATGTGATCCAGAAGAAGAGTTTATATTGCTGTATAGTCTCATTATAGAAGACAGTGTGTACTGTACCTTCAGTCCACCACAACCTGAGCAACCTTCGGTATGTTCTCATTTCCTGCTCCCTTTCCCAGAATGCACTCTGGTGAGTCTGTGTGTAGTGTATGCATAACATGCTAAATCCTGAGGGCATAATGCGTCTCCCCCAGAGAACGTTCTGGAAGTGTTAATAGCTCACACTCGGGAACAGAACTCGTCTCAAGACCACAGACAACAAGTCCACGCTGCGAGCGTGTCCATCTGCCTAATTCTTCTTTTCGCTTTATAACGCTTCTGCCGCCCCATGTTAAAGCAGCAAATTGCAAAATCCTATTTCTCCGCGTAACGCCGACTGCTGCATGAAAATGAATGTTCAGACAGAAATAGATAGAGATGGGAGAGAGGTGCTAGCTCAGCAGAAGCTCTGGTTAATAGCACCATTACTGTCACGAGGATCCATATTCGGACAATGAATTAATAACGAGCGGGAAGGGAGCTGTGTGTGTGTGTTTGAGAGAGAACTAACACACACACACACACACACACACACACACACACACACACACACACAATCAGTGGCACACACTCAGCACCTTTATTATGTAAGTCCTGAAGGAGACAGGAATGCAAATGAGCCAAGTATTTCTGGAAATATGGGACACCTCAAAAGTACCATAAAAAGATGAATGGGAAGAATAAAAGCATACACACATGTGCACACACACACACACTCACCATAATCACAATTAAAAATAATCATTATATGTTTCAAGCGAGGAAGACCGATATAGAATTCATCTCGGTTGACACAATGGCTGTTTTGTTACCATAGTTACCCCCAAGAACAATATGTCGCTTATAACGTATTGATTAAAAAAACACAATATGTTTCTAAAATAAAGAAAGAGGTAATAATCTTCAAATACAATTTTCACTCTGAAAATAGATTAAATGTTCCGAAGGCAAATCTTCTTCGTGAATTTAAGGCAAAATGACAACTGCAGTACAATTAATCTATAGGTTGTTGACACTTATTTGTGTAACTATTTGCTGATTATAAATATTCTAAATATGTCTATAAACATAACTCTCTCTATATATATATATTCTAGACATATATATATATATATATTTTATATTGTATGACATATTTATAATATTATATATAATATACAGTATAAGTATTATATATATTATTTTTAATTCCCCTCCATTTTTCCTGGAACGAAGCGAAAGACTATGCCGCAATTCCCAAATCTAAATCCGCTTGGGATTGTCCCGGGAACCTGATTTGCAGACTTTATAAAGACAATCCGGTCAAACTCATCTGTTTCCTTTTGATTATTTTGCAACAATTCAAATCTTATTTAAATCACATCAAATTTGGAAATCTAATATGGGTCAGCTGGATTATATACTATATGCCGGGAAAAAAAAAAAATGCATAATTCATAATTTATCCAGAAACAATCGGTGCTTCAGAAAGCTCGCGATGCAGATTATGGAGGATAAGCTTTTCCCCGCTATCTCTGTACTAAGAAATATCACATTAAATTGTTGTTCTTTGAAAACAATGTGTGAAATTGCGGCAGGAGTAATTGCGCGTAAAAAGTGGAATGGTTGGCGCGCACGTTCGTCCTACGATAAGCTTCACGCCGCATCGTTTCATCCCATCCTCATCATCATCCCCAACTCTTCATCGGGAGGAGTTGAATAGCACTGCCGTTTGAGTCATAAACCTTGAGGGAGAACGTATGAGAACAGTGCAGATTGTGTAAAGATTATCTATAGGCAGCCCGATATAGAGAACGATGCTGGAGACGGAGACAGTAAGAATCGATGACATGCTATTAAACCCCCTAGACAGCTGCAGCACCATAAAAATAAAAAAAAAAGCTCGGAATATGAAGCCCAAATATATGTGGCTTTCAAAACCTTCACGCGAATGCAAATGTGCTTCAGTCGTCCATTTTTCTCTGTCTTTCGGGGATGATGATAGCACAGGGAACGCTAAAGCTTATACGTATATATAAAAAACCTATTGGAAAGGACAGCCGAGGAGCGTGGAAGTGAAAATGTGGGATATCTGGAGAGAAGGACTCGGTGTCACTGCATTGTGCCGTATACTGATACTATCCAACACGACGGAACCTCTTCTGCACGCGTGCAAACACATTCCGTGAATCAATACCCGTTTTTTTCTCTCTCTCTCTCTCTCTCTGTCTCTCTCGTGTTTATCGAGGCATTCAGTCCTGCAGCTCACAAGCTTATCAGGTCGTGATGGAATATGATTTTCCTATCAAACAGAAATAAATTGCTTAGGTATGTTCATTTATCCATTTTCAATGGGACTTTTATTTTGCTAATCTAGAGCCAATTCCTGCATACACAACACATTTATTCACCCTCTCATTCTTTACAAAGTTGTCGTCCCCACAGAACTTATTGAAGGAAACTGGAGACCTGGAAGAAACCCACGTACAAACTTCCAACTGTCGACACGCCACCTCAAGACCAGAAATATCGTATCTGCTAATGATTATATCCCACATCCATCATACAGTATACAGACATGCATGACTGTAAAGAGCGAAATATTCTGTTGTTTCCTTTTTTTTATTTTACGCATAAAAACAGACAGGGAGACACGGCCCCAGGCAACACATTTCTCATCCTCTTCCTTCATCCTGTGCTCCGTTCAACACATCAGTATGCTGAAGACAGGGTCACGCACACACACACACACACACACACACACACACAAATGATTGTCGGCGGTCTCCAGACACTAGAGCTTTGTGCTGCAGATCTTGCTTGCTCTCTTACTCGGAGTCATCAGACTTTTTTTCTTATGAAAAATAATCCATCCAGAATATAGCACCATCCCGTCACGTAAAAAAAAATTAATACAATTCTTAAGAGTACTAAAATTAATAAATCACATTTGCATCAGGAGCCAAAGCTGAAGAGGTGCAAAAACCAAACATTTTGTAACCATTCATTTTCTATGAATAATAAGAAAGAAAAATAATAAATTAATGTATTATTAATATATTGTGTATTAATGTATTCATATGGATGGATGGATGGACGGACGGACGGACGGACGGACGGACGGACGGACGGACAAACAGACAGACAGACAGACAGATAGATGGATAGTGTTTATTTGTATGTATGTATGCACAAAACTCATTTTATAATCCTCGAGTAAAAATTGGTTGTATTATGATCATCATGTTGGGATGTAATCTTTTTTTTTCATCAGAGACCATGTTAGACTATATTAAATAAGACAATCTAGCAAATCCCATCTGCCCAAAGTCCAATCCATATGGCTAAACCGAGCCACATCCAGGTACAGTAGCACACAAATAACAAGATTTAAACAAATAACAAGATTTAAATAAATAACAAATAAGATTTGTGTGTATGGCCATTGTTCATTCCAAGACTTCCATTTTCTCTAACATGATCAAACAAATGTACATGTTCATTTTTTTTTTTATATGCAGGCGCTTTGCCAATGCTGGAACGTTTTATAAAATGTGTGAATTTGTGCTAAATTAAACTCGTTTTAACTTGCAGAATGTCAGTTGTCAAGAAAATCACATCTGAATAGCGGAATGAAGCAGAATCTGCTCGCAGGTGTATGAATTCAACGGCTCTTTCAGAGTTTTAAACAGCCTTTATTGGAGGATTTTATGATAATGTAATTGAAAGTGTGAACTTTAAGCCATTTTGGCACTTTATTTGCTTAAAAGCGAATCATAAGTGAATAAACAAGTGAGTCTCGTGTTGCTGTATTCACTTAATCCTGCGCTGAAAGTTCAAATCCGCACGTTCTTAAGAGAAGGACATTTAAAACGATGATGTCTGTGTCAGACGGAGAACCACTTGAAAGCGTTGTTGCTTTTCCTCATAATGGATAACTACGAGTGTTTTAGCAGGCAGACATTTTACTTAAGAAAGCATAAAAGACAGATTAAAACAAATCCAGCAAAGAAAAACACAGTATCAAAACTCAAAAAAATCAAACAGCGTTTACTTAAATCTTTAAGTCAACATGTAACACAAACTTGAGTTCACTAGTTGAGCCAAATATATATGTATAAAGTTCACAAATTGGATGTTTCTTCAAACCTTACGTTCTTGATGTCAAGGAACCGGCCGCTGAAACTTAAAAAACGAATTCCAGACAATCCTTGCGTTTAATAGTCGGGCCCAAAGTGTCCAACATATGAGTTATTTAGCTCGTGCTAGCTCCGGTGCGCATCCATGGGTCAAAACCTTTCCTCTAGCCTGCGCTTTAGCCCCCAGCATCTTCTGTGTCCTGCCAGAGGCTCTGGGAAGTTTAATTTGAGCCAAGCTGAGGTAGATCAAAGTCTTCCTAGTCTCCACATCAAAGTCGAAGGGTGCATCTGCGGGAATGAAGCAAGAACCCGGTTTACTTTCGCTACAGAGCAGAGATGGATCAGAACCGAGAGGATGGTGAGGACCACGGCAAGAAACAAAGAGGCTTTAATAGAAGTGAGGTTTCAAACTATGTCTTCAGAAAGTAGCTGTTTAGTAAATTGTTGCAAGCAGTTACATTAAATGTGTGGCTTTGATATCACTATTTCTGTGAACTATGTTGATTTTGACCTTTATGTGACTGATTTACCGTGTTTACACAAATATAAGCACCCGCCTTATTTTTCAGGCATAGAAAAAATAAACTAACATTTCGGCTAAACGAAGTTCAATTTCTCTCAAAATTCTTCATTTATTTATTTAGCCGACCTAACTTGTGACTAGTGCCACTTTGACTTTTGATTTTGATATTTACTTGAATATTAGATTGAAAAAAAATATATTCTACTCATTAGAACTGCACCTCCCAAAATCTTAAGCAGCTTTCTGATTTAATGATTTTTATTATTGATTGTTTTTAATTCATTTTTATTTCTTCTAGTGTTATTTAACCACTGTTAAGTGTTGCTGTGCGACTAATGTTTCTTATTCCCGTTATATATATATATAAACGCATATACAGTATGAATGTCTGCCTAAGGAACCATTATTTAAAGAACAAAAGAAGACACAAAGACGGGGAAAATGAAAAAGAAAAAGAAAAAGGGTGCTTAAATTCGTTTAAATATGTTACTTTCAAATTTCCAATTGTCTAGACATAGCAACTGTCCTGTTCTATGTAAAAGTCGAGCATTAGCCACATGTTCTTTGTTAAAACACCTGTAGATGTTCGTGCAGCAAGCCAAAAGTTCATTACAAATCACAAAAAACTTAGAGAAAACCGTGACCCAGACAAACCCTCCCGAAAAACGTCAGCTTTCATCTCGCAGTGGAAAATATGGCAGGAGCAGAGTCGTCCAAGATACGCTTTAGACGTGCACATCCACAAAACTGGATTTTTTTATATTCTCCAGCATCAACAATTAATCTTCCATTAGAGGCGGTTTTGAGTCTGTTTTTCTGCAATTCGAGTTTTCTCTTTGAACCCAACAAAACCCAGTCTTGCTGGAAATACTTCAAGCCGGGTGATGAACGCCTTTTCAGGTACAATTTTAAATATATTGTGTGCGAAATGCGCTTTCTTTGTGAGTGCGCCATCCGTTAATGCCACGGTTCCAGGCATCACAGGCTTTTGAAAGAAGAGTTTTTGATATGACGTTCAAGGCCTTTGATGCAGAACATAAAATACACGGAAATGGCAGAAACTCGAGATTGATCTGGAATTGAGTATTTAACAAGCGTTTTTGTTTGTTCGTCCTTAAATGATTTCAGTATTACGTTAATAAGAGGAGGTTAAAGGAAGTCAGGGCCGTGTGGAATTATGACAGTAAAATGCCAAATTTTTTATAATGTAAAAGCCCAAGATGCTTTTCTTTGAGGCCTATTACAACTAAACGCAAAAACACTTTGCCGTGTTTAAGACCCGCACCTTATTTGAGCATTTTAAAGCATTTCGCAGAGGAATCACGTCTCAATTTTAAATAAAATCTGCGCATGGCGTGTGAAAAAAAAGGCATGTGTGTGAATGTTTTGATTTTCAGAAACATGAATGCAACCTTCTCCTCCTTTGCTTTGGACTTTCCCGGCATCCCTGGAAATCCGGGAGTGAAACCGAAGCGCAGAACTGATAGAAGTCTTTGTTTTAACATTCCGTTCCCAGTAGACAAAAAAAAAAAGAATGTGCTAGAGATAAGTTTACACTGTTCTCGACAGATACACTTTAAAACTCATTTCAATGTTTTCTTTTTACTATCTCCGAACTCTCTACTGAATCATATTGTGTGTTTTTAAGTGGAACAATTATGATTAATGCATGCATTGGGTCTG
Source organism: Paedocypris sp. Pulau Singkep (assembly GCA_017309775.1). NCBI lineage: Eukaryota > Metazoa > Chordata > Actinopteri > Cypriniformes > Paedocypris > Paedocypris sp. Pulau Singkep. The sequence continues at coordinate 3,332,191 of MU204179.1, forward strand.
CATGTAGGTGAGCAGGAAGAGGGAACTGACACAAAAAAGACAGAGAAAGAGAGGGAGAGGGATACTGTTAGACGATGTTCTGTTAAGTGAGAAAAAGGAGAGAAAAGTTGGAAAAAAAATAAAAAAATATATTAAAAAACAGAAAGTAAGAAAAATTGAGTTTGATAGAGAGAGAGAGAGAGAGAGAGAGAGAGAGAGAAAGAGAGAGCGAATGAGTGAGAGAGGGGGAGAGGAAGAGAGAGCAACTATTTGAAAGAACGAGTGTGATAATTTTGTTAAAAGGTATATGTGTGTGTGTGTGTGTGTGTGTGTGTGTGTGTGTGTGTGTGTGTGTGTGAGAGAGAGAGAGAGAGAGAGAGAGAGAGAGAGAGAGGGAGAGAGCAACTATTTGAAAGAACGAGAGTGTGATTGTGAGAGGGATTGTGAGAATTTTGTAAAAAATGTGTGTGTCCTTTTGAAGAGAGAGATTGCTTTTTAAAGACAGAATACGAAAAATTAAAAATTTAAATGTAAACTTTCCAACAAAGCAACAAATACTCTAAAGAGCAATGCAAATCGTGAAAGAAAAAGAAAACATGCAAAATGGCAGGTCTTCCGGCGAACACAAACCTCTCTAGGTGGCATGTGGCAGCCTACTACTTAGCAAACGCTGACACAAAATGTTATCGTGACATTTCAGCAGCATTTTCAGCAGCCGAAGCTTTGCAGACCTCGATCGCTTTTTTGTCCTGCGAGCTCTGTTGCGCTAAATGTGTTTCTTTGCACTTTAAAAGTTCAATTTTAGTTGAAATAAAATCATTTGTCTTTTGAAAATGTCAAGTCCAAATGAATTTGTAAAGTCCAAAGTCAGACGACTTAAAACGATTGCAGCTTGGTTTTTATACGTCAAATGACTAGAGGTGTACTTATTTCGACAAACTCAATCTTTCTAGCTACATCGTAGAAACCACACCTTCCTCTGGAGTTAATATCAACCGCTAATGCTAACTTTACTCAAATAATGATAACTGTCTAGTCTAACCTTATTCTTAATTAAATCTGTCAATGCTACTTTCACTCTATTAATGCTAACCCTTCACTCCGTCAATGAAATTCGCAAATGCTAACTTCACTCTATGAATGCTAACCGGCAATACTAAATACAGACATTTAATGAAATCTGCTAATGCTAACTTCACTCTATGAATGCTAACCGGCAATACTAAATACAGACATTTAATGAAATCTGCTAATGCTAACTTCACTCTATGAATGCTAACCGGCAATACTAAATACAGACATTTAATGAAATCTGCTAATGCTAACTTCACTCTATGAATGCAAATTGCAAGACTAACTTCACTCTAATAATGAAATCTACCAAATTAAAGCTACACAATTAATTGTTAAAAGATCGCAATCTTGATTTCACCCCCCTTGCAATCTTAAGCCAGCATTTATACGATTAATACAATTGTCATATAGTCAAACTCAAGATAACACACACACCAGTGTTTATATGGGATCAAACTAGTGCCAAAAAAGAGTTTTGCACAAGTTTTGCGTTTGAGTACAAATCATTTGGGGACTTTCTAACTCCTTGCTCTGATTGGTCAAAGCAAACCAATCGCAAAGCAGATCCCCGCCATTGCCGTCCCCGCCCACAATGACAGGTCCTAAAACTATAATCAGTTGAAAAACTTTGCAGATATAAAAAGGATTATAAAAGATTTAAAACATTTTTTCTTTGCAACAATATTTTTGCATTACAATTCATTATTTTTCCAAATGTCCGCGGTTAAATCTTTAAAATAAAAAAAAAAACAAAAAAAAATCCAGAATTGTGAAAGAAATGCGATCGTTTCTCTAAGCAAAAACATAGTGATTCCCATTTTATCAATAATCGTGCAGTTCTACCGCCAATGCTAACTTCACTCTATTAATGCTAACCGTCAATACTACATTACCACTGTTAATGAAATCCGCTATTGCTAATTTCACTCCATGAATGCTAACAACAAACACTCACTTCACTCCTTCAATGAAATCTGTTAATGCAGATAAATCCTTAACGCCATCTCCCCACTCTTAATGCTAACTTCACTCTAATAATGCTAAACGCTAAAGTAAATATCAATAGTAACTCCACTCTGTTAATGCTAACTGTCAATGCTAGCGTTATGAATGCTACCTGTCTTTGCTAACTTCTCTATGTTAAAGGCTAAATATTTTTTGTAAATGCTACTTGCCATTACAAACTTAATTTTGTGAATGATATCTGTCAATGCTAACTCCACAGTGTTTGATATACGTCCGATACCTGTCAAACAAGTCAAGCTCCTTGTAAACTAGAACACATTTGTGAAAGAAGGGCGGCGGATTTCCTTGTTTCCGTAGAGTCTCTCGGCTCAAATAAATCCCCTCAGCAAAAAAGAAAAAGAAATCTTGATGTGAATGTTTCCCGCCTCCTTTGAAGTTTCAGCATATAAAAGTCAAGCCACAGCTTCAGACCACATGGTGAGATGTTCCTTCAGAAGACTATCACCACACACCGTCAATGCTTAATGTGAATAATGCATTGTTCTTACTACTTCTTGTTAAAGAACGGAGCACGAGGAGAATCCCACTCACACAATTACAATTTAAGCCTCCGAAGTAAAATACGCCTTACGCTACAAAAAACAAAAAATCTGGACATGCATCTCGGACATGAAACTCATCTGCGGCTACAAATGACATAAGTGGCTGTAGCGTGTGTGCTTGTTTTATTCATCCATCGACACCGTATGCTTGTGCGTTCCTGTGTGTTACCTGTCGACAACAGGTAGTGTCACGAAGCAGAACAATGATCAAAGAAAGTAGGAATGAAAAGAGAAAGCCCCGGGCTCAGAGAGCATCTGTTCTTCCACTTTTCTTACCCATCAACATTCACGGAGGCCCGAAATCAATCCCCAGGCAAAATTAGTGATCAGGCAGGCCTCACCTGTAGCTGCAGGCTAAAGATGGTGATAAGTGCAGTCCCTGGTGAGCTGATAAGGGAGATCTCTATATCACTTATCACAATCTGCCTTTCCATCATGCTACAATAAGTCGTTTATACTGTATATATCCAAACACCTCTAATAGAAGGCCACCTCTAGTAGAAGGACACCATGGCCATGGCCTTCTAATAGAGGTTTTAGGTTATATTCTCTCTCTTCTCTACTTTTGTGAGATCAATATTTCTCCGCTGTGGGACTAATAAAGGTATTTTCATTTTAAATTCACCTTTACTTGTGAATGTTGTGGTGGCACATACGTAAAATCCACAATCATTCCATCTGCAACTTTCTACAGAATTTTCAAATTCCTCTGTTGACATGGTTTGTGAACGCTTCTGTTGACTAACAGGTTGGTTTGTGACAGACAGATAGATAGACAGACAGACAGACAGATAGGTAGATACAGAAAGACAGACAGACAGATAGATAGACAGACAGACAGAGAAAAGCAGTCAGACAGACAGACAGACAGACAGACAGATTATAACATCTTAATCTAACAACATGATGTCATAACAGCTCAACAATAATGAATAAAATCTATCATTGAAATAACACTTCAATTACTGCAAAGCAATTCTAAATAGACATCACAAATTGATTAAAAAATAATTTATATTATATTTAACTCATAAAATACAGAAAAAGCAGTGTGCATGTAGGCATTTATTTTATTTTTTAAGCGAGTCTGCAAACTGTTTTCCATTTCCAGTTTTGATGAGAATAGATGTTGAAATTTCTGCTGGAGGCTGGAAAATTAATCTTTTTGCGTGAACGTCGCCTGAAATCGGTCTTGCTCTTTCATTTTGTATAGATAATGGTTTTGTGGGGGATCTCATGACCTTGCACGGACACACAATGCAAACAAATAAAGGAGTGTGAAAACAAAGACACTAAACTGGTCGTGAGCAAACTGGCGTCTGCGGCTCACAAAGGTCACGGAGAGGTCAACCACGAGAATGACAATGAAAACACTACGGCTCACATGCGGAATGGATTTCAGACCGGGTCTAAACACATAAGATCATCACTTTGTAAAACTAAAACTACAAACATCTCCTGTTCCAGTAACGACAGAGCCAGAAAAAAAGACACTTTTTTACTTGGTTGGAAGTGACTTTTAAATAAAAATCTTGAAAGTTCATGCTCTTCAAATGCATTTTCCCCAAAACATGGCTGCTCAGTTTACTCAACAACACACACACACACAAGTGCGCTGAACTCTACACAGCAGGATTTATGAAGACTCAAAATATCCCTCCGGATAGAAAGAAATTAATTCTCCTCAATGAATCAGTAATAGACTTAATTTTGGCAAACCTGTTCAATGACATGGTTTTTGTCAATCAAGTTCTCGGTCTTGGGAACTGTCATAAAGCTATAAACTATCCATCTCAAAGCTTTTTCTTTTTCGTTTATTCTTTGTGTCTGCCGCACAAAACAAGAAGTCCACGTGAAAAATGCAAATATAGAATATTTCAGATACAACAGAAATTTTTTTTTAAAAAAAATCACCAGAGCTTAGACATTGCAGTTAAAAGCACTCAAATAATATGAAAAAAAAAAAAAAAAAAAAAAAAAAAAAAAAAAAAAAAAAAAAAAAAAAAAAAAAAAAAAAAAAAAAAAAAAAAAAAAAAAAAAAAAAAAAAAAAAAAAAAAAAAATATATATATATATATATATATATATAAAAAATATTTTGTAGAGAGCCTAATAATGTGTCCTATATGTATGTGTGTATGCGTGTGTATATACTGACTATATATTATACTATATTACATACTATATATACTGCTTACATTAAATTACACACACACACACACACACACACACACCCACTCACATACTAATACATATAAATATTTATAAACACACGTACATACTACATTATTATAAATGTGTGTGTCTTTGTGACCATCTTAAAGTCTGTTCACACACCCGCATCAAACAGCCTGACACATCTGGCGATTCCTCACACCACCAAAAATAACACTCGCTCCGCACAATAAACCGGATCACATCCAACAAAACGATACGCTTGGAACATGCGCTGCAATTTATTTTTCAAATGCCTCTGTCATCAAACGGCTTTGAGAACGTCCTCCTGAGATTTGGAAAGCAGCGTGTCCACGCGACTAGGAAAGCAAACACCAATCGTCCATCCGTCTGCTGGTGGGAGCGGAGGGGATGACGAAGGTTGAGTCTGCTGGTGCTTTACGTAAACATCCCTGTGAGAGTGACAAATCCATTTGTTTTAGAATGTTTAAAACATGATGGCTGCTGTTTATAAAATTGATTCCTGGAGTCATTAAGAGCGTCCTGATGATGAGGGGAGATTAAATTAACGGGAATCATGAGCCGCCGGCGATTATATGGGCCTGTAAAAAAAAAAAAAAGAAAAAAAAAAAAATCACACAGCCCCTCTTGGGACGCCTCATTTATGGAGCTGGGAAAATAATTCAGATTGGAGAAAAGAGAAAGCGAGCGAACGACAGAGATAAGCACAAAAAGCTATTTATTTCTTGAAAATGTAAGTCGTTGTGAAAAGTTTTGCAGTGTGTCAAAAAGACAACCTAGTAAAATTGTTAGGAAAAAAAAACGAGTCAATGCATTTTTGCTAGATACCTTCCTACATTATTGACAAAAGCACAAGTTTTTTTTTTTTTACATTGATAATTGTGTTCCTTGATTTCAGTTCAGTTAGAATAAACAGTAATCAATGCAAATATTTGTTCAACAATGATAATTATAAGGCAAACTTATCATTTATACAGAGAAGAGCTCTATTTACCAATTGTTTAACCCTCTAACACACACACACACACACACACACACACACACACACACACACACACACACACAGACTCGCATTTATATTATAGAGTGGCCCCACCATTGACTTGCAAAACAATATGTTCTCTCTCTCCTTACAGTAACCAAAGCATCAAAATATTCCCCTTCCCCACCCCCTTTACTCTAACCTTAACGAAAACTCAGTTGTAGCTCTGTCTTAAAATTACATCTTGTCCCTCAAAAATATCTTCAAAGGTGTTGGGCCCTAGTCAAAGACCCCACGAGTACACAACGGGGGCCCACATGGTGCTAAAAACGAGCATTCTGGGCAAGTTTGTTCTAAATACAGGAACACACACACACACACACACACACACACACACATTTTTTAAGATTAATTAGTATGAATGTGAAAAAAGGTCAGATGGATATATAGTAGAACATGCATTTGAATTCATACTAGAACTACAATTCCATTTCTGAACCACTATATTATTTCTGGGTCACGGGAAACTGAAGCCAATCCCAACAGCTCTAGGCCCGAGGGCGGGACACACCCTGGATTATTGGCAAACAAATAACGGAGCGGGACACGCAGACACACCCATGGAGAGTTTTACAGACTCCAATTTCCCTTAGCAAGTTTTGGGTTCAATGATAAAAAAAAGGGAAATCCAGAGGAAACCCACGCAAACATGGAACAACACAAGTGCCACTTCATTTTTTTTTTTCAGATTCACTTTTATATTTGTCAACATTGACTGATTGAGCAACTAGTTGGCTAATTTTAAACTTCAGATTTGAATTAAAAAAAAAAAATAGATACGCATACAAATTAAAATGTGCTTAAATCACATGATGTAAAGTATAAAAATGAGCAAAGGGTGGATGCAAAACAAACGTGAACCGCATGGGATTCCGAGCAAATGTCACTGTCATTTACCTCACCTCGTCAGATTTATGTAAGCGATTGTGGGAAACTGGGCCGGGCCTAAATGGAAATGTACATATGGGCATCTTGAGGCCGGTTCTGAAAAGCTCATGGGGATAAGTTCAATCTAGCTGGGCCGACTAGAAATCAAGCATGTAGATATAGAGCCTGTTGAGGTCTGCTGAGATCTATCCATCTCACTTTGGAAAATTCTTATTTTTTGTCCTACTACTAAGTACTGAATGTTTGTGAGATATTGCAAAAAATAATAGTGTGTGTATAGCGTGCGTGTGTGTGTGTGTAGTAACTAGTCACCAATTTCCAGAAGACGAGTAAGTCGTATCCAATTTTAAAAGAACTTAAGCATCTTACTCGTACTGAATTTATGCTAAAAATCACAGAATTGTGACAATCAAGAAACTATTTATTTATGAGGTGTTATTTCCTAATATATAATTGAAACCTAACACCTCACTGTTTCAAAATTGCAGAAAAAAAACAACATAAAAAAAAAACAAAAAGTCAGTCTCAGTCAAACTCAAAAGTGCAAAAAAGTGCAATCGCTAGCACACATGATTTACATCCAGTACCTTCAGAATCCTGCAGATGGATATAATATATTTTTGATATTATATTTATATCTTATATCAGATATATAAGATATATATTTATATCTTATATCTCAATACAAGTACAAATAAGCCAAAAAATGCTTAGGTGAAGTAACAAAGTCAATTTTCTCGAGTACTTCACGCCATTGACGTTGAAGGCCTGTTTAGGGGTCAAGATTTTAAGACAAAAGTTACAATGGAGTCGTGGTTTAGGTGAGAATATTGTGATGAGTATAAGGTTTTGCAAAGAAACCTTGCAAGAGCGCGTGTGTCTGCAGTGTGTGAGTCTGCCATTATAAAAGGACAGACTCATGAATCTATGGCTCTGTATCTCATTAGCGGGCCAATTTCTACATCCTCGCAGGGTCACCAATGCCTACGTCTCAAAAGTCACATTTAGCACGATCAAACCTTATGACAAACAGGCACGCTCTCCACAGTCTCCCTTAGGTCCAGGGGACGCTTCTCCAACCCCAGTAGGCCTTCCTCTGCTAGTTATCTTCTTAGCTTTCAAAGAGAGCTTTCCAAAAAAAGAAGAAAAAAAAAACCCGCTGCTCTCAAAACATCTCGGAGACACTTCACAGGAGATTATGCACTATGAACACTTTCACTAATACGGCTCTGAAGTATATTCACTTGCATGAGTTTTAATTAAGAAAGAGCCGAGTCAACATTAAAAATGCATGACTAAAAATAAGCGCCTGGTTTCTCTCAGTCTCTCTTTGCTTATCTCGCCTGCTAACACTCCAGTGATATGAGAATTGGAGCATATATGTCTAGTTTGGAAAATATGTAATCAAAACTCACAATTATTCAAATGACCCTTCAACCCATTGTACGTACAGTAGACATTTGGGAGTCGTAAATCATCATCTCACAATTTGAAAAAAAAAGCGCTGTAAAGTTTGAATGATTGGGGAACGTTGCAAACATCAACTGTGAGAAACCTGAATAAAACTGAGATGGATTTAGATCTCATTTTGTGTGTCTGTCTGACTCGCTCTCTCATAAGAACATTTAATGCACAGAAAATTATTTTAACTCAAAGCTGGCCTGAAAAAAAAATTATAGAAATCTTGGAAGTTAATTAAAAAACAAAATAAATAAAAAAGGCTAAAAATAGTAATCAATTGCTTTGTTTTTTTTTTTAATAATGACAATATCAGAATCAGCTTTGATGGCCATGTTTTCTCATGACAATTGTGATATTTATGTGGTCTGACCAGTCTTTGCTCTCTGTTATTACAGTTAGAAAAAAATTGCACAATGTATTTAAGGTTTAATTATAATTATAGTCATTTACATGAATATTTTAATAAAAAATAACTGTCTCGCTATGAAACGTTCAACAGTTGCACAAATATCATCATATCATTCTATGATCATTTTAGTGGTAGAGTAGTTCTGATCACGACTTTTTGGCCGCGGAATTAAGTCGTTTATTATCTGATACTAATCATATTTATACTGGTTTCTAATTACACGCACACAAAGACACACACACACACACACACACACACACTATCACTTAAACAAAACTCTGGTGACTACTATTGGCTTTTAAAATCCTTAAATCTCGTTATATTTATTGATAGATGAGCTATAAATGTGAAACAACGTTGAATTCTGTTGAATTTGCGTAAACTGAATGTTCTTTTTTCACCTGTGTTTTATTTTTTACTTAACAAAAAAGCATTTTACTGTTATTTCTCACTTTCAAATTGACCGTTTCCACACTGTTTTAAGCAAGACAGCAAGGGACAAACCCACGCTGTCTTGCTTAAAACATCTGCTGGAAGAACTTAATGGAATAGTTAAAGGTAAAAATGTGCACTGACAAAAATAATCTTAATTGGGAACCTCATTTTTGCCAAAACGAACTAAATCAGCGTGAAAAATCCGAACAAGACATCTTTTTTCTTAGTGAAGGGACTTTTTTTTTTCCCAGTTCCACTAAATGAGCTTGTTACATTAACAGTTTGTCCATTTACATGACAGGCTTGTCTCGGCTCTATTCCTCTTCGATCAGACTGAGCAAAAACAGATCCAGACACCGACATCAGCACTACCGTACAGTCATTCGCTCCTCACCCGTCCACTTCACTAGCATTTAAACACAAACCTCAAATCCAAAACCCCAACCCAAACATCCCTCATCCACCACACAGACTGCAAAAGGTGAAAACTACGCGAGAGCCAAAACCATAGAAGCATATAGACGGCGTTTGCATGCAAAAGTTGCGTTGACAGATTTGTAGAGTAAAGACACGACGTCCCATTACTCTACTACTCATTACCATTTCTAAACAGTTGCGAGCGTACGGAACATTAGCTGCGTGTTTGAGTGAAGGGAAAGTGGGTGTCTTTGAATATATCCAATGGCTTTCCCATGTTCGCCATCGCAAAAGATTCTCGAAAGAGTCGTGTAATGTAAGCAAGCATGCGTGTGCTTGTCGGTAAAATAAATATTTAAACCTGCCTAAACAAACATGCATTTATCACCTACGCCTGAACCTTCATTTACCTATGTGCAAGCCGAGAAGCCAAATAAAGCAGTTCTTCCTTTAAACAAAGTGCATCGTAGGTCATCATCTTCACGACGAAATCAAACATACGGTTGTTATTTGGTGTGCGTACGTGTGCTTCACATTTTCTAGGATCTCGGATTTCATACCGTCATTAAAATGAATAATCTGCCGTTCTTCAAGCCCAGCTTTAATATTTACTTTACTAAATCGACGCGCAGATTCCAGGTTCTAGCTTCCCCAATTTTCGTGTCATTTCATGCTTTGATCCAGAGACTCCTTTGAAGGGACCGATTTTGGTTACAACCAATCGCTGCGGTCAAAGTGCCGGACCATAACCCGTATTTCAGCGGCTTGTTTAATTCCACGTTTGAAGCGGATCCAGAACACCTTAGACATGTATAGCCCTCGAAACTCTTTTCCTCATCCCTCGCTCTGTGTCTTTGTGATAATGCAGAAGAAAGAAGAACAATGTTGGCTGGCAAAGTTGGTCGTGTGTGCCAAAAGCTACAAAGCCAGCCAGGTCTGCAAGTGTTTGGTTGAGTTATGAGCTGACAGTGTAAAAAGCGAGCGTGCTCTTCTCTTACGGCTAATTGAATCCACTGAATTGAGTGATCTCCAAAGCAGAAGACACAAATTATCAGTGGTGGTGAAGAACGCTCCTAAGGAGGCTCTCCTAAATGGACTACACACTGTGTGGGACAATGAAAAGATCTGTCACAAACATCAGTCAATGGCTCTCCCACCGCTCCGGGCACCATTACTGAAAGCAGGCGGTACAGAAAATGAGCAGGGATTTCTCACACCGCTGCCATCCTACCAGGCCGAAAAATGCAAAGTTTGCGGCTTGTAGGTATCTGAACACACACACACACACTTTATGCACAATTAATAATACAATTCAGACGCCACTGAGATTTGAGATGTCTGCGTTTTAGAGAATGATGTGTTTTATGCTGCCTTTAAAGCTAATAAATTAAGAAAGAAACGTTGCCGGTGGTCTTTAATGGTTGCTAATGCTCTTTTTTGTTTAAAAAGGATAAAGCCGGTATAGAAAGCTAAGGATTTGTGTGGCTTTTCCTCAAGAGTGATAGCAACATGTAAGCCGTGGGTTCCATTCCCATAGGAGTTAAAAGAGAACTTAAATAATGCACATTACTACTGTGTATACTGCTAGTAATGATGTATATCACCACTTGGAGTAATGTACACAAGTAATGTATATTACTATATACTCTCTCAGTGGCTCAGTGTGTAGAGCATGTGTGTAGAGTGTTTGCAAAACCAGAACATGAGTTTGATTTCCAGGTTTGATTTTCCAAGTTGTTGAATTGTAAAATAAAAAGTTTTTTTTGATAAAAGTGTCTGCCAGTTTATTACTGTACATCAAAATGGTGAGATGCTCAAAAAATCATGCTGAAAATTAAAATGAAAAATAAGTGAGAAAATAAATAAAATAAATACATTTTAAAATGTGTGTGTGTGTGTGTGTGTGTGTGTGTGTGTGTGTGAGTGAATGAGTGAGTGAGTGAGTGAGTGTGTACGTAAGTCTCCTTGCTACATTTTTTCCCCATCCTAACACCAAAGATGAGGGACTTTTATTCTGTAGGCACATAATCTCCATCCACACAAATCCCATGAAATGGGAATGTTTACATCCACATCCGTTGAAAATATTCCAACGCCTTTAAGCAAAGTTTAGTATCGTGTAGGAGATTTTAGAGGCCTAATCTGTTACAACAGTCATTAATTAACAATTACAGTCGAGTCAAAATGTAGCCAGAATTCTACAACAGCATTTATGTTCTTTAATTGTCCATATTTCTTTTTCATGACTCTTGTAATACATCTAAAAGAGTTTAATAATTGCTGATTAAAAATGTATTGCTAGTGAAGAAAACCCTCTGTTTCTTTGGGACTCAACTAATATTCCTTTCTTATGCAAATGCGCGTGATGTTTTAGCGTTTGTGCTCCTCTGAAGAATCCGCTTGTTGTTTAGCATGACAGGCTTCATTTAGCATCTGGCTAATAGGCCACAGAAGAGAATATGGGATGTTTCTGCTGGTTTATGTCAAAGTCTTTCCTACTCCCACCACCCATCGCCTGGCCTGTAATTTACAATGGGCTTCAGTGTCCAAGTGTTGCCATGACCCGCACCTCTGGAGTAAATGGATAGAAGACGAGTCGCAAAGAAAGAATTGATTATTTCCCCACGCCTCTCCTAGTAAAAAATAAAGGGGACTGAAGGGATTGGCACTCTGGGCCTGTTATTACATTGGCTGGACTGCAACTGCTGAGCTGGTGTGGGAATTTGAGATCACAAAGGGCGAAGGCCGGACTCACGCAACCTGGTGATTCAAAGGCCAGTGATGAGAAAATACGAGAAGACTGGAGAAAAAGAGAAGAAAGGATGCTGGCAGAACCATCTTTTCGTTTTATATTCCGATACTCTTTCTCAAGTTTTAATTCCGGATAGTATCTCTGGAGGACTCGGGCAGACCCTATAAATCTAGCTGGTGAAAATGAAATGGCCAAAGACTGGATACTTACAGAGGAATTGTTTTCTGCCCAATAAAAAAACTTTATTAGAGGAGTTTGCTGGCCTCTTGTGTGTTTTATGTCTTTGTTTGGGGTTGTTAAAAAAGCCCAGGACGGTTGTCTGAGTTTAATTCAGTCTTTTTGTAATATTTCTCCAAGAAAATAGTTCTGAGGCAATTTTACGAATAAAAAAACCTATATTATTTACTTTATATATACATTTTTCATTAAAATCCAAACAATTCAGCAGTGCGATTCCGATGACCTTTCAAAATTCCTCAACATACGAACCGCCCTATGACTCGCCTTATTAATATGTATGAGGTGAACACAATGGTCCGCAATAAGGTTACAATGCTACATCAGCACATTGTCTAATATGCATGAGCGAGGTCACACTAAGGCCATAAACACCCAATGACCAGCCACAACTCAGAATTCCTCTTCTCCCAGTTTAACATTTTAATATTGATGCTTTATACTGGATGAACTGCACAAATTCGCCAAGACGCATAAGACCAGGACACTAAGAAGTCACACACACATTAACACTCAATCTTTACTCACAATACCAAGTCAGCTAATCACACTTCTGTCCCGACTACGGCAAGCACACGAGGACGCCAAATCTCGCCATCCGAAATTACCATGACTGAGAAGCACCAGGAGACTCCATAATTCAGCTGATTTTATAACAGCCTCTCATAAACTCCTGAGCGTGACCTTCATTTTTCAAAGGCCGCCCTGCATTGCATGCACTGACAAGATTTATTGGCCAGCACTAATAGCCTGGTCTCTCTTTGGTGGCCTCTCATCGATATAACGCTTCCTAGCTAGCCGAGTGAAGCGGCGTATGATAACAAATATTCCTGTTACTTTTGTAATCCTTTTCTTTTCATGGAAACAAACACTGAGGAAATGATTAACTATTTGCCGTTATTGATTAAAACAACATTTTCAGTGGTTTGAATATATTGGTTTGTTGGCTACGGCTAAGTTGCTAATGCTAAGTCGCTAATGCTTCAGAGAGAATTGTAAAACGACTGAAGGTCCTGCTGCACATTGTCCTACTCTTAAAATAAATATTAACGGTATAAATTTGCGCGCACACACACACACACACACACACACACACACACACACCTTGGCCTTGTTCTCGCTCTTCAGATGCATTGCCACCCAGCCACAGTAACTTGATGGATAGCTGCTGAACCATCCATCTCCTGCCTTCTCTCATGCCTCATTTGGGAACATTGTGGACAAACACACACACACACACACACACGCACAGTATTTTCTTTTTTTAGAACGATAAAAAGAGTCTGGGAGTTGGCTGCATGTAGATGTTGTTATGCCATACTGTATGAACCTACTTCCCTTCTGAAGATGTTCTCCATACCAATGAGCTCCAGTTGATGAGAAGCAGTCTCCGTTACACAAATATGAAAAATTGCGTGCATTATTTATACTCTTTCAAGCGTTAAAGCCCCACTTATAAAGTCAAGAGATGCCAACTTGATTAATATTTCATCCTTTATCCTTCTGGAAAAAAATAATTGTTGAAATTTAAGAATTGATAAAAAATTAAATAAATCTAAAAATAAAGACATATAAGTAAAACCAATCCGGGAACGCATCTGTGCTGTTAGAAATGGGTTATGTATCTCGAAACCATCTGGATTTAGCTAATTATATTACTCGTATTGCTAAACTCGAGCGCAGATGTTTACACGCAAAGTGTCAATCATAGCGTGGAACACTCTAGGCCACACGTTATACTAGATCGTACCTTTGTTGAAAAAGTGAACACTTGTGTATCATGTGTTCATTGTTCACTTCAAGAAAAAAAAACTGGGTGAGCAATTTCCTGAATTCCACACAAAGGAATTATCACACACTCAAACACAAAATACGTCCGGTGTGTATTCTCTCATGCAGACAAAGAATCGGAAAAGCAATTCAACAAGATTTCTATATTAGTCCGTATATGGAATGAAAAAAGTCATACTTCTTGGACTTTCGTAATCTGTTTAAGACTTAAATGGCAATCAGCAAACTTTCTATGCAATCAGATTAGTGCTAATCTATCAAACGGAAATTTCAAAAACTGCTTCACGTTTTCCTTTGGTCTTTATTTTTTGCTTGCAATCTTCACATTTTTGTTTCAAATTTTTGTTTTTGTTTCAGATTTTTCCGTTTGGACTTCTGGCAGTAGTTTTATGTGGGGGTGGCCCTGACTCTGATTGGCTGGTGGGAATGTGATTGGCAGCAGTTAACTAAGAAGCTTGGGAGTTCAGGGAGCGTACACTGTGTCGCTCTCTGCTTTTTTAATACATACATATATATTCTATATTAATACATTATGAGTGAAAAACAAAAGAAAAAAACAAATATGTGAAGTACTGCAATTCATCCGTGGCTTTAGAATTAACGTTTGATAGTTTTGGCACTTATCTGATCCCAGAACTTTCAATATATAACTGTGTAACTAAAAAAAAAACATCCGGTTTAAGCCGCGATGATCATGGCGGATGATCTAATCAATTCCCGACAGAACCCACGTCATGCGCCGTTACATCAGTAAAAACCCGTTGTTTGCAGAGCGAGCGTAATGTGCTGCGCAATGACATCAGTCTATCAATCCAAACTTGTTACTGTGAAAAGCGAATATTTCACTTTTCAGCAAAGAGCCCTTTAACCATCTGATCCCTGTTTGCAGCCTTTTGTGTTGACAGTGAACTATTCCCCAGCGTAACCATAAAGCAATTTTAAGTGCTATTTTTTTTTCTCAAGCAGCACTTAAATGCAGACAGGGTTGAGGTTGAGAAAACGATCACACGAGGCACACAAACTGACAGACCCGAGCGAGAACCGCAAGCTCATGTGTTCTCCGCTCTGAAAGGAAACACAGCTAAAATTAAAAACATGCCATGAGGAAGACTAAAAGAAGCAAATCAGAATATAGGCAAGGAGAAAAAAGTTAAACAAATAAAAAAGTGTTTATTTAAGTGTTTATATCTATTTATCTATCTATCCACCAGTCAATCAATCAATCAACCAATCAATCAATCAATCAATCAATCAATCAAACAATCAATCTCACTTGCTAAGATGTACCTTAATTTAATTTTAATGTACCTTAATTTAAAATCCATTATATATTGCAATAAAAACATAACACACATTTAAACTAAAGTGGGGACCTCTTGGGCCTCAAGGGTCAAGATCGGAAGGTGTGTGTGCGTGTGCGTGTGTGTGTGTGTGTGTGTGTGCGCGTGCGGCCTAACCTAGCGTATTCACTTGGAAAAAGACAAACTAGAATCCGCTGACCTTGAAGGAACATTTTTATACCAGGGGAATATATCACACTTACAAACCACAGCAAATGATTTTAGGTTATCTAGACAGGCAGAATGCTTTATGAGACTAGGTGATAAAACCAAAAGTCTATGCTGCATAAAATTGTCTATGAAAGTCTCCATAAAACCGGGATCCAAACCACACATACATGTGTGTGTGTCTGTGCGTGTGGAGAGAGTTTGGACACCATGGCAATTGGAGTTTTCAAGTATGAAGCGAGTTAGGAACACACAGAGCCGACAAAGACACTTACAATCAGCACAGCGGCGACCAATCAAGAGATGGTCTCACTTCAGCTCCGCCCCGCCTTCCGCCGCCTTCAGCGTCTTAGCGTGATATGATTTAAGTGTAACTCACTCGCTTCAATCAAGTCTATTCACACGGAGATGCAGAGACAGCCACACATATATGTGAGGAAATGTAGGTGTTTGTATAGGAAGAGAAAGAGGGGGAGAAAATGGGAGTGGGGGTTAAGAGAAGAGAGGATGACAGAAAGAGAAGAAGATGGGAGAACAAAAGAGAGAGACAAGAAGAGGGGAAGAGTGGAGAGCAAAGGAAAGAGTTAGATACAAAGAAAAAGGCAGAGAAAAGGACAGCAAAAGATGGAGAGAATGCGATAAAGAGAGCGACAGAGAGGGGGGGAGTGGACAGCAAATGAGAGACAGATGAAAGAAAGAAAAGGGAAGCAAAAGATGGAGAGAATGAGATAGAAGAATAAAAAAAGAAACCAAAAGCCAGAGTTAGAAAGCAAGAGAGCGAGAGAGAGAGAAAGAAGGGAAGAGTGGACAGCAAATGACAGAGAGATAGAAAGAAAGAAAAGCAGAGAAAGGCTGAGCAAAATATGTAGGGAATGAGCTACAAAAGGAAAAGAGAAACCAAAAGCCAGAGAGTTAGAAAGATAGAGGGAGAGAGAGAAAGAAGAAGAAAGAGAGAGATAAATGGAGATAGATGGTCAAAGACTCAAGCTGTCCTCATGTCTTGTTAAGCGACAAGAAGAAATGAAGCTGCAGATCAATTGCAAGTGAAAGTGAGGGATGATTCAGCCAATCAGCAAGAGTGTAAGAGGTGAAAGCACAACACACTTTAAAAAAGCACAAGAGTGAAGAAAGTGAGAAACTGGCCACTGAACAAACACACACACACACACACACACACACACACACACACACACACACACAGACATACACAACCAAATGTGTCTTTTAGACCGCAAACATGAGTAGAACATGCAAAATCCATCCATCCATCCACACCTCCATCTGTCAATTCAGCCACTTAACAATTATTCATTTCTGGGTCACAGGGAGCCAATCAGCCCCTTTTGATCTGAAGGCGGGACAAAGATGCTAAATTAATGGCCAACCAATCACAGTGCAGGACACATATTTACTCTCACGCACAAAATCTACACAGAAATGGGCCTCAAACTCGGCTCCTGGCTCTAAGATATAAGAACTTCTCTACATTGTTGCCAAGTAAAATAAAATACTAAATGTTCTCTGTTGAAATAGCAACTAGATCAGCTAATGTATGTAGATCTGCTCCTGCCAACCTGACCCAGCACAGCTTCTATATTCCCGGCTAAAGTTTCCGCTCATTTAAATGCAGTGTTTTACATACGGCCCGGTAAACTCAGAGCTCAAATGAAATGTTGACCTGCATATGCAAATGACCAGTTGGCCTGTATTTTTCCTAAGCCACTATGATCTACGCAGTCCAGAATGTGTTTAACAAAGTCGTGGAGAAGCATTAAGCTCTTACCGTGTAATTGAAAATATCAGCTACGCGTTTAGTGAAGGTTTGTGTGTCGTCCGTCCCCGTGACAGATCAGCGTTGGTCGGTCAGCGCTGACATTCAACTGACAAACTCCCAGTAATGCTCAGTAATCAAGGCCGCAACTGATCTAATTCTGTCCAGGTCTCCATTACTAACTCAGAGCAATTCTGTCCCACTGGATCGGAGCTTATTTAATGTGATGTGACGACAATGGTGTGTAGTTCATTTTACACTTGTGTTCTGTGCGGCTGCTTAGTCGTGTGGGTTGATGGCTCGATTGATTAAAGGGCAAATCTCATGGGTCATTTGTTTTTTCTATTTTTTTTCTCGTTTTTATTTATTTATTATTTTTTTGCAACTGCTGCAATTAAATTGAATTATTAATAATTACCGGCTCTTTTTTCAGAAGGATAAAGGGGAACTGATTTTGCTGATAAAATACATATTTAAATAAATACATTAAAATATTAAATGAAATAAATAAATAAATACATAAAACCCCAGACATACATATGAACACTTAAATAATAATAATTGTAATAATAGTAAGGAGGGGGGCACAAGTGTAGTAGCCAAGTTTGAGGCCCGGTCTTGGCATATCTGTGTAAATTTTAATGGGGGTAATGTATGTGTGTGTGTGTGTGTGTGTGTGTGTGTGTGTGTGTGTGTGTGTGTGTCCAGTTCTGTGATTGGTTGTCCACCAGTCCACAGTGAGTTTGAGTTGCAGAGATTTCCTTCAGCTACTCGTGACCCATAAGTCATTCAAAACTTGAATGGACAGAATATCAAAAGAAAAAACACAACCCAAGCGTATTTACTTTTTTGCATGCTAGGAATATCCAGTGTATGCAAACATACAGCCCTGAAAAAAAATGCGGTGAATATCTAGTTCAAATTTGCATGGCAAAGCCCTCGTGTTTTACCAGCGTGTCAACGTAAGTGATGTGTCGGTCAACCAGTCACTCACATGTAAAGCGAGGCTGTGACGGTCCACAGCGCTTTGACTGACCACTGACCACAGAACGCTTACTAGTCTAAGCAAAGTCTGAGTGAAGGTGAGTGAAATGTGCAAACACCAGTCTGTGTACTGGAAATTATATGATAAGATAAATAAACGGATTCAAATCAGATTCAGGTTAATTAGTTCAACAATTAAAACACAACTTTTTTTTACAATTTTTTATTGATTAGTGAAAAAATCTTTTGGCTTTTGGTGTGTGAATTATGCAGTGAAAATTATATTTAAATTTTAATTCTCACTTCTGAAAAATAATCAGTCTAAACTTTGAAGCAACTACAATAACTAACTTGAATACTAATTAGTTTTAACACATATGTAGTCATGTATTATTTTTGTACATAATGCACAGGTCTCAAATGGACAGATTGTTTTTTTTAGATGCTTTTGGTGTGTGAAATCTACAAAAAAGACATTGCATTTGCATTTTCACTTCAGAAAAATGTTTTATTCCAGTCTAAACTTCCAGTAACTACTCTAAAATTGTACTCTCATTTTAACACTTGTGGTTATGTATATTTATTTATGCTTAATACACAGGTCTCAAGTGCAAAAAGTACATTTTAATTTGAGTTTTCATTTAAGAAAAATAATTTCAGTATTTTCACTTAACTTTAAATCAACTAATTACTTAAAAATAACAGGAATACTAAATCATTTAAAAACTTATATCAAGAGAATGTCAAGTACTTATACATGTAGTTATGTATGAGTATTTTTTTTTATATATTTCCATTTTATAATGGATTGCACTGCCGCCCAAAGCAAGGACCCAAGTTCCAGGCCCGTTTGGGCCATTATGTGCTCTTGAAATTATTTCTTAGGTTTCTGGTTTCCTTCCAGAGTCCAAAATGTAGCAATTCAGAAGAAATTGAGTCTAAAATTGCTCATAAGTGTGACCCTGTGTGTCCTGCCCTGTGATTGGCTGCCCACTGATCCAAAGAGTGCGTCCCGCCTTCAGGAGCAAAGACGTTGATTAGCCCCCATTGACTAAAAAAAGTACCGAAAATGGATGGATATTCTATGTCTCGCTATCAGAAATGCACTCGTCACCTACATTAGGTCAAATTCACAAAGTCTCAAATGTCTCCTGTGCAGCAGCGGAACATGGAAACACTAGAGTTGTCCGGTTACCTGTCTGGTGTCATTTCTGCTATCAAACAGACGACTGCTGTGTGTGTGTGTGTGTGTGTGTGTGTGTGTGTGTGTGTGTGTGTGTGTGTGTGTGTGTGTGTGTGTGTGTGTGCATTACTTTCTGTCTGAAAAGAGTTTAGATGGATGTAGGAAACATGAAACCCCACCACACATTTATGAGGCCACTTCAGTGGATCCATCGCGACGCGCAGCAACACACACGCACACTTGCTCGGAGAACAGTAGGGATCTTTCTCTAGCCTGTTAACAGGGCCCTCTTTCTATTTCCTGTCTCTTTTACCCTTTTCTTCCCCTAGACAAAAAAAGAAGAGAGGAAAGGGGAAAAGAGAGCATCTCAGATGTCAGAGCACAAGAGCTGAAATCAAACACGATCAAAAGAACCCAGCCTTTTCAAGGAAAAGAACACAGGTAGTTTTCATGGATGACTTCACCGGAGGGAATTGTACTGTGAAGGGGGGGGGGGTGTAATAACAATGTCCGGAAAACTTCACGAGCTATCATTATAAACACCTCGGCACATTCTCCATCATTATTTCCAAAGCTGCATGAGCATCAGCGCAAATAGTTCCGAGCTTTGCGAGGTCACATGACCAGGCCTTTTGACTGAACCTCAAATCTGACACTGAAACCAATTACCAGCGTCCATGATTTACTTTTTTAGCACGAGTAATGCAACAGAGAACGTGGATGGCGACATCATTTCCACTAAAATCTCCACGTGTCACACTTCAATCCCACCGCTCGACGCTAAAACCAATAAATCAATGCAGAACCGAGCCTCAATCCGCCTTCGGTGTGTCATGAGCAAATTGAATTAATTATCTGAAAAGGCTCTAAAAGTCCTCATTTATTAAAATATTTACACTGTTTTCAAGGACATCATAACCGTTATCGTTTTAAACTGGTGTTAAACTGCTTTGCTCAGCATTGTAATTGCAACTGAACGGGCAAAACATAGAACTGCACTACGGGTCTCAAATAAAGAGCAAATAAATAATTATCTAAGCAAAGTACTTAGACACACAATACGTGTGCCAGAGCAGCAAATGGAGTCTGTGTTTAAATATGCATGAGGTGTTCGAGAGAAACACAGACAACAGTAATCCTTTCGCAAAAAAAAAAAAAACTAGAGAACTAAACGCAGCAACATCACAGGCCGACTCAAAAGGCTGGGAGAGAAAAAATACAGAACAGAGCTGACAAACGAAAAAAAAAAAAGTACCAGAGAAAGAAAGTTTTTTTTTGTTCTTTGAGAGGAGCGAAAAAAAAAATCGAAGTCGAGATATACAATATTAAGAAACGCCACTGGGGGGTTGCAATTTCCCCAGAGGGAGACGGGACTGATGTTAAAAGTGCAATGGGAAGAGACAGAAACACAAAATGATTTTGGATATGCTCGCGAGCTAAGTATAGAGCATGGAGGAATGCTTCTGTTCTGGTATTCAAGACAGGACGCTGTTTACGCCACATTAGATAGGAATCAATAATGCATTAACCACCTTAGAAAACACATGAAATAGCAGGGCAACTGTTCTGTTCCTTGCAAATCCGGACATTGAAAAGACCGGCTTCGTTTTGCATTAACCCCACTGAGCTCGGATGCGCTCCACAGGACCAGGAACTATAACGGCGGAAATCGATTATTTCACACATGCATTAGTAGTTAAAAGCCATTTCATGCCGACCGTAACAAAAGGCATTTTACAGACTATGAGGCAAACAAGAGTAAGGAAGAGCATCATCAGGATTTAGCTGCTCGGTCCGGGCAAACAAGTGCACAAACGTGACCTTCTGCCCAGATGTTCCCAGATCCACCATTATCAAGCCCTCTGCTTCATCTCACTTCAATTCCTTCCAAAAAGAGTAGCCGATAACCACGTTTCCATAAAAAGGGCCGGGTCGTGCTCCAGCTACAAGCCCACTGCTGAGACAAAATAGCTGTGAACCAGAGCCATATGTGATCTCATTCAATCTTCAGAGACTGACAAACTGTCAAAGGTCATCAACGTTGACTCGCACATCTGCCCTACAACTACACTTAAAGACGTGCCAATGTTTCCGAGGAATGGCCTGTGCACCCCAGGTGGCCGGCGAATATGATATTCCTGACTGAAGAATGCCTTCATGTTGCTCTTAGCATTACATCTAAATGGCACTCTGAAGTGAAGCAAATCGATACGGGGAAAAAAAGAAGCAGCTAAAATACACATTCAGCGTGATAGTATTACATCGGAGACTCTATGGTGCTGCTATTAAGTCGGTTAGAAAAAGCGAAAACATACTAGGGCAAAACTTGTATGATTGAAATGCAGATGTGTATTACCTGTTTGTTGTACTTGTTGATGGTCTGGCTGCTGTATTCTGAACAGTGGTCGGATCCGAGGGATATGTTATCTCCAGTCCCCACAAACGTGTTGGCTGGTGGAAGGTCCTGAACAGCCTGGTGCTTTTTCCCCGCCGTGGGTGACTGTGGATGCAGCTGAACAGTCGGCAAAGGCGAGCTGGACTTGTAGTGGCGAGCGAGATCTGGACTCCCCGGGCCTCCGTTTACAGACCGATAGTGTCCCATTCCTGGACTGTCTGAGAGTTTCTCGTTGACGCCGTCGTATCGCTGCCCGTTGGGTTTGGAAGCCTCCACGGTGACGATGCTGCTGTATAAAGGCTGTTTGGACTTTTTCTTATTCTTGTCTTTTTTGGGTTTCTTGCTTTTGTCATGTTGCTGTGGGGTGAAGAAGTCCTCGTGGTCTTTCTTCCCAGCCTCGTAGCCATTCTTGTTCTTGGGGCGGCAGTAGCGGGCCATGACCACCACTAGAATAATAAGAATGACTGTCATGATGCCTGACAGAACTCCGATGGCAATACTCAGTCTCTGCTTTCCCAAGTCGTAGTTGGGGTCTCCGGCGATGTCAGCGTTGAGGGGTGTCCCAAGACTCCTGGCGATTTGTGCTTCCACGATGGTGGCGTTGGAGAGGGTTTCGTTGACGTAGATGTGGACCAGCGTGGTGGTGCTTTGTGATGGAACCCCACTGTCATTCACTTTGACCACCAGGCGATGCAGGCCAAAGTGCTTTTGCTCCAGTTTCCCAACTAATAGAATTACCCCAGTCACTGAGTTGATTTCAAACAACCTAAATGGATTTCCGCCAACTATGCTGAAGCTAAGGTTGGAATTGGCACCTGTGTCTGTATCAGTGGCGCTGACAGTTCTGACAACCGTTCTTAAATTGCTAGAAGGGGGAAGGAGTGTGTATGAGTTATTCATGGGAAAAGCAATGGTGGGAGGATTATCGTTTTCATCAATTACGAAGAGAGAGACAGTGGCTGTGGCAGAGCGTGGTGGGTCACCTCCATCAATGGCTTTGACCCGGAAGGAATAGGAGGGTTTCTGCTCACGGTCAAAAGCTATGGTGGAGTAGATGGTTCCCGTGTTGTTCTCGATGGAGAAAATACCCCCGTCTTCCTCAATGTACAGACTCATGTCAGCATTTTGTCCTTTGTCTGCGTCCATGACCGTTACCATGCCAACAGGACTGTTGGGTTGCAGATTCTCCTTTAAATAGAAAGTGAACACATCCTGCATGAACTTTGGCTCGTTGTCATTTTTATCCGCTACAAGAACAACCACAGTGGCTGAGCCCTGCAGAACAGGCAGGCCTTTGTCTTTGGCAATAACTTTGAACTCGTATCGCTCTGTCTGCTCCCTGTCAAGTATGGTGTTGACGCGAATGTCACCCGTGTCGGGATCAATGGAAAATATTCCGTTCACAGAAGAGTCCAGGGAGTAAGAAATCTCTGCGTTTTTGCCACTGTCGGCATCCAGGGCCAGTACTGTGGCCACGCGCTCTCCTGGAGCATTGTTTTCAGGGAACGAAACTTCCACTGTGCTTTTGGTAAAAACGGGAGGATTGTCGTTCATGTCCCCGACTTTCACTATGAGTGAATTGTTGCTAGAGAGACTCGGACTCCCCGAGTCAACAGCAACAATCACCACATTATACTCCTGCACAGCTTCATAATCGAGTGGTGCTGACGTGTGCAGAAAATATTTCTTTTTGGTCATGTCTCCCTCCACCTCACTAGCCGGTTTGAGCTGAAACGGAACATCACCCACCACTGTGCACGTCACGATGCCATTGGGCCCTTTGTCTTTGTCGGAAACTTGAACCAGAGCAACAGGAGTGTCGACGATCACATCTTCCGCCACGTTCGCCATCCCATCCTTCAGAAAAATCCGTCCGATTTTTCGGATGTCGATGTTGGGAACGTTGTCGTTTTCATCCTTGATGTTGATGATAACAGTCGCCTTGTCAGTTTTCGGAGGCTGACCACGATCCCGTGCCATGACTGTGAAGCGAAGCTGGCTCACATCTTCGCGGTCAATCCGATGCAGAACGCTCAGCCAGCCGGTGCTCTCGTCCAATCGCAAAAGTCGACGCACAGACTCGGTGGCGGCTCCAAAGACGTACTCGATCTGCCCGTTCACCCCGACATCAGCATCAGTGGCTTTCAGCTGGAGTATGGGGGCGCCGGGCGAGCTGTTCTCAGGCAGGTCTGCTTCATACACACTCTTCTCGAAGCGCGGCGTGTTATCATTCACATCCGTGATCATCACTCTGAGGATGGCTTGTGAGGAGCGTGGAGGATCACCCCCGTCCCGCACGCGCAGAGTCAGCTCATAGGAGTCGCGCTGCTCCCGGTCCAAAGCCCCTTTGATGATCAGCTGTGGCTGCTTCTCGCCATCTGTGGTGTCAGCAACTTGAAGTTCAAACACGCTGCTGCGACTGGCGCCCTCGTCAAACCTCCTCTTGCCCGGGTGCGCGTCCGAAGTGCCAACCCGCCTGCCGGAGCTCTCGGCGCCGTCCTGGATCAGCTCGTATCTCTCGATCCCGTTGCGCCCGAAATCTCTGTCGGTGGCGGTGGGCAGGAGGTAAAGTGTGCCGATGGGTCTGTTCTCCTCCACGGAGAGAGTCAGCACAGGTGAGGGGAAGGACGGCGTGTTGTCGTTTATGTCTAGAATAATCACTTTGCCCTCGAAAAGATCCACCCAGCTCTGAGCGGGTCCGATCACGGACACTTCGAAATCTATAAAACACTCGTTCTCGTCAAAAATCATCTGACACTGCGGCAGCTTCTCGCGGTCTATCCGCCGCTCGTTCGTGCTCAGGTCGCCGGTCATGTTATCGATTTTAAAGTACTCGGAGCCCGATTCCAAGGTAAAAGTCACATCCATACCAGACGTGATGCCGAGGTCTGCGGCTACGTTGCCCACCCGGATGTCGGCGGGACCCTCTTCAGCCAGGCGATACCGGAGCACTTGCTTGGCTGCGGGCTGACTCAGCAGCTGCAAAATAAGAAAGCAGTAGCTTATCCAGTCCACGATCCATGTAGTCCTCATTGTCCCGGGCTGTTTTCAGATCAACAGATTTAAGAATGTTCCGCGGCTTTTTTTCCTCCGCTCCTCCGTTTAATGCGACTCTGCTTAATGCGCGCGCGCGTTAACACATCCGGATGCCAAACTCACAGAGAAGAGCGCATAACTGCCGTCTTCTTTCTCCTCCGTCGGGCTGCTTCTGTTCAACAGCTTGTCGTTTAATATCGAACGAAACTAACAAAAGTCCCCGTGCGGTTTCATTCAGTGTCCGGGCGCATTTTTAACAAGCGGCAGATCACACTTGCTGAGACCGCTGTTCCCCGGCATGTCATCAGCGAAGCCCGGTTCAATCCATCGCGCCGAACAGTTCGTGGGATTAAAATCCTGATATCCACGCTCGAACTTCCAGCTCCGGCAAAAAAAGAAGCATCAAAACTTCTGTCAAGGACGTAAACACCGAAAGATCGCCGCGTCTGAGCGCTCAGATTTATTCAGTTCACTCAGCGACTAATAGTTCTTACTTGCGGCAGTGGATGAGTAAAAAAAGAAAATCCGCAGTGCCGTTCAGCGTTAAGGCAAAATGCAAAAGTGAGCTTAAATGGAGTTTGTAATCCTGCCGTGGCATTAAAATTCCAGCGTCAGGATGGTTCTTCTGTCCAGCGCGCGCGCCTCTCACCTGCAGCAGAAGCGCGTGTGTATCTGCGGCACTGCGCGCAAGACTCTGTCGCTCTCTCTCTCTCTCTCTCTCTCTCTCTCTCTCTCTCTCGCCCCCCACACCCCACCCCCTGCGTGCTGCCCTCCCTGTGCGACAAAGCTCAACTTGATCGCTTAGTTTGGGGTTTGAGAAGGATTTCTGCTTTTTGCTCCAAACAGACGCCTCTCATCCCGACCGGGATATCTATTAAACATTTAAGTCCTAAAAAAAAAAAAGTGTTGTGGGCTCTGAGATCACACTGCGTCCGCTCTGAGATCGTCTGGGATTTTCAGCAGTTTACCACGTTTGCAGAATAAGTGACACGCGGATATTAAAACTGCTATTATAATTGGTCCGGCACAATTTGCAGCAACTGTGATTTTGTTCTTGATACTCTGCATATCAAGAGTTGAAACATCTCGAAAATCCCATCTTTTCCCGATCATTCCTTGCGCTTCCCTGACTCTTAGAATAGACGTATTTGCGTGCGTTTATTTTATACACTTTTTCACGCACGATATAGCACGATCTTTCACACCTTTGCGTGTCCATCTGTTGCGGTTTTATTTCTGTAGTTATTTTTTTCCAGCTCGCTCGGAAAAGGAGCCGTGGACAGACGCTCGGGTGATTCACTGGTGTAAAGTGGGGGTGGACTCGCTCCGATGGGGACCATCGAAATCACAGCAGTGCACAATGCATCACAGATTTGCCCTTTCCCACACCGCACAGCAATATAAACAGCGCATACGTCTTGTTCCTTAGGTTAAGCGATGGTTTTGCGGTCAGAGCTGCGCGGAGCTTCAGCGCGCGGTAACTCGAGCGGAGATGTTGCCTGTAGAATAAAGTCCCAGCCACTCATAATCTCCCAAATGTCGCACCACAGCGCCCTCTGTCGTCCTCATCCCGCTATGCAGCGCGAGCGGATGAGAGGAATGTAGGATGTGTAACACGGGGTGTCCTTAGATATCTACAGAAGCTACAGTCTATATCGACTCTTTCAATTTCAGAGTCAGATTTCGGCCCCATTCTCACTTTTATTCCCTGCAGTCGGTTTCTCATTTAAAAGTACCGTCACTCATTAGGACGTTAATGGCATTTGAAATGAGTTGCTTTCAAAAGCCACTAGAGGGTGTTACCCTTTATAGTGTCGAGTTCAGCGAAGTTAAGAGGTCAACTTTTTAATACCTAGTCATTTATTTCTAGGCTTCTCTCAGGTGGATATTTAAAGCTTATACTGTATAATAAAATATCACTTTTCTTCTTTTTTGCAATTCTTTGTTAGGTAGCATCATTGTATCGCTTGCTTGATTGATCCATCCATTTGATTTTTTTTAAAGCCACATCTTTTATTCTGGGATTCTTGGGTACTGGAGTCAAACCCATCACCAATGGCCTGAAAGTGGGGCCACGCCCATAGGTGGGTCTCTACGCATTAGACTATAATCCACCATAGCACGTCATACATACACGGACACGTTGCGAGAAAACTGATGAACAGATCAAGAGCAAGTCTTACGACACCAGAAGAAACATGCAAACTACAGTACACACGGAAAGCTTCACAATCAGGCCATGCACTTAAAATGCTTACTGTAAGGCCCATGCAATTCAATGACACATTTAGTGCGTCTGTGTGTGCGTGTGTGTGTGAGAGAGAGAGAGAGAGAGAGAGAGAGAGAGAGAGAGAGAGAGAGAGAGAGAGAGAGAGAGAGAGAGAGAGAGAGAGAGAGAGAGAGAGAGAGAGAGAGAGAGAGAGAGAGAGAGAGATAGATAGATAGATAGATAGATAGATAGATAGATAGATAGATAGATAGATAGATAGATAGATAGATAGATAGATAGATAGAT
>MU204179.1:3366804-3437817 GCA_017309775.1 Paedocypris sp. Pulau Singkep
TCTGCTAGTTAGCCCGTGTAAAACGGCAAGACAATAACAACACAGCGTTCTACAATCCCCACCATCTCATTATATTCCGGTGCTGAGGTCGGCACAGGTGTTATTATTAAAGCCCAGGCAGCATAACCAAACGCATTACTCTCACCAACCTTAGCATCCCTTAATCTGCCCCATCAATGAGGAGCGAATGAGAGACATAATGTTTGGGGACACATCCGTATGACAGAACAGATTGTGACTGATCTCTTGCTCGCCCCCCCATCATTACCACCACGTCTCAAATGTTCCGTGGCTAAAGCAGTGTGCACGGCTCCTTTTAGTGATTCTCTCAGCATCAGCACCATATTGATTGCAATATTTAGGCGCGATTAATCACATGAATGCCTCTGATTAATTGTGATTCATCACATTGATAAACTTGGAAGCAAAACCAAGGGGAATCAAAAGTCGTGTGCTCTGTGTTTCTCCCTTTCAATCAGTGAAGTTTGTAAACACACACACACACACACACACACACACACACACACACAAATCCGGAGAAAATTCAACTTATTGGTAGCACCTTCTGGTCCAGGATTCCAACCTGTCCAGGATCTGCTGCATTACGTTTGAAAGTCCGACCTAAAAAGTAAATCAAAATCCATATCAAACCATATGTCCACATTAGTTGGAATACCACTAAACCATCCTACACATCACTGCGATGCAAATCCAAAATAACATCTATATTTTCGGGATCTCAGCTTGTCTTCACACGTTTTCTGTTTGAGTAAAACATTTGAGTCCGTCAAACTTTGACAACAGTGAAACAGCTCACTTGTGTGATAGCAGTTATCTGTTGGTGCGAAGTGGACAATTGAAGAGTGATGAAATGTTTGAGTGGATATTATAATACAGGACAATGCATTGGATGGAAATGTACAATTCTGTAAAGGACTGTACAATTGTGTGTTATGGAATACATTATGTATTTGTGTTCTGTGGAAAACCACAACTGTGAACATTCTCTCAACTGTCAAAAATGGAGGGAAAATGTGCAAAGATGTTGAAAATGGCCTTTGGATGGTTTTATTCCCTTCACCCTGCACACACACACACACACACACACACACACACACACACACACACACACACACATCACAGGTTTATAACTTCAAAAACAGGCCTCACTCCTCACAAGCCACTCCACAGAGTGCATACTCAGCCTGTCAAAATGTCGAAAGGTGTAAAATACTACCTCAAATCTCTCCTTTTCTGTCTCTAGCTTCTGTCTCTACTTTCAAAAAGGTGCAGGAAGACACTCCTTAAGCACTCAAGAGTGTACCGCCAATGTGTTGAAGCTGTTGAGTGTGTGTGTGTGTGTAGGTGTGTGTGTGTGTGTGTGTAATATTTTAACTGTTATGCATGGTGAAACATAAACATTTGATACAACTAAGAACATTTCACATGTGAGTTAAATTTTCACATTCTTAAATGTGACAGTGCATAATTCTAAGCATTTTAATTCAATAGTTGTTTTATTTCATTAAGACAGATAAGACAGCATGACTGATAAAGCATGACTAGAGAACATTACTAGCCAACATGACTAGTAACTATGACTACAGTGCATGACTAGAGAATATGACTAGTAAACATGACAACAGAACATCACTATAAAACAATTAGTAATCATGACTAGAGAACATAACTAGCCAACATGACTAGTAAGTAGGACTAGAGAACATGACTAGTAATCATGACTAGAAGACTGAACTGCAAGTACTCTACCATGGATTAGTTGAATTGATAAGATGACTATTATCTCCCTCAAGGTTTTTGCAAACAACGCAGATCAGTAAAAAGAAAGAAAAAGAAAAATGCACAATAACATAATAATTCAATGATGCAAAGCAACAGAAGTGAAACTGAAGAATCGATGGACTTTTAAAAAACAAGTCAAAGTAAAATGCCTTTCTTATACCTTTGTTCATTATTTCTTCAAAATAAAAGTATGTGTTATTTTTAGATTCAAGACAAAAGAAATCCATGAAAAAGGTTTGTTGAGAAATACAATTTTCAAACGTATATTCTGTTCACACAAAATCCCTCACAGGTGAGAGCTCATGCTTCGTCAGGATTAACTCAATCTTTGCGATCGATTCTGGGATTACGTTTTGGGATCCCTCCCTCCCGCCCACTTTGTGTGTGTGTGTGTGTGTGTGTGTGTGTGTGTGTGTGTGTGTGTGTGTACATAGCATTTACTCAACTATGACATTTTTAGATGTCTGCCTTCATGTATAATTTTTTGTTTTTCATTGCGTCAACTTATATTGTACAAAAATTAATAAAAAAAAGAAAGCAAACACTTGGTAATGTTTTCATTTTTGCACAGTTTGTGGTGGAAATGCAGCCGATTTTGTCAGTCAAGCAAAATTGCTTTCCCCTTCTTTACCTGTCACTGTGTTACTTTTCTTTTTGCTTATTTTGCTAGTTTTCTTCCCAAATTGTGTACTGCTGTGGTTGTTCACAGATAACGGTCAATCAAAATGGACTGTCACATGCACTCGCTCCCATTGCCAGAGTGGTTCACACAAATTCAAACGAGATGAGAGACAACCGGCAAAATGAGAAATAAGTACAAATGAACTGTAGCAAAATAGAAGAGGACCTGTTTAACTTATTTTCTGAAATAAAAAAATATATATATACCACAGTGAACTGATAGAATAAAAGTCTCAGAGAATGCACCTAGGCTCCACCCACCATGCAGCTGCAAGCATCACCTGACCCTCATTACCAGCTCACTATAAGACACGCCCCATCTTCCTGTCATCCCTGTCCAGTCTGTGATGTATGTAAATATACATAAAAAGTATAAAACTTCTTCATCACCTCTGGAGTCTTAGACTTCAACACATTTTTATGACATTATTTAAGAGTAAGCATGTAATTCTGTTTATTCCACAATTAGTCTCAAAATTACGTCATGCACTCAAATTGTTCAGCTTCACTCAGTTTTCCTTCACAAAATAAAACTTGATGGCTTTAGATTGAGGCTAAGAACATGGCTAGCAAACAATGTTCGCAAACATGTCTAGAGAGCCCGAGCAGTGAATATGACTAGCAACCGTGTCTATTGAACATGGCAAGAGAATAGGACTAGTGACCGTAATTATTAAGCAAGACTAGAAAACATGACTAGCTACCATGACTAGTGATAATAATTAGAGAACATGGCTAAGGAATACACGAGTAGAGTTTTATCAAGGCTAGTCTAAGAAGTGTACAGTACAAAATACAATGTACGACACTCACTATCACGCACAGCAAATACGTGAACCACAACATGACACCATCAAAAACACCAAACACAAAAGCCCACAAATTTGCAAAAAACACGTCGAACACACAACAACACAGACCTTTGACAATGAAAATACTTTGAAAAATGAGACAAATAGGAAGACACAGGTGAATGTAATAATTAAATTAAAATGCTAAACATCATAGCAGAGAAAAAAAAACAATTATCTATCTATCTATCTATCTATCTATCTATCTATCTATCTATCTATCTATCTATCTATCTATCTATCTATCTATCTATCTATCTATCTATCTCTATCTATCTATCTATCTATCTATCTATGTATCTCTCTATCTCTCTATCTCTCTATCTATCTATCTATCTATCTATCTATCTATCTATCTATCCATCCATCCATCCATCCATCCATCCATCCATCCATCCATCCATCCATCCATCCATCCATCCATCCATCCATCTATCTATCTATCTACCTATCTACTCATCTATCCATCCATCCGTCCATCCTTCACAAGAGGCTTTGGACTGTAACTATTAGTAGTAGTAGTAGTAGTAGTAGTAGTAGTAGTAGTAGTAGTAGTAAATTATTGTCATTACGGCATTGGGGTACAACAGTGTAACGGAATTACAAGAGTGGGCCGCAGAGCATTTGGCGCCCCACCACTGTCTTCTGGGTTTTTTTTTAGTACTACCTTTGTGTAACGTAACCGACTAGCTGCAATCTACCGCCCAGTTGGTGTTGGGAGTTTCCCAAGAAGACATAAATGCCTTAATGTTATTTATGAACGAAAGGAAAGTGAACGAAACACATTCCCAAACAGTGCGCTTAGAGAGGAGTAAAACTGTCTTCCCCAACATGACATAAAAACAGAAATGACGAATGAGAGCAGTGTGCATTTCTCCACAGAGTCTCTGCAGGCCGTCAGTCTCCCTCGGCCTTCTCGCCATGTCCTCAGTAGCTCGCAGTACATCTGAACAAATCACTCAGCACTTCCTGAGTGCCTCACCTGCTGTTCGCTCTTCTTCTCTTCCCTAGTCTCTCTATCCGTCCCTCTAATGCTACCACTCTCAACCTGGGGTGTGATCTGCTGTCCACCTTTTTTCCAAGCTGACAATATTGATCAGCACAGCCAGGCCTAATTATCTAGAGTCGGGTTTGCAAAGCATGCTGGGAGCTGTAGCACTTACCCTGTAGAGTGACTGGAGTCAATACAGCACTTAAAAAATGATTAAAATGATTGAGACGCGCAGTCTGTTCGTGCTAATGCGGCTTGCTTTTTCAGACATTCCCTAAAACTGAAGTCGGAGAGGATGTGAGGGCGTCCTTTGAACTCGATGCAGATAATCAGACGGCATGGCTGCACGCAAATGGGAGAGAGAATGAGAAACGGAATGAAGTGTTTGGGAAAGGCAATAGGCTTGTCAGTCTAGTAGGAGCCTGCGAATGTGTCTTTCTTTGCTTTCTTAACAAACAGCTCTCTTTTCTTTGTCCTCTCGCACGCTTTCATGTGCCATATATTCTTAAAATGAGCCAAGGGATAGTCGGATGCCTCTAAATGAAAGGATAAACCAGATATAGGCATGGAAAAAGGCAATTCACTCAGTTTTGTGGTGCAGTTAACTTTTCTTTGTTCCAGTCTGAAGCAAAAAAATAAAATAAAACCACCAAGAATGACACTTCTGCCCTCTAAAACCCTCCAGGCAATTAGAGTTTGGACGTTTGAATATGTATGTTATAAAGAGATGCCTTTGCGCTGGCACCAACATTTTTTTTTTTATTTAATCCAGTCACTTTCTTCCCAGCTTTCATTAAATCACCGAGATTACAAGGGGCTATTCACCAAGGCCTTGAGGAAAATGACACAGTCGGAACAAGCCGTGAGCTACGAGTCACCTTTCAAATATAATAATAAAAGGCATGTATGGAATTTCTATCACAAGCTATTCATTTAAAGTTTTTCTTGAAATCCAAAGTCTTGCCACTCACGACTTGACATTGTCCGGGTCAGCGCACCTTTGTACGTCTCGACTGAGACAGCAAGTTTCACTGTTTTGTCTCTTAAAAGAAATATTTGAATATGACCTCTGGCGGAGAAAAGTATTTGAAAAACCGAACGGCAGACGAGATAATAAAGCATTAAAAAGTTGAACAGTCCGAAGCTTGCAGAAAACTTTTCCAACAGGGCTTCTACAATCGGCTCGTTTCATGTCTTGGGAAAAATTGGCTTTAACGGAGGAAGAAACATACCGGGAACATATATTTAATCATCACAATAATTTAAAAAACACATGCGTAATTAATGAAATAAGTGGAACGTCAACATCAAATCACCATAATGGTAAAGGCGCACACCGATGACTTGAAGAAAACCATGGCAACCACATGTTAAAAGCAGATGTTGGCTTATACATTCATGAGTGCAGACATCTGTTCCCAAATAACTCTTACGGGCTCAGATGTTACATACCGAAGTTCCTGCTGACTTGTGACGCTATCTACACACATTTAAACCCACACGTGAGCTTTAAATCACGGCCTAACAGACCAAACTCCTCATCACTCTACATAATTCATTCAATCCTGACTCTCACCTGCTATTTCCTACAGACACGTCCTTATCAGAAGTGAGCGGGGGGATGAAAAGTGTGTTTGTGCGGATGGGGGGGATTAACCACACAGTTCTCTTATCTGAGAAACACATTCTCAGGTGTCAAAAGTTTTACCTCCTTGATAGATAGATAGTGAACGTGTATGTGGCTGAGAGAGAGAGAGAGAGAGAGAGAGAACATGAGTTGCTTGTCAGAGAAAAAAATCCTGCTGGGACAAAAAGCGGACCACCAGCCATAAAACGAGGCTTCAAGCCGGCCACGATCCCCACACTACGTGCTCTGCTTAGGACTGTTTGGCTCCAATTTGCCAGGCTTTTGTTCCAGAGCATGTTTTTGCATTTGGGATAGAGCAACGAAGAAGAGATTGATGATAAACATCTCCAAATAAAGATCATTTACGTTAAGATTAGTGAAGGGTGTTGGGTAAGTGCTCTTTAGGAGAGCCTTGTTTAAGAAGGGCATGTGTGATTGACACTTTAATCCAGGCCAAGACGCTTAGCTCATTTTCTGAGGTGCTCATTATTGCTTTTACAGGATGTTTAGTTTGATTGCAGCATTATGTGTGTGCAATTTGTGATTGTGCAACGGCTTGAGTTCATATCTCGCTTTGTTTAAGGAGATCAATCAGAAGTGTTTATGAATATATTCATAATCACGAGTAAATATATACAGGTGGTGATGGGTAGTGCTGTCATTGTGTATACACTATTACCAAAAGTATTGGGTCACCTGCCTTGACTCACATTTGAACTTAAGTGCCATTCCATTCCTAACCCATAGGGTTTGTGATGTCGGTTCACCTTTTGCAATTATTACAGCTTCAACTCTTCTGGGAAGGCTGTCCACAAGGTTGAGGAGTGTGTTTATAGGAATCTTGACCATTCTTCAAAAAGCGAGGTCACACACTGATGTTGGTGGAGAAGGTCTGGCTCTCAGTCTTCACTCTAATTCATCCCAAAGGTGTTCTACAGGGTTAAGGTCAGGACTCTGTGCAGGCCAGTCAAGTTCGTCCACACCAGACTGTCATCCATGTCTTTATGGACTCGGCTTTGTTCAAAATATTTTGGTATCCTGAAGCATTCAAAGTTCCTTTCACTGGAACAAAGGGGCCAAGCCCAACTCCTGAAAAATCTCATCATTTGGCTGGGAGACCAAATACTTTTGGTAATCTAGTGTATTTAAGGTTCGTCTCCTGACTAATGGTGTGAGTTTGAGGCCCGGATGGAATTTTTAATGGGTGAACGAAGGTTTTAATATCAAATTTCGATCAATTTTTGTATTGATTTATCCCTGTCCTGGCGTAGGTTTCCTCCGGGTCTCCGGTTTCCTCCCACAGTCCGAAAACATGTAATTCAGGTGCATTAAGTATTTTTTCTCTTTGAAACTTCTACTGCTTGGCTTATTTGGTGAAATCATCATCTAAAAATAAGATGATTCAGTTCACATATGTGTAACACCACGCTACAGGTTTATACTGTATTACAAAAATTATGTTTGGAATTATTCACACTGTTTTGGGGAACTGTTTGGTTTCTGACACTTATATGCATAATAAATGGCCCATGGATCAAATTTACATAATAGGAAGGTTAAAGCATCTACAGACTCTATAGTGGTACATGAGCAACATTGTAGCTTCTTTTTCTCTTTCTTTTGCTTATTTTCTCATTGAAGTTTGCTGTTCGGTGTCCCAATTAGGCAAATCAAATCTGCTTATCAAATACGATTTCATTTGGATCTTGGGATTTGTCCCAAATAATCTGCTTTACAGATTAACCGGCATATACGAAATTACCGGAATTGTCTGTAAAACCACAGTGCGTTATGTAAAAACCATCAACATTCTTGCCTTAATTATGCTAAATTACAAGTTAAAATATTATAATAATTCTTAGAATTGTAAAAATATTATGCAGATGATATTTTGTGTTATTTTGTTCAAAGAAAAAAAACTTCCACAAAATTACACATTGGTCTAGATTTTACAACTTGTGAAGTTTATACTCTCACAATTTCTATTTATTATAACCATAGTGATCTGATTGTTCATGTTTGGTAAAAAAATTCTGCATGACTGCTAACAAATCAGTAAGAACCTGCGATCTCCAAGTTGTCATCGATGTTCTCCTGTGCTGCGATGTATCAACAGACATTCTCTGTGTAATATCTCTTTTCCACACTATCTTTCCCTTTTATAGCAATGTCTGAGGCAGCACGCGCACACACTCCCAGAGAGGCTGTGGAGTGATGGCAGCCTGCACTATGACCATATGGGAGTCATAACTCAAGCTTGGGATTGGCGTAGAAACCATCTGCCCTACAGCAGGGGAGGGATGAAGCTGTAATGCACACAGAGACACACATACACCCACCAGTCCAACAGTATTGCAGACTTCTCCTACGGCTTAATACGGCAAAGCTGAATATCTCTGAGAACATTTTTTAGAAATTAATTAGTAAATTAAAAAGTACAGCAGTTTCGGACTTTCATCGTCATTTGAAGACAATTGCGCTACAGAATTATGCACAATTAGTTTTACGTCTGCTGCGCAAACAAATGATTTGTTTTAAAATTGTGCTTCTACATACCACATTTATTGTATTTTTAGGAACACAAATCACGCTTAAAATCAGGAGTTTTGTAAAAATGAATCACGCACCTTATAATCCAGAAGAAAGTTGTGGTTTACTGTACATGTGATAAAAAGAAAATGTCAGCATTTATAAATGTATGCATTGAAATGTTTACATACAATTATAAATAAATGTTTTTATATTTACTGTAGTTCTATGTATATTTGTTTCTAGTTTTTTTTTATTCGTTTTTTAAATATGTATAACTTTTTTATGCCTAAAGCTAGTTCAAAATTTGAATCCTTTTTTTTTTTTTTAATATAAAGAGAGAGAAGTGAGACAAAATATGAAAAGAGGAAGACAGAGAGATAGGAATTAGTGAGCTTATGGGGCATTATGTCAGTATACAGAGGATTTAGTGCTTTAGGTGGGATTATGTCCCTATCGCTTTGATGGAGGGAGGACAGAGACTTTAGTCCGAGGTTGACCATTATTTTTTTTTTTTCACTATAGTGTGGGTGACATTAATGTAAAATCTAGCTATTACGAACACTAAGGTATAGCGCTTTTTCTTAGAATGTGATGAAAAAAGTGAGAATTCCTGGTAGATTTAATGCAACTTGCCCATAAAGAAAATTAAACTAAACTAAATGTGTGAAATGCATTAAACCGGACATCACTTTGAATGCTGGATTGACACGTTTGATGAAAACAAGGCCTGTGAGATTATCTTCCACTTATTATGACGAACTGCTTTCAGAACTCTGCATTTCTAATTGATGATACAGAATGATAAAAGTTGCCAAAATGGAATTTCTGCAGGTATTAAAAGGTTGCGCATTGATCCACGGTTACGGAAAACATACATAGACCCGAAGGACCATGATGATGGGCGACAATTCAAAGACGAAGACTGGAAAACAGGTGATGATTTTAATACATTAAACAATTGGGATGCAAGTGAAACAGAGAATTATGGGTATTGTAGTACATTGACATCTAGATTTAAAATTCCCTTTTCCCCAATGTGAGAAGCCAAAAAGTGCCCAATTTCTTTTTTTTTTTTTTTTGGAGAGGGGGGGGGGTAAATGCATTATATTATTTTATATCAACCATATGTGTGGAAACTTTACTCTGATATTTACATTTTAATTTCTACTGATAATAAATTGTTTTTCTGCTAGTGAATTTTCTACCAATACTTTTAAAGGAACAACTTGGTATTTTACAAACACACAGATCTCCACATGGTGTGCTCAACACAGAGTTTAAAGAACAAATTACTTCTTAATACAAAATATTGTCTACATTACATATGCCAGATTATAAAAATGTACTGTTGTAAATTCATGCAAATTAGCAATATGGTGACATTTGTGGATCTGTGGACACGTGGGTTTCCTCCAGGTCTCCTGTTTCCTCACATAGCCCAACAACATTCAGAATATTCTGGAAAATTGCCCATAATTGTGAATGAAAGTGTGAGTCTGTGTGAGGCCATTGTGGACGCCAATCTAAGAGATGTGGTCTGTCTCAGATTGGCTCAAGAAAATGAAATAGATTCGGAAATAGGTAAGATTATGTCCCTATCGTTCTGATAGATGGAAGACAGTAACTTTGATTATTTTGGTTTTGTTTTTTTTGAACAATTACTTTTCATTTTTCTTTTATTATTTTAATTTAAAAAATAAATAAATACACATTTATAGACTGTCTATCTATCTATCTATCTATCGATCTATCTATCTATCTATCCATCCATCCATCCATCCATCCATCCATCCATCCATCTGTCTATTCATCTTTCTTTCTGTCTATCATTATATTCGTCTTTCTGTCTATCCACCTTTCCATCCATCTTTCATTCTATCTATCTCCCTATCCATCCATCCATCCATCCATCCATTCATCCATCCGTCTGTCAATCTGTCTGTGTGTCCAGCTGTCTGTCTGTCTGTCTATCTATCTATAAATATCCATATTTCTGGGAAAATAGACAATCAAATTCACGGTGCGTACAGAGTTCTCCTTGTTATTACAGGTCACTTCGGCAAAGAACCAGTAAATCTAACCCACGGTGAAAGTGTCAAAGGGGGGCTTTGAATTTAGGTCCCTGCTTTGATTTGTGTGGCGGCGGCGGCGCTGACCGTGAAGTCTTTCCAAGCGCCGGCACACGGCTAGAAATCAAAACCCGTTCAGAGGAAACACTTCCTTTGGTGTTTATTTCCTCATGCTTACATATGCAT
Organism: Paedocypris sp. Pulau Singkep; assembly: GCA_017309775.1. NCBI lineage: Eukaryota > Metazoa > Chordata > Actinopteri > Cypriniformes > Paedocypris > Paedocypris sp. Pulau Singkep. The sequence goes on from MU204179.1 coordinate 3,377,545, forward strand.
CTCGGGGAAAATGAGGTTCCTTCACACAGGTCCGCAAGAAATAAACAGGTATTCATCTCTCACAATTGCATTATCGGTGTCATCGGCGTCTTTAATGTGTAAGGAAATGAGGGGCTTTCACTCCTACTGCTCGCCGTGTCCCTTATGAATCTGCAACTCGGCAAATCAACATTCAGTGAAGCGTCACACACACACACACACACACACACACACACGCAGACACACACAGCCTGGTGTCAGCAGCAGGCAGCCAAGAGGATTATAACACGGCTTAATATCTGATTTAATTACCGCCGTAACACAGTGATCATGGCTTATTAGCGAGAGGAAAAGAAAAAGAGAAGAAACGGAGGCTGCAGAAAGACAAAGATGGAGGGATCAGAGACATTCTCAGGACTTTGGAACATCTCTGGTGAAGCTCAACCCAGCAGCGCACTTCCCCAAGAGAAGAGCTGACCTTTTCTTATATGCCGACTTCATTTTCAATTATATATTTTCAGATATTTAAAAGAAAAAAAAGTCCCGTGGGCTTTTTTTTTTTAACCGTGACATTTACCCGTTCACCATTTATGCCGTTTGCCATTATGCAACAAAATGCTTGTAATGTGAGAACAGTTACAGTAGGAATCAAATGAGAGATCAACTGAATTATTCATCTCACTTATCGACCACTCTCGGCCAGCTAATAAACTTATGAGATTCATTATTGTTAATACTGTTTTTCTGAAGTATATTTACATGTATTGATTGGGATGCTCTTGTGATGAAGATAAAAACATGAGGCTCTTTTATTCATCTTGTGATTTGTTTTTCGTTTGTTATTGATTGTTTTTTTGTTTGTACTGGACATCGGCTTTCACGTTTTGTTTCTGACCTCTGGTTAAGTGCTTTATGTGAGTTGTAATTGCGTTGGCTGGTGTGTTAAGGATTTATTTTTCCAAATGTGGAGGAAGAAATGTTCTTGAGAGAGATGATGGTTCTCAAACTGCTGGATGTCGTCGTGTCTCTGATCTCGTATGACAGACATGTACACAGCGCTTCTGCTCTGACGTAGGATTGTGCAGAGTCAGTGATAATCCGGAAGATAATCCAGAAATGCTCTGTGTGGAAATTGTTTGCTTCAACAACACTTCACTTTCACCAAGCTAACAAAACGCACACACACACTTACACACACACATCATATTGGGGTCCCGCTATTACAATTACAATATTACAACTATTACAATATTACCCCTCCTCACTTCCTTTATTCTAACCTTGACAAAACTCAATTTTAGCCATGAAATCCCATCTTGACCCTCAAACAGGCCTAAGCTCCCAATAAGCCTCAATAGGGACACTGTAGTGTAAAAACTTAAAAAAAAAATTGCATTGGTGTTTTGAGAGTGTTACTCTTGTGAATCATCTTGCTAATTGATGATCTGACTTTGACTCGTTTTATGGAAAGGTTTCATATTTTAAAAAGATGTCTTGCTTTATCTCTGGTGTAGATGCTAGAGCAAGCAGCCCTGACATACCTCCTGATATTTCTTTGAGGGAAAAAAATAACCTCTAATAGTTCCTACAGCTCCTATAAGCTCCTATAGTCTCACTGTTTTACTCTTCTTTAATTATTGCTGTTTTTTTATTGCTCGTGTTTTATTGTTGTTAATTTGTATTGATCTTGTACTGTTTTAATCTGATATCGTTTCATGTACAGCCCTTTCACCATCTAAAATAGTTAAAAAAGGGCTATATAACTCGTTATTTATATAGCCCTTTTTTAACTATTTTGGATGGCGAAAGGGCTATATAAATAACGTTGAGTTGAGTCCTAATTTTTCTGTTTACAAAATTTCCAAAACGACTTTTTGACTAACACGACACTAGACATACAGTGTAAATCAGTGACCAGATTCCCTTGGTTTTATTAACCTCTTTGGTGACTACAGTGAACACACTGACTGTGAGAGGGGAAAGTGCTGAGTAAATCAAGTAAACTGTCACGATCTCAGCGTGCAGAGAGGGATTGAGAGTAAACCTTCCTGTTTTTGACCAACTTGAGTACAGGATAAAGAGATTAAAGCGCTTGAACCCTGTGGAACTGGTGAGTCCTTCTAGCCATCACAGAATCCATCTGGCATCTTTTTGTTCCACATGACCTCTGGTAATAATGCAAGGTCATGTTAGGCACTTCAACACTGTTTTGTTGGTTTTCTGGAGACTCGTTTTATATTTGAGCTTTTCTTCAGTTGTTAGGTTTGTGCTGCGGATTGTTAAATAAAAAGAAATAGCTTCACTCCTACAGTGGCCCGCTCAATCCCAGAAACCCAAGCAGATTGGATCAAAACGTATTCTGCATTGCCAAAAAAGCTTTAAAAAGACAAATTCTCTGAAAGGTGGTATGAAACTAATCTTAAAGGCCATTAAAGCCTAAAATCTGAAGGCTCTGGGAAGAGATTAGTGCAAACATCAGACTTAAATGAGCTTTAGACCAAGCCTTCAGTATTAAGATCCAAGCCACCAGATGGTCCCGGCCTCTTATATTACACTTATTGTACACATCCCGTTGTGTTTTTGTGTGGATAATCACAGCTGCACTTCTATACTAGTTTACTGTCATGACAAAATATTAATGCTTAAAAAAGCAAGCGTGTTATAACCTTACAAAGAGAGAGAGTGAGAGAGAGAGAGAGAGAGAGAGAGAGAGAGAGAGAGAGAGAGAGAGAGAGAGAGATAATCTTCCATTATGTCACCTGCTAACAAGTCGTTTTTCTCAGAGGTATGTCAAAAGAAAACATTTTGAAAAAAAAAAAAACATACAGATTGAAAAGATAGATGATTGATGGATGGATGGGTAAATGGATGGCTTGATGAATACAGCAATGAAAAGACGGATGGATGGAATGATGCAGCGATGAAACGATGGATGTTAGATGGATATACAGATGGATGCACATATAAGTAGGTTGATGGGTGGAAGGATGGATGGATTGTGTGGTATAAGGATAGAATGATGAGTGAGGTTGCGTGCAGAGATTAATTGATGGGTGTATAGATAGGTGGATGAAAAGAAGGATGGAAAGACGGACAAATGGAAGAATACATGATGGATGGATGGATGATTGGGTGGATGAATGGATAGGTGGATGGACTGATAGATGCACATGTGAATGTATTAATGGATGAACAGACAAGCAGATAGATGTGGTCACCAGCCGTTTACTCTGAGCTCTTAGTTGAGCTGTTTATGAATCCTTTCTTTTAAACATGTTTTTAATTGCCTGGTAAACAGGAGGTGAAGGCTCCATCAGATTCCTAATGGCCTCTCCTGACTGCTAGACATCCTCCGACATTCTGAGCACATCTTCTCGCTCACCTTTGAGTTTATTTAAGAATGCATCTCATCACCCTTCCATCCCTGAAGATGTCTGATTAATCAGGCATTGCATTCAATTAAAAAGAAAAGTTAGGGCCATAATTGAACTAAATCTGTTTCTTGTTTCTAGACTAACCCTGAATTAAAAATGCATTGGGTATATTTCACTGACACTTTGAATGAATCAATGGGATTTAATCTTTTTTTGACCTCTGCCAGTAAAGACAATGTATGTCCTCAATGTTAAGTAACTATATTTCTTTCACAATTTCCATTGTAGTACTTGTCACCAAAAGCTGTAAAATACTGTGGTTTTACCTGTAGGCCACACTATTTTAGCCTTCAATGTGCTTTCCTTTTTAGGGTCACAAGGGCGTTCTGGGCCAGAAAGCGGGACACACAAATTAGATATAGTAGACAACCAATCACAGAGCAAGACACACATTCACACTCACACCTTTGGCCAAACTCGACCACAACTCTTCTTAACCCATGTTTCATAACTACAGTGGTACCTCACTTTACGGAATTAATATGTGCTGACAGCAGTTTGGAAAAATGGAAATTTTGTCGGATTTCAGTCGGATAATCTGTCGCGATTAAAAAAAAAATGTTTTTATAATGTGATTAAGTGTTAATAAAAAACTGTTACGTCCGCCATCTTGAATCTGGCGATAATCTCACAATAACTGTGACGTATTGGGATCAGCGCAGACGTTTCATTCCAAGTTTCAACTGTGTTACTTCTGTAAAAGTGTATTATGTTCGTTGACTGACGTGCTTGAATAAAAAAAAAAAAAAAAAAACGTTTCCCACACTTGTCGCTATAGAGTCATTCGTAAGTGGAGGTACCACTATATTTTAAATCAAATCAAATCACTTTTATTGTCACATCACCCCAGCGAGTGTGAGCTGTGGTGAGTGAAAAACTTAGGTGCAAACTCCAATAGTGCAATGTACAGTACAAAACAAATTACAGACAGTAACAGTAACAATAGGAAACCGGAGACCTAGAAGAAACCTACACAAACACCTAAATAAGCTACGATCATGAGTTTCAAATTGGTCCACATGCCACTTCATCATTGTCAGATAATATCAATTTAATATTTAATATTCTATATAAAACTTAAATGTGATACTAAACACATCTACTTCAGCTCCTGAGATATTTAGAAGTCTACAATGCTTGCCACTGTGTTCATTTAGTACAACATCACACATGAACGAAACCCAAAGCAAGCACAAGAGGACAAACAATGGTTCAAATGGCGGCCACTAGGACATCTAACCCACGATTCTGGCACTTTATTGTATCCTGTGCCATATGGCAGGGAACTGAAAGATCTCAGAGCAATAGTGATCGTCCTCCATCCCTGCCAATCTCTGCATTCCACTTTTCAGTTAGCACACAATCATTACACATCTCGCAGATGCCACATGGCGTTTAGAGATCGTCACGACTGAATATAAAATCATGTCTTCCTGCCAGAAGTGAGTTGGTGCAAAGTGGATAAAGGGAATGGTGTTTTAACCCTTTAAAACCTGAGACATTGGGCTTGTATAAAAAAATGCTTTAATGCACACACACTTGTTTTTGTTTTGTTCAAAAGCCGTGGAAAAACAAAAGTTTCGTGATGTATGGACCATCCCCCACAATGTCTTTTTTTAAATAGCTTAAGCCTTAAATCATCCTCACACACTATAAACGCAGCACGACTGAGAGGATTACCACATTTGGAGACCATAATGCTGGATTTGCGAAATAGAGCAGTTCTATTCCAAGTTTCAAACTTGAGATTGAGAGTGAAACTACAAAATTTGAGTGATAAGATTGACAAAATAAGATCACTGTTAAGTTGTAAAGGCATAACAATAATGATGATAAAAATAACAATACTTTTAAGAACAGCAATAATAACAATAACAACAACAACAACAATAATACTATTAGTAGTAATAATAACAATAACAACAACAATAATAAGAATAGTTGTAATGTATGGTTGAAAATTTTACGCACATCTGAAATGAATTTTACAGAAAGCAAGTATACAAACACAATCCTATAGTTCTTGCAGAGTCACTGTATTTTGGGAATAAAACAAACAATTATCTCTTTACAGTGGTCATATGTCAGCGCCCATGACTGGTCCGTGCCGCGTGTGTATAGTAGCGGACCCAGAGGAGGCACAGAGCTAATTGCTAAACTAATGATTTTGAATATGCTCTGTTAGCTTCAGCTTCCCCCTCACATAAACAAAAAAACACTCCATTTCTTGTTTATTTTTCCATTAAAGGATTTTTAGAATTTATAATCAAGCTGAGCAGAATACTAAATCACGTGTGCGGTCTACATCTCATCTTCTTTATATTAGACGCGAGTTAAAGTGTGAGTAAGTGTTCAGTTCGGCCTAAGCATGAACTCACCACCACGTCCTCCATCGCTCTGCAAGCTTTCCCATCACAGTGAGAAAAATCATCAGCTTATTTACTGTTTGCTCTATAATTAATGGCATTGGAGGGTTGAGCGTAATTAACCTCTCGCTTTCTCTCAAGCGATGTAAATGCCAAACGTCAGACATGGGGAGCGAGGATAAAGCTTCCACACATCATGCTCTGCTCCCTGCCAAGGGACAGTAACTAACAATATAGAAATGAATCAGTCTGGGTGAAATTAAAAGCTGAGAAATGCAAACAAAAAGAAGACCAAAAGGATGAGTAAAATGTGTGAACGTTGCCACGTTAGATAAACAGCGGCGAGCAAAAAAAAATGTAAAAGCAATTGGTTTATGTAAGTTGAAGGTTGTATGTATTATCAACTCTGAAAGCATTCAAAAGTAACATGTCACCTGATCTGATAAAACCATCAGATTAAAAGAAATAGAAGGTATAATCAAGGTTCTTTAAAAACGTATAGAAAGTGAGTTTGTCAATATGGCCACTAGGGGCTCTTTTGTGCTCTGCATTTAGCCATCCAGTAAAGTTACACACACAAAATGAAACAAACACACACAAACCTGGAGCAGTGGGCAGCCAAGAGGGGACACGTGGGGTCATCGCAAGGAAATTAGTCCTCAGAAATTCAAGACATGAATACAAAACTAGAACTAGTGGCATCAACCACAAAATTAAAACTGTTCTGGAAACTGTTCCGGAAACCCAAATCCTTAATTAGTCGCACAGTAACTCGCCACAGCTGAAACCAATTAATAGTCAAGAGTTTGGTTTGCTTTTGATTTATAGTCATTCGCTTCAGTTGTGTTGTCAACAAGTTTTGAGAAAGTTTCCGAAAGATTCAGAGTTCATTCTTTCTTAGAAAAAGTTGGTCCAGATTGTTCAATCTTCTGACACTAACTCTGGACACAAACCAGTCTATTCCACTGAATTAAAGTCTAGGCCTATAACAGGTCAGTCAAGTACACGTTTTCTCATTTGCAGAGGTTTCTTTGCCAGAAGAAATCTATGTTTTGGGTTATTGTCATGCTGGAAGACAAAATATTGACCCAATCCTTTCAAAATCATCAAAATCATCAAGTTTACGCTTTCTACAACCCTGACTAGACCCTGACACAAAAACATCCCCACAGCATTACACTCCTGCTGTTTCTGTTTGGGAACTATGTTCTTGGGATTTAATTCCTCTTTCTTCTTTCATCAAACACATGCAGCATGTCCATGGCCAAAAAGCTCAGGTTTGGTCACATCTGACCAAAGATCAACTTTTCAGTATGCATTACTTTTCCCCAGGTAGCAGAATCCTCAAGTTCAGAGGTGAGTCTTCTTCAAAAGTGGAGTCTTTCTTGGTCGGAAACTTCACAGTTTATTATTGTGAAGAGCTTTGGACTATTGGAGTTTCACTTTTGGACTCAGAACTATTGTCTTACTTAAAACATTTCCACACTTGGCTAAGTCATTCATTATGTCTTGGTAGTTGTTCTTGGGTCATTACAAACTTCTCTGAAGAGTATTCTTTAAGATGTAATAAAGTTTATTCTTCTCAAAAGGGGAAAATCTTTTTAGAACAAATTTTCTCTGCTAGTTGCTCTCAGTGAGAATTTCTTGCTTCACCTTTCACACTTGAAGATGCTTTGATAAACATGACAATCCTTATCTTTGTGCGCATTGGAAATTCATTCTCTCAGGTCCAAAGAATGTATTTATTTTTTGCCTTAAACATGATGACTGTGCTTATTATCTTCCAATTTGTCTTCTGATATGACACTTCACATTTTTCACGAGACGTGGCATCCGACCTCGAGTTTGCATCGAATCAAATAACAGAAGCACGTTGTGATGAAGCACCACTCCATCCCTGTAGCTCCGTCCTCTCTAATTTGTTTTTCTCATGTGGCGACTTTAATAACATTTCCTCACTGTAAATCCACTCAGATCTGAGGTATTATGAGGGCCTGAGTCAGATTATAATGCTTATAACCTTATGGAAAATGTCTAAACTCTTTTGCCTTAATCCCAATGGATGAGAGATTTTCCTCTTTGACTCGCAGAATTTGCCTTCTGAGACCCTGATTTTTGTGTGTGACTGGAGGAACTAAACAAATCCAGATCCCAAAAGCCAACCAGTGTTAAACCATATGCCCTCAACGCCGCATCATTACAGAAGGGCATCGGAGGTTATGTAGAAGCACCAGGATTGAAACTGAAACCTCAAACTGTTCAGACAATAAACAAGTATCAGAGCCAACCAACTATGTATGTAATAAAATATGGCTGGTTTCCAGAGCGCCCGTGTTCATTCAGACTTGGCAGAGGGGGCTTTGAGGAGTGCCAGGGGCTGCATGTGGCGCAAAATAGTAGGCCAAATTGCAGAATTTGGAAAACTGGTGCCCGGAATTAGGAAAACCAATCTACGCAATGTCTTTATCTATAAATGTTTAGATATTCATAAGCTCTTAAACACACACACACACACACACACACACACACACACACAGGAAAATGATTCTTGAACTCCCATTAGCTAAACTGCTGTATGGGCAAAAGCACCTGGACATCTCTGCATTAATAAGTAAGAATACTACAATATTAATGCAGAAAAATGGACGTGGATCCACTTTTTAGTAAAACGGATCAATAGCGATGAGTTTTTGCTTAGTGGACAAGAGGAAGAGACATGTTTGGTTTGACATCGAGAGCAGAAGGTGCGACAGGGTGATTTTAGTCTAGAACTTGAATAGTTACTGTAGTTTCTCATTATATCTGGACACCACACACAGTCCATATTGGGAAGCTAACACACACACACACACACACACACACACACACACACACAGCGGACTGTTTGTACCTGCTGAGTTATCTGGCCTTTCTATTTGACCTCAATTTACTCCGTAGCCCCGTACAGTTGATTAAACGATTCATACACAGAGATATCTGGATTTTATTTTTTTAGTGATGGGTTCAAATATTCTCTAAACTTTAAAATGAAGCCTAGGTAATTATTCATGCATCCGTCTAAGCTGGGGCCAAATCCAGCAACTCTGGGACTGAGGGTGGGTCACACACACCAAAAACATGGTGATGAACCAATCATAGAGTGGGACACAGACACATTTATTGACACTCACACTTTTACAGATCCTCCAAAAGCACATATGAGACTATGAGAGACCTGGAAGAAACCCACGCAAGTGTCTCTGGAAAGATGCACTGCACCAGCAATGTGAACGCTTGTTATAAGCAACAGATATATTTGATCCAGTACGTAGGTATTTTTTAAATGAGTCAAATTATCCCACCTAAAAGTATCTCGGTCACGTTTAGGGACAAAGCCGAGCTCAGATTCTCCAGGAAACCATTATCAAACTATGTGAAACTCTGTCATGTCTGTCTATGTTTCATCAAGTTTGAAAATTGCAGACATTTTCTCATTTGAAGAAAGCCCTCAACAGTATTGAATTTTGCCTTTGTTGGTTGACAATTGTGATAAAAGAACCTGACAGAGCACAGGATACAGGCTTGTCAGTCATTCTCAGCTCCAGTCGATGAGCCAAACTATTAACAAGTGTCTGTATTCAGCAGAAGGATGAAGAAAAGTACAGTGACCAAAAATAAGCTTCTCTATCACAGGAATCTAACACCTACATACAGAATTTACAAGAATATAAGCACACTGATTTTTTTAGACACAAAAAAAACAATTAATTTTAATTGCTTTTGGAATTTCTGTCTAATTTACCTTACGTTTCTCTTTTATAACAAACCTAACTTGTGAGTTGTATCACGTTCAGTGTCTTTTACTTGAAAAATAGTTTAAAAAAAAAGTATTCTACCATAAAATCTCCAACTCCCAGAACTCTTGGCTGTTCTTCGTTTTGAATTTGTTTTTTTTCTGCTCCAAAGCTTTTGCACCTGGACTCGTTTTCAGGCGCTAGCCGTTAGCCATTAGCACGGATCTACCTGATGCATTATGGTCTTCCTGTTCATATATTAATGAATGTATTCAGTTTAATCTTACTTCGTCCAGTGTTATATTGTATTCTTATTATGATAACTGTATCATTTTTTATGTCTGTTATTTAGCCACTAATAAAAAGCTTAGATGCACAATTGCCTACGGAACCATTTAAAGGAAAAAAAAAAAAAAAGAGGACATGCGCACTGATACATAAAGACGACCTGTTTCTGTTTAATGGTGATTGCTCTTGACAAGAAAAACAAAAAAATGGGTGTTTATATTTGTGCACATATTTTAATTTGGTGATGAGCATCCCCAAAGTTTTTGAGAGACTAAAGTTGGAAAAAAGGTGTACTAATATTCTCTTAAATACAATATATATATAAAAAACATGTATGTTGATATTTGTTTTCCACTTCGAATACTTTATACACAATACCTTAAATTAAAATAGTGAATTCTGAATTAAAAACCACCAAAAACGGATTTGCTTGGTCACAGGAAGACGGACAAGAACTTTCGTTATTGCTCTCGATTAGTTCCACGGTTCCAGCACATGGTTCCAACTAGTTGTCATCCTCAAAGAGGCTGATGTTTCACCAACTATTGACTATTCAAAACCCCTGGAAACCTGGAGCATCATAAATTGTTCACTTGGAAACCATCGCCATAGAGACCATTTAATAAGACCATATAATAATAATCACATTTGTCTTTTTTTGTTACATTATCACATATATTTGTGTGTGTGTGTGTGTGTGTGTGTGTGTGTGTGTGTGTGTGTGCGTGTGTGTGTGTATCCATTTAGGTATTGTGTATCCTTGCATGTTACTTTGCTGGATGTAATTTTCAAAGCATTCCAATCAATCAGCAGCCTTACTAATGGTGTCCGCAAATGTCATTAGCAAATGAGAAAGAAAATTGTTCTTTTCATTCCGACAGAGTGACGGCAGGAAGACCTTGTATTAAAGCAAAAATGCATTTGCAGAGTCAAGTGAGGAAAAAGAGAGACAGACTCAAAGGATTCAATACTTGTAAAAGTCACTTGAGAGAAGAGCCGCCATCCCCACGCGTCGATATATTGGAGGCTTTGTTTTTGTCTTGATTCACAATTTTATTTATTATGACGCCGCTCCTTTCACTTACTCTTTCATAACTATCAAATACATGAACAGACTCATATGGAATAGGAAATATTCATAGTAATAGGAATATTCAATAGGAATATTCATAAAAATATGAATAAAAAAGGGGAAATGAATTAATCAGACAGTTCATAATGATATTTAGTAATGATAAAAGGACCAGAATATGTAGTGTAATAGCAAAACATCATCGTAATATATGGTATATACATAGGTAATCTGAATATCTATCTATCTATCTATCTGTCTGTCTGTCTGTCTGTCTATCTATCTATCTATCTATCTATCATCCATCCATCCACCCATAGCTCGTATAGTTACCCAACAACCCAAACAGTGTATATATATAGTGTGTGTGTATGTGTACAACATATATATTCTGTATATATTCTATAGTATATTCTATAGTATATTCTGAAAATAAATGACACCAAAGTAAAATATTTTGCAAAACTTTGAATAATATTTAATTGCATTACTTAATGATTAAAATATACCTAAATGGTTGTAGTCTTTAGTTTTAAGTAAGATGGATGGATGGAGAGAAGGAAGGAAAGAAGGATGGAAGGCAGGATGGTTGGACATGAGGAAGAACAATAAGAACAAAAAGAATGGATGACAGAGAGGAATGGAGGAAGACAGGAAATAATGAAGTATTTATAATAAAAATAACAATACAAATACAAATACAAATACCAATACAAATACAAATACAAGCAAATTAATTAATAATAACAACAACAACAACAATAATAATAATTGTTATTATAATAATTATTATTATCATCATTGTTATTATTATTATTATTATTATTATTATTATTATTAAATAAGAAAAGAAGAGCGGAAAGCTAGAAGAAAGAAAGAAATGAAGACGCGGGAGGAGTATTAAGGGCCAGGCCTTAACCTGCAGTGAGGAGACATCTCCACACCTTATGCCACCATACATTAAGCTAGGTTGACTTTACTAACCTGTCCTGCTGTATTACCTAGTGACACATGGGGAAAACTATTTTCTCAACTAGCACTGTTAACTTGGCTAATTTTCCCAAAGCATGTCACTCTAATGAGTTTAATCTCGCCTCTATCATAGCCTCCCCAGAATTATCATAAATTACCCCTACGAATTATGCAGACTTATTATGGATAGAAGGGAGGGTTTATTTTGAGACAGAGCAATGTATGTAATTCACGTTCTTTTCAAACAAATATATGCTTAATCACACACAGCAAAATGACTTTTGATTTGTTGGATTAAGCTTTCCTCCGCGCATGATTAAAAAACGAATAAGTATTAGACGCTTGTTTTCAGAATACAAACAATTATACATCGGGCTTTTTTTTTTATAGATAAACGTGAATTAATGTTCACAATTGACTAGTGCCTCCTGCTGGTTGTCCCTCGCCGTCCCTACGCTCATACCAAAAACATACTGGCACAGGGATACAGATGCTTTGAAAAACAGAGATTTAAGGATTAGCAAAAGATTACATCCATGTCCAGATAAATCCATGTCTGCCCGCTTTTTTTTTTCCACGATTGTTTATGTGAGAACATGCGTGTCATTTCTAGGTCAGAAGGTCTTCTCCGTGTGGCACAGAGGATCCTCAGACGGAATCCGCCATTCAAGTCTTTCCATATAATTGCAGCCATTTAGGACGCCGCTGAGACTCATAAGAGATACGATTTGTCCCATTGACTTTCCCCGCCTGTCTTAGTTTTGCACTGGATTCAAACCCCCAAGTCCCTCTTCATCCCAACATTTCACTTTTAAAATCAATACAGTTCAAAGCCCACTCCATTAGATAACGTGAATAGAAAAGGACAGGTAAAGGACAGAGATAAGGAAATAAAGAACAGCTGCCAAACAATCTATTATTTAAGCAGATGTGGTGCTACGTATATTAGAGTATGTATGTGTAATGTCATATAGTGCACGCACACACACACACACACACACACACACACACACACACACACACACACTTACAGGAGCCGCAGTGTTACTAGGACAAAGAAGACCCTCAACTTCTTTACATTCTACACTATATGCTATATGTTTCTACACCTCCATACATTAAATACCTATAGAAAAGTGTGTGAGCACTTTGTGGGAGGAGCATCTGTACTGTAATACAGGTCTATTGTCAAAACCAGAATCAACTTTAATGGCCAAGTTTTTACATGACAACAAGGAATTAGATGTGGTTTCACTCCGCCTTTGGTTCCCACATATTACAAAATACTAAATAGAAAAACTAATTCCACCAAAATGTAACATACATATTTAAATAATAAAAAACTAGTGATTTGCTATGAAACATACAGTAAATAAAACATTGTTCACACCCACACATAAAATGTCCCATGGTTTACATTGTTGGTGACCTCGATCTTTCATAATGCACTTGACCAGGCTGTACACAATATGTGTATGTGTGTGTGTGTGTGTGTGTGTGTGTGTGTGTGTGTGTGTGTGTGTGTGTGCGAGTGTATGTGTTTTCTTTTTCACATTATCATATATATTGGATTATGCATTTATTTACCTTTTAAATGATAAATGATGTAAATATTCTTCAATTCACAAGATAAAATGCAATTATTTATTTTAACTATTAAATGACTGTAAATAATAACAATGAAGATAATTTACATATAATTTAACACATATAAAATATAATATAATACATATATTATAATTTACACATAATTTAATATAAATTCTGCATAAAAAAAAAAACATTGAAATTCTTCAAATGACATAAGAATTTTCAATCTATGGTCTTCTTTCCAATTTCAACGGCACAACATACTTTTATATATTCTGTCTAAAAATGTAAACCCTTTTAAACCAAGTAAAAATTTTTGAAGAGATCTGTCAGACTTTAAAAAAAAAATATATATATATATATATATATATATATCCGGCTTTTAAAAGACCCTCCCACCTGCTTCAATCAATTGCCACATTTTAATTGAAGATTCAGAAAGGTCGACTGCATAATTCTTGAGTAAGCTTGACCTTTATGTAGAAGTGGAGGCAAATGAAAAACCAAGCTTATGTCATGGTCTTTTAATGACATTCACGACGACTAGAATTTATCGAGGAGAGCCTGTGACTGCTGATTGGCTGCCTCTGCTGAACCATGCAAAATAGCACCAATGATTGTGGGGCGGAAAAATCATAGCTACTGCAATACTGACATGGACCACCGAGCTCCAATGGATTAAAACCAATCGTCAATTTACAGATGTAGACATCATCAATCAAACTTTATGTTGAAGTACCTATTCTTATTAAAAATAAAACAGACATAATGGAAAAGCCAATTAAAAATGGACTTAATGGAAAAGCCATGATGCACGTTCAACAGTAAATATAAACTTTTTGTGGTCTTTTACGTTTCAGTGACTACGAGAACATCCGCATGCGTTGTCTTTTTGTTTTAATCTGTATTCTCGTGCCTGCGAATTTGCTCCCGTTCTCAGGTCTCCACTTCCACCAACAAATCACTTTTTTTTTTCTTCTTCACATAATAGTTGGACTCTTGGACTGGAAAATTACAAATTGCAGCCTCCACTGCTTTTCTATTCAGACTGGTTATGTAAACCTGGAAAATGGGTCTAATCAGGGAAGTGATTCTCGTTTCCGTGAAATACTTTGGAGCATTGTGATGGTGAGATTGTGAGGGAGAGGATGATGCTGGGGAATTAGCTTTTTTGTAGGCGTGTCATTGCAGACAACGTAACATTTTGTTCAAGACAATGGACATTTTTCTTTTTTTTAACTGACTCCTTTTTTTCCCTAATTTTTGAGCTCAGATAAAAAATGGACATTTTTTTTTTTTTTTTTTAAATAGCGACTTTGCGTTGGTCTCTGACTAAGAAAAGCGCTATAGAAATAAACTTGAACGATGTGCTCGTGAAATATTTGTCCGTTTCACGCGGACAGTGTTTTGAATGTTGTAGTAGTTTTTTTGTCACAATTGACACAAACGTCTCTTAATTATTTGGTTTGGTGAAAATACAGCAATGGATTATATTTTATATAATTATCCACGCTTTTATCCACCCTTTCACAAATATTAAAAATGGGGTCTCACCATAACACACACATACGCACTTGGACAAAGGTTCACCATCGGCTTACATACAACACAATACTGGTACACTTTATCTTTTACTGTTAACACAGAAAACCTTTGCTCTTGTAGAACACCGCTCAGCTATGGTGTTCCTCAGGGGTCAATCCTCGGACCAGCACTATTCTCAATCTATCTTCTGCCACTTGCCTTCAGTTGTTCTTTAAATTGGTGTTCACTTCTTAACAGAAGTGAAACTGTGGCCAGCAACTTCCTAAGCCTAAATTAAGACCAGACTGAAGTCATAGTATTCGCCTCAAATGAAAAGACCGACTTTAACTTATCTCCCTCTGTAACTGACTGCGTTAGAAATCTTGGAAGTCATTTTTGTAAGAAACTCAGGTTTCTAAAGCAAGTCAACTCAAGCAAATCATAGTTAGATCATGATTTTTCATCTTAGACTTTTAGACAAAATCAAGCCTTTCCTTCCATCAAAATGTCTTGAAATTGCAATCCATTATTTAATTACCTCACAACTAGACTATTGCAAAACCAGTCAACACTCTCAGGCCTCTAGTTAGTCCAAAACACCGACAAATTCTTCAAGCCGCTAAACTCTTAACTGGTAGGCGCACATGCAATCACGTAACTCCTATCTTATGTTCCGTACGTTTGGCTACGTGTCAAATACCGGATTGATTTTAAACTTTTACTATTTGTTTTTAAAGCATTAACTGGCCAAACTCACTATCTCTCAGAACTGTTATCTCCGCAAACCTCTGTAAGAACCTACGATCCAGTGGCCACGGGCTCCTAAACACCCCAAGATCTCGACATATAGTCCCACATAATATCCCACTCTCTTTACTAGAACCTTAATAAAACTCAATTTGAACCTCAAAAATACCACTTGACCCATAAACAAGTCTTAAAAGTTGTGGGGCCCATCCACAGGTCTAAACCCATTGGGAACGTTGGTACACACACACACACACACACACACACACACACACATTGGGGTTTCCTTGCTCGCTTTAATTGTTTAATTTCCTTCCACCGGGCACAGTGTGTACAATGACTCCATTTGGTGGAGTCCCATATGATTGCTCCATGGTCAAGCTGAGAAGATTATCTCATGTCTGTTTAATGGGAAACTCAGCCATCTGTTTGTGTACGTGTAGATGATCTCATTGCAACCAATTCACTTTACAAGCTAATAGTTTCTGAACCACCCGATGACCTTGAACCTTCATTTCAGAGTCAAAGACCATGAAATTACTTTGCTACTTTTCCTCTCTTATCGACTAGTGATCTCTAAGGACTCATTTGCACTCATTTGCCACAAGATGTTAACAAATAAAAGCCCATAATTTATTAAACCATTATGCTAAATCATTATGTATTAAGATATTCATCTTGGAGAAAATTAGGATCAGCTGAACCATCAGACCCTCATACATCTTTATTGTACGTATAAATATTGGCCGTGCTTCCTGTCTTCTTAATCACAACCTGGAATTACCACAGCGAAGCTATTAGTTTCTAGAATGTTCTAGGTGGAATGGCGGTGTAGTGGGTGAACTGTTGGCTCACAACAAGGTGACATTCAAGTTCGAGGACTGATTGCTGTCTTTCCAAGTGATTGCGTGGGTTTCCTCAAGGTCTCGGGTTTCTACAGTCCAAAATGTGTTGGAGTCTGTCTGTCTCTCTGTCTGTATATCCATCTTTATATACATTTTGACCTCAACTTGCTACTAGAGAAAGTTACAAGGAGCGTCTTCGAGAAAATTTTGTCTCTAGTTGTGTAACATGTTTCAAGATACGAAAGGCCAAATGTTGTAGCAACAAGATTAGGCCAATTGGTTTTTCTTTTCGCTGGTTGGCAGGGAAATAAGTTTTGTACGTGTGAAACATGAGAGAATAATAATAAAAAAAATGTGTTTAATGTTCACGCACGCCAAATAAACAAAAAAAAAAGTAAACTTGTAGATAACAGAGGTCTCGCTTCCGAAATACAAAACAAGTTGGTCTTGTTCCCAAAAGACATGTCATTCCACACCAAACATCTACTCTCTCACACACATTGTGAGGCCGCTCTGTCCGAAAAGTTTAAGTTCAGGTTCAGTGCATTTTTAGTGCGATTTTCAGTCTCAAATGCATATCGAAAAAACAAATGAAACACATTTAAATTTTTTGCTTTAGTCCTATACAGTACTCATTTTTAATATTTTTTCTATCTAATTTGTCTTTTCTTGACATCTAATCAATGTCTTTTTATTACAGTTTTTGCCAATATGTTATAAGTTGTAAAAATTCTGGCAGTTACTGCATAGTGTGAAATACATTCTACTTAGCAAACTTTCACCTGAAGAAACGGCTTTCGGAAAAAAGGAAATTCATAGGTTGAGGAACCTCCTCTCGAGAGATATTGAGAGTGTGACTATGTTCTACTCTGTGATTGGTTGACTACTAATCCAGGTTGTATGCTCCACCTTTATGCCAAGAATATTATGGATTGGCTCCAGATTCCAGAAATGGAAAAGCTGTTAAAGGACAAATTTTGCTTCTAAAATCTCATCAGAAGTTCCTTATCCGAATGTAACTGTCTACAATACCAAATGACAGATGTGTTTATAGGTTCAAGAGCTCAATGGCTGATGTTACATCACATGTTGAAGCACCAGTTCAGGACAAAAGTCCCTAATTGAGGCAAATCACCGTAAATCAATGAGTGTTTATTCATTATTCCTCTGAATCTCCAACCGCAGGGCTTGTTAGCGGATGTTTTCTCAGCGATCTCTGAGGACAGATCAGCTGTAGGACTTTTATTTTCCTGTCATGGCTGGCTTTCAGATGATTTAGAGAAGGGACGTGTGAAAGCTACCTGTACGGAGGAATAAAAATAAAACATCTTACAAATTTAGAAATAAACTTGAGTGGTGTATCATGGAGGAGGTAAACATTTCTGAAAATTCGGAAGATTTAAAAAAAGCGACTTTTAGCGACTCGTTATGCCGGAAATCTCAAAGCAGACTACCTGCTAATGAAGCAATCATTTGAGATATACAGTTAAAAGACAGGAGGAGGAAACAGAGATGGTGTAAAAGACAGATTAAAGGAGGAACCTCTGGGGTCTCGTGGCTTAAGGCAACCTTTCCGGCAGACCTGCACTCCATCGTGCATTTAATTAGACTGGGAGAAGGAGACTTGTGTGACTTTTGCATTTAATATCTCGGGCTGTACAACAGGTGTGTGTGTGTGTGTGTGTGGGGGGGGGGGGGGTCTGATGCAGAAGTATTTGTAAGTTTGATGGTGTAACTTGCTTTGTAGAAAAGTGTCTGTAAAAAAAAATTATGTTACATAAAAGCTTTTTGTCCAACTTTTTTTTTTAATATTATTATTCATTTTATTTATTTCTCTTTAGTGTAATGTTAACATAAAACCAGCAAAATGTCACATTAAACAAAAAAGTCTCCAAAACAGTTGGCATACTGTACAAAACGATTAAAGTATTGAACACAAGAGGGTTATTGTTTTATGTACTGTTCTTTGGTTATGCCGCACTTTTCTTATTGTGCTGAAATTTGGGGCGATGCAGGAAAAACTTGTATAGACTCTTTAATTAAAATTATTATGATTGTTACCGATTGTAAAGTTAAGAGTGGGTCAATACAATTTAAGAGGGTTGTACTTTTTTGAACATGTTAACGTTAGAACAAATGTAAAAAAGAGATATGAAATTCAGTAGCTGGTGTAAAATTATGGAATGAATTAAGAGATGAATTTAAATGATGTACTTATTATTCAAGGAGGTCATAGCAATAATAGAAATAGACAAAGCAAATAAATAAATAGACAAATGAAAATGTAAAGCTAAAAAAAGTTATATTCTTGAGACTCTGGATCAGCATTTTTTTTTTACAAGTTTTTTTTTTTTTTCTTTTTGGTTGTTTTTTCTTTTTGTTTGTTGTAAAGCTGACTCAGTAAAATGTAAATTAATTTAAGAAGATAGGCAACTTTAAGTAATGCTTCAACCTATTCCTGTTTTGTGGTTAATTTTATGTACAGTACAAAAAACATTAATTTATGTTTGTGGTTTTAGTCTACGAAACATATTGAGCGTTATTGATTGTTAACGGTCGCATTTCCAAAACCGGATTTTAATAATTATATTGTGCCATATAAGTTTGAACTACCAAATTCTTCCAGAGTTGCGTAACATATCTTGCTATTGTACATAATCTATATATTACTTCCAGTGGCCTTCAAAGAACATGATGTTCTGATCAAAGTGTTGTTCTCTGGTTTCTGAACAGCAAAAATGTGAAGTGCATGCGTCCTTACTCTTTAGTCACTGGACAAAATAAAAAGACAAAATCAGGCAATTTAAAAATGAGCACAAAAGAAAAGGTTTTACCTCAGAATATGTCTTGAAAGAAATTATATGTCTAGAACTTCCGAACAACTATATTTCATTTTGACTGCTCAAACCAGACAGTTTGTGGCATTTTAGTTTTTTCTTTTCATAATCATGTTTAAAACTTTTTTTTATTTTTTATTTTTTTTTAATAGACAAGTTTCCACTGAATTTTACAAAACCTCCTTGTCAGTAGTCAACACTTGCAGCTTATTTATTTTTTTATTTATTTTTTGGGCATTCTGAAGACTGACTAAGCAACGACTAAGCATGAAATTGACTTCAATTTGTGTGTGTGTGTGTGTGTGTGTGTGTGTGAGTGAGTGAGTGAGAGATAGGACCACCATTACTGCTTCACATTCCACACATACAATAACGCCTGATCTAACGACAGCAGACAAGATAAATTTACACCAATAAAAAAATGTAGTAAACAAAACTGTAAAATGCAAAGTTGTGGAAAGGTGAGCATTAGCTTGAACACACTCGGTGTGTTTTATGGGTTTACTCATTGATTACATGTCTTTTTAAGTCCTTGATGTCTGCTCAAGGACTTTCAGATCGATCCACATAACTAGTTTTGCTTTATGTATTCCAAAATGTAGATTATTTATGCGATATATAATAAAAAGCAAACATTTTGTCATAAAGTACATTATACAAGATGCATTGGCATGTATTATTGGGATGTACTAGCACAATGTTGGCAATTTAGTATAATCTTTATATAAAATGCTGTTTATATTAAAGAGAACAAGTGTGTCAGTGACCGGCCTTTCGAAGTTTTAAAAAATGTTATGTTTGCACAAATTAATGTGTTTGGTTTTGTAAGCATGCATGTAAAAGTCCGTTATTTGAATATACATGTGAATATAATTTGACTGATCTGTTCACACACACACACACACACACACACACACACGCATATAAAAATGAACATTTGCAAACACTATATACACAATATATATGTATATATTGTATATAGTATATAAACACACACACACATGTAGGCGCACACGTAAAAATAATAACATACACATGTGTTTATACACAAGCATACACATGCACACACACATTTATTTATACTAGCATTCATACACACGAATATTTATACATATAAACATACGTGTGCACAGACACACACACACACATGCATGCGTACAGCCTGTGTGCTTTCATGATAAATGAAAAACGAAGCTAAATTCAGATTACTCCAGCAGAGACCAGAAGCAGGGAAAAGGTGTGACAAAAACATAACAAGATTTCGGCTTCAAAAATGGATAAATCATGCAGTGCGGCGATAACGCAGTGTTCATCTGTCTGTGAAATAATCGTGCTGATAAGAGCATCATTCTGTAAAAACCGACCTGCCGACCATGCTGCGAATCTCACAACTTCAATTCCGACGCAGCGAAATTCATCAAGAAAATGCAATTGTCAAGTACGTGGCCGCCGAGGCTCGGAAACGGTTCCAAGAATCCGCACGTGTCTTATCTGGACTTCAGAACACACTGGCACTGTCGGCCATTTTGACAGGCTAACGTACCACGAACGAGACGCCCGGCCGAATCTCCGCAGTGCATCACGGGCAGCAAGTGCCACTAAGTGACAAACTGCTTTGGTGCTGAGGCTGAATTTTGCACCTCTTCTTTCCTCCTACAATTCCATCCCAATCGAATCGTTCCCAAGAGAGCTGTCACCTATATTTTTCATTTTATTTCCAAACCCTCACATCTCATCGGTTATTCTAAACGCTGGTCCGACCAGAGGATGATTTGCTCTTTCCGCAGTCCTAGTTGTCGTGGGTAATCTGCCTCTACATCGCTCTCATTTCTCTTGAAAACTGTACCACGTAAGACTTCACAGGCTATGTTTAGCTGGAGCTCCGGCGCTTTTCTAACCGTCCCAGCGAGAGATTGCGAGCATGTGAAGTCACGGGCCTCTGCTCTGAAGTGCACATCCCAATTAATTGCCATTCATTTTATATAATCTCAGAGTGCGCAAGTGCCACTGGTGAAACGGAAAATGGTCCTCGGAGATGCATTACCAGAGAGTCCCTTCAAAAGCAATTATACTTTATGTCAGTGCTTATCTAAGTTCATATGATTGTGGATATATGCATATTTAAGCAGCTAAAATGGGTGAAAACGGTTAGATATGTAGTAAAGAGTCTGCGTGTGTGTGTGTGTGTGTGTGTGTGTGTGTGTGTGTGTGTAGATCATACACGTCAGATGCCTGCTTCACAGCAGATCAAATTTTGGTGGAAAGTATTAGCAAATTATGCAAAGGAGCTGGAGGTTCACCCTGTCTGAGCCTGGCACTGAACCCAGCTGTTGCCCGCTCTTGCCAACCCAAGTGTAGACACACTCGTCACAGGATGGCTCAAATTCTGCTTCTTATTCTCTTCAGCATCAGTCCGTCTTGGTCCTGCTGCTGATGTGAGATTTTTGGCTGCTGGATAAGTTTTAAGAAGAATATTTAGATATTTATTCTTTCTATTTACAAATTTAGGCAGGAGATAATATCAAAAGGTCTATAATTCCTATACTAAACCTAATGAAGTCCTTGTGACATTATTTCTTTTAATTCCTAATCTGAATAATTCAATTTTGAATTTCGTCACTCACCGTTGCTGCATAGTTGCACTTTTTACTATTTGCTGTTTTTGCACCTTTTACAGTATTTCTATCCTCTTTATTTCCCTTGTACAAATGTTGTACTATTATTTGTCTTTTTAATCCTGTTATTGCTGTTTTTATTACTGTTTTAGGTTGTACCGTTCTCTGTTGCTGCTGAAAACAAAAATTTGTTTTGGGATAAAACAAGTCATTCATTTCTCCGTGAAATATTAAACCTGAGAGATAGAGAGATCGAGATGATAGATGGATGGATGGATGATAGACAGACAGACACAGATACAGATAGGTAGAGGAAGAGAGAGAGAGAGGCTGACAGACAGACAGACATATAGATTTTTTTCCAGTGTGAACAGGGCGATATATGTTGTGGCTCAGTCATAAGAAGGAGGTTTGTCCCCAGTGAGTGGTAGATCTTAACCTACTTTACCTCCTGCTGTAGCCATGTGCTGTAAAACTGTAAGCTTCACTGGTTTGCTGTTAGAAATAGAGGGGGCTCTTTCTGTCAAGATCAGAGTTCAGATAAGTGTGAAGTGTACAAACAAAGACGGTCTGCGCTGCCATCTATGCCAGCTGGGCAAGAGAATAAAAAAAAAACAAAATTCCTTTAGAGAAGTGGACCGGCTCAAAATTGCTTTAAAATGCTACCGGGTGGTTTCAAATGGTCTCAAGTGTCTCGGGTTGTTTAATTTACATACTAGCGACAGTCAAAGTCCAATTGTAACATTTTGAAATTACAATGATGCATTTAAACATTTAAAATGTTAGGTTGAAAATATTTTTTGTGAATTTGAATATGTAAGCTTTTGCTTTTGTTTCTTTTTACTATTACAGTATTTGTTTTTGTTTTTATTTTTTACTCTGTAATCCTTGTTTCTCTTGTAGTTCTCTCTGTGTCGCTGCTGAAGCCAAAGATTTTTCCTCTTAGTGGGATAAATAAAATCATTCAATTCTCTCTCAAATTCAATCAGTATAAACTGTTAAAACAGGAACTTATTCTTACTGTAAGGTAGATTCAGGGCAAAGGCAATATTTATTTTACTAGCAAGACAGAGTGAAACATTTCTATGTTACTTCTACATTCATGTAGCTACTTTTGAAGATAAATCTTCCAATATGGAAAAGGCATATTGCAATACATTACTGTTTGTGCACACACTTTCTTTTGAAAAATAACAAACAAACAAATCTATAATAAAGCTTCAGTATTTATATATGTAAGTTAAACTAATTTTAACCTGCATACCCAACTTTATTCTACAGACATCTGTGCTTGTCTTATTATTTTGTTCAAAAAGGGGTTATTTTGTGTTTTTTAACGGTGTATGGTATTTGTGTATTAAAGTATTACATATATATTATTGTAAAATAATAATTTACAATACATACCAATTATTTTATATAAATTATTGCTTCATTAAATACTAGAAATTTTTAAACAATTATAAAAATAGATTTCAAAAGTATAAATAAAAAATGTATAAAGCGTGAAAAGAGTGAAACATTGCAAGACATATCAATACAATATATTTACTTACTTTTATCTATTGTTTATTAGTAGTATTATTTCCCTGTCCTTTATGTCCTAAATCTTGACTTAAAATGAATTTTCCTATACAATCTAAAAAGACATTGGAATTTCTGGTCCGAGCTTTTAGATTAATTTGTTCTACACTGATACAAATGTTCTTCAGATACAATTCATGCTTTCCGAAGGTAACACTTAAATTACAATTTTGATTTGCTCAATAACGCAATAACAAGGCAGTGTGAACAGAATCAATACACACAAATTGAAGACTATTTTTGCATCAGGGTGTAATGAAGGAATGAATATAAGGCATCAGTAGTTAACACTAAGAAAGAAAATAAGAATGACGGTGGATTCAAATTACTTGTTTGTGTCACTTCGATTTATTCTGTGCTGGAGTATTTTTTTTTTACTTTTTTATCTTGCACAGTGCACTGTGAAACAAGCAGGGGTTTAAAAAAAGCTTAATATAATAAAATAACAGTAAATTAAATAATGTAGAAGTTTGTAACTGCCTGTAAGTGAAAATTGTATTCCAGAAAAAGCAAAATTGTATTCCAAAAAATAAATGTACTATGATCTCAGAATTTAAAGCTTTTAGTTGAGTTTAGTTAAGTTTAGTTTACTTTTAATTTAGCTTGTATTCCAGTGCTAGTTTGTAACACTTCTAAAATGCTGCCTTTTTTTAAAAAGAGAAAATATTCCTGTAACTATAGCAGCAATATGGTCATAGCAATTGATTTAGAGTTAAAGCAAATGCATCTTATTGTATATTGTTGAAAAATCATGACTTATGCCTAAATGTAGCTAGAAAGCATGTACACTGAATAGTATGTTGCTGTAAAACACACTTCTTCCAAACAAATCCCATCAACTCCCCAAAAAACTCGACCAAATTAGCTTTCGCAACCATGACACTGACTCGTTCCCTACTTCACCTTCAATGCACGTTTAGTAAACCAGATGCCGGAGCAGAAATCACCCGGAACCTCTTCTGTGGCGAGAATCCCCCTCCTTCACTCCGAATCAATCTGTCAGCGAGAACTACACACACTCTGTCACACACACAAACCACCTTTCTGGGGACGTGAGTGACAAGCATAGCGCCGTCAATCAGCAGAGCACATTTTCCTCCTGATTGCCATCGGGGAGAAAGGGAAAAAGTTTCTGGAACTTGACATGCAGTAAGTTAAACAAAAGGGAATACAATGAAGAAAAAAAGAGAGATTGAATCAACTATAGGGACGTGAAAAAGACACAGAGAGAACGGCAAATGTCCCTGAGAGGTTTGTAAATCAAAAGTGACGAAAAGAATCGGGGAAAAAAAAACGTGCAGGTTCCAGAAGAATGGCTTTTTCCCCAGTGGAACCAAGGTGTCATCTGTCTGCGTGAGGGGGGAAACGGGGGCTTATTGAGAACGCTCGCTATGTAAATCTGCTATAATTGTCACTTTTCAGAGCTTTTTCTCCATTAGGACGTGTTAATGTAAAACACTGAGGTGACGGGTTATGATATATTTAATGCACATACCGTGGATTTTTCCAAATGCTCGGATATAATTAAAACAAGATCGGAATAAATTCATTATTTAAAAGTGCAAACGTCTGTCTGTATCTATATTTATATTCATTAAGAATTTTTCATTATAGTGAACTGAACCACAGTATAGAAGAAGGGTTTTACATATTAAATTCAAAATTAAAATTTAGTTTGCATTTAGGAGACACTTTTATACTTTAAATTATTATTATTATTATTATTATTATTATTATTATTATTATTATTTATTTATTTATTTATTTTTTTTTTGGTGATTTTTTTTTTTAGCATTTTAGACAAGTTTTTAAGCAATGAAGATTTCCGTGTTATTTTTATTGGCAGGGAGAGGGGTGGTGTTTTTTATTTTAATGTATAATTTTAAACAGTTTATTTTTGTTAGTACAGCGAGTACATCTTAAAAATTTAAGTGTAAACAATTCAAATAAAATAAAAAATTACTGCAAATAAATAAACTAATAATAGCTGAATGTTTGAAACAGAATTAGATTTCAGTGCATTGTCTGTGTTTGGTTTGTTGTAGATGTATTTTGAACTTATACTTGTTTTTTTATTCTTTTATGTTTTTTTCCAACTCTCCACAAGAGACTAATCCATCCGTAGTACTATATAACATATGCCCAATTTGCATTTTATTATCATATGTACCATCATTACAGAAAGTTCAGCTTCACTTAAAAGCAAACCGTAGCCATGCGGATCCCTATCAATAGTGTGACAAAAATACGGGTCAATTTTGGGTGAGAATTCTGAGAACAGATGAAAAGAACAAGGATAAATAACCAGTGTGAAGCCACAAGAATGAGAAAGTTGAGATCATTGCGATGGTGGATTACGGCCCGTGACATTCTTCACCACATCAGCGCTGCTGTCTTCCACTATAGATAGAAAGAGAGAAGAGGAAAGATGCTGCACACTGGATAGGGAGAAAGTGATTACTTGAAAATAGATGGAAGAATGCACGTTCATAAATAGAGAGGATGTAATACAGATGCTTAATGAAACTAATTTAAAAGAACTGGTGCTTTACTTAACATCACCATTTTTAACAATTAAACACATTTAACCACCACAGAGCAGCTTTGACTAAACGTCTAAAATAGATCGATGTGATAAAAAGAATCAAGGAAAATTAGCACTTCAACCCCACAGAAGCTGAGGACAGAAACAGCCGAAGAAAAGCACTTGCATTAAGGAGTTCTAGAAGAATTTAAATTCAAGAGCGTTTTGACACCGTCGAGAGCCAAGTTAAATAACACAGAAGGCCATTATAGGTTTATTTAATCCCAGACCATATCTTTCCATAATCTCAGATCTAATTATAAGCACACAGGGGTTTAAATAAGCCGTTTACGAACAAAATCTGTCGCGTCAATAAATGATGTTTGTGAACAAACAGACTTATTTTAAGAAAGAAGATAAAACACTACTTAATCTTTAACCTAAATTGAGAGTCTGGAGATCAGCGCATCAAAACAACTGCTGCATTGAATAGACAAGAACTCTTTGTCCATCTTTTTTTGGAACATCTCTTTATTCAACTCTGATTGGGATCTAGAGGCAATCTGGACCCTACACATCAGCCAATCACAGAGTGGAACACATTTACACACATGTGGCCAAATGTCCAGTCTTCAATTTTCTTGAACGCATGTTATTGGACTGTGGGAGGAAACTGGAGACCCAGAGGAAATCCAAACTCCACACATAAATCCACAGATTGGCCTCGTGTTTGATGTGAGGCGATGACACTACCCACTGCTCAACGTTCACAACTTTCTGATTTAATATTATATGAACTATACACGAATGCGTTATTGTGTTCAACTGGTCATCAAATATGCAGCATTCAGCAATCCTGAACTTGCAGCTTGGAAGGTTCTGAAGGACATGACTAGTGAAGATCTTGAGAGCAGCACATCCGGCTCTCATAGGTGAACACAAAGTAAACTGGTAAACAGGAAGCAAACAATTAGGAGCGTTCGTCAGCAACAGCACAGCTTTCCCTGCTTGACGCTTCCTGTTCACAACATGCTACTATGTTTTTTATTAAAATTAATT
Source organism: Paedocypris sp. Pulau Singkep (assembly GCA_017309775.1). Taxonomy (NCBI): domain Eukaryota; kingdom Metazoa; phylum Chordata; class Actinopteri; order Cypriniformes; genus Paedocypris; species Paedocypris sp. Pulau Singkep. Next base: position 3,404,754 of record MU204179.1, read on the forward strand.
CAACTAGATGATGACAAAAATACATTGCTAGGGAGTAAAATGATTGCTTGAATCATTTAATCACTTGCATGGATTATTGTAAAATAATAACAATAACAAAGATAATAATAATAAAAAATAAACAATGAAATCAGGATACGTGTTGCATTAATAAATTATTAGAGACCTTTCAGAGACAAATGAGTAAAACATTTATAAAAGCTCAAAATAAATCACTGCAGTTGCCCCAAACCATTGCTATCATTTATTATATTTTTTGTTGGCTTTTCTGCACCACAAGTCAATAATTCAATCTCTAAAACACACACACACACAAGTGAGAAATCAATAAATCATGTTTAAATCACTACCAAAACAACGCAACTCAACCTGGTTTTTGTAATATATGCAATTTAATTAAACTACAATACAAATTCATTATTCCATAGCTTCTCAAATAGGGTTTCAAAAAGAGAAGAAAAACAGAACAAAACATCAATAATGTTGTATTATTGAATCAAGACTTTCTTTCTAATTCGGCCAATCATTTCCAAGCCACTTCTTTTTAATATCTGGACCATAAGGACCTGGAATCAATCCAAGCATCTTTGGGCCAAACACACAAAACACAGCAGAAAGACTGGAACTCATATTATTTTGAACTGTAAAGAAATTGACGCAACCTGAACAAACCGGCAGAAATCTTGGAACGAGCTAATTTTTTACTAAAGGAATGAAATATATTTGAATCAACGCTTTGTGTAAATATTATGCAAATCTTCAAAATAGTTCATTTTGAATGTGGACTATAGAGTTCAGTGTGAGCTACTGATATCAATACAATCGCAAATTTATGTTTTTTCTTACATCTTTTAAGAGCCGATTAAGTGCTGAAATTAATACTGTTACTGTACAATGCAGAGTTTAGGCTTTATATAAAAAATATCTGTTTAAATGCAAACAAAATATTGACATCTAAAAATATTGATACACAAAATATGTCATCTAAAAATTGACATCCAAAATGAATGAAATGAAGCTTAATTTTACATACTGTAGTCTTGTTGTGTCTAAAATGAGTATAACCAAGTTATTCACAGATTTTGCCAAAAAATCACTTTGTTTACCATACTTCTAACACTTTGCCAATTACAAACTACATTTTTTGTTATTGGTAGCCTGGATAGGACACACTCATTAGGCTACAGAACATCACCTTCTTCTGAATGTAAAATAAAATACAAGTAAAAGGTAGGTTTTGTTACTTTAGGATGTTAATGGCTACTTCTGCTGTTATTTTGGTGAAAGTAACTTAAAAGTAACACAGAAGTTATGTAACATACTACAATTCTGAGACACTACTATTGTAATGAAACGGATTACTTTTTACCAACAGTAATAAGTAATGTGTAATATATTACAACTTCAAAGTGATTTGCAGAACACTGGTTATAATCATAGCATAAGGTCAAAAAAACACATTTTTTTGAGATTTTTTTGAGATCAGATTCTTCATCAGATCTGTGCTGGTGTGTGTGTGGCACTGACACGCCTGATGGTGCTGTACGTACACTGGTCCTGAAGGGTTCTGGAGCTGCTGCTAGTGAAGCAGTTAAGGGGTATTAAACACAAGCCCCACTGGGTCTCGCTCTCCTCTACTCCACAGCGTCTTGATGATGCACAACATTAGACGCCTCCTCTGAGAGCAGTGTGCACTCTAATCCCAAGGACGTGCGGGCAATTCCTCTATTCCCCAAGAGTTTCTGCATCCCTCCTTCATCTGAATACATCCATGTTTTTACTTGTCACATCACACGTGCGGCGGTGCGCTGTCTCCTCACAGCAAGATAGTTCCAATCTAGACGCCAGTTGAGATACCCATAACCCAGAAATGGAGTAAGCAGTAGAAAACGGATGGATGGATGGATAGATGGACATCACACATGTATCGAATACATCAATGCCTCAATGTGTTGCACTTTTGGACGTGTATTTTTTATTTATAGCAATATTATTTATTTATTACAGATATGATTAACCGTAATTTTGTGAGTATAAGTGCCCAAATTTATTTTTTACAACTTTAGCCGCTCAAAAACCTGAGGGGTTCTTATAGTCGGCAAATTAAAAATGGACATTAATATAAGCGTCCATTGTCGTGAGCAATCACAAGTAAATAGAAAAGATGCCGTCTTTATATAGTGGTGCACTTTTGCTCTTCTTTTAGAAGCTAGTCTTCTTTTCTTTCTGCAAATGTAAATTAACCAGAAATTGTAGTTTTTTTTTTTTTATTGTATTTTGACAAACATATTCCTGAAAAACCATGTGCTTATATTCGCGTAAATACGCTACTCATTGAGTAAGTAAATAAGTAAGTAACCATTTCGCAACTCATTACCTATAGACTTGTGTTTTATACACTTGCTCATTTTACAGTTTTCCTTTTTCACTTCTCTAAACAATGATCCAGGCATAGAAAACTGAACTGGTAGCTGTGGCCTAATGGTTTGTAAGCTTGCAACCACACAGTTTCAGGTTTGAACACACAACTAAAATGTCACTGAGCCCGATCTGCTGCTCACAAATCCAAGTGTGTATCAATCTCACTTTCACGGAAGAGTTGAAAGCAAAACACTACCATCATTTTATTTGGTCCCTAGTGGCCATAATTGACAAACAAGCGCGTGATGTGGAGCCTATTGTCATTTCCTCGCGAGGAGACGCTCCTCTGGCAGCTAACGTGTTAATCCAGGGACAAATATTATATCACTGTTTTTTAATTTGTTCCCTGTCACAGATATCGCTTCAGATATTCGATATTTGTGTTTTCATTTGACAGTCCTCTCAGATGCCATTTAACTACCAGTTTATTGCTTTTTGATGCAATTTATTTGTCCTGCTTTTTCATTTCCACTATCTTACCACAACATTATTACAAACCAAAATACGCTTCCGTTGGCGCTCCATGCTGGGGATTGAAGGGAGGGAGACGGTGACAAGATTGATTGATCGTGAATGAGCACATAGCGAGTCGTGATGTCGCTCTTCCTCGCGTCCCACCTTCCACGTATTTATAATGTGTTCGGTTGGAACTTCCGTAGGAACAGACATAACCTTTTCCCTTCAGTAGCGCATACGTTACCTGATTCAATCAAGAGGCGAAGAACTCGCCATTGAAGTTTAATTATTCATAGCCAGTTATGATCACTGATGAATAATTTGGTGGAGGAAAAGAAATGCAAAAAAGTGCTGGAGGTTTCAGAAACCATATGTAAAAACCCATTCGCTTGTAAGACAACAGATGTGATTAGGTAGCCTTTATCGTGCTTTTATCTCTCTCACATGTTGGTCCAACTAACCTTTTTTGCAAGCTGACTGTTTTCTAACATGCATTTTGAAGGGTGAAATGGCTTACAAAATATCCGTCTGATTTCCTATGCAGCAAAGGCCATTAGGATTAATGCCGGCTCCGTCGGATGTCATAGACTGGGTTGTGGAAATCAGAACTGGTTTGTAATTTGGTTTCAGGGTCATGCGTGCTCCATTAAGTCTGCTCTAAGTGCTGCCCGTGTCCATTTGCCAGAGCCCGGAGAGAGCCACTGTTTATGGATTCATGTCAACAGGTGGCATTAACAACAGACTGATAATGGCTAAATATTATATCTACAGACGCAAAAAGTCTCTACACCATCCTTTATCCTCCGCAAACTAGGGTCCAGGGACCAAAGTTGTCCCTTGATCTGGCCTGCTGCCAAAAAATCGAGTGGAAAGGTAATTGTGCATTGTCATTTCGTGAAAATGTAAATTCTAGAGGTCTGTAGAGGAAAAAGAAAATCTACCATTGAGATATACAGTATGTATCCAATAAAACTTGAATGCCTGTAAAATTCACTTTATATTCTAGGACACCGTAGAAACAAATATGCTAACGTAAACAAATAATTGAATTAAAATGCAAAACACTTGAGTTAATGAAGGGTCTGATCACTATTACACTATTTTGTCATTTAATTATATTTCTAAAGCAAGTACATTATAGTGTTTCTTTTTTTCTCTTTTAAGTAAAGTATTTGTTTTAAACAAGACAATTCTTGTTACATTTTTTTTTTATTTAGTGTAAATGTTTTTTAAAATGTGCAAATGACAGTATTAAAATGTACAATATACGTATGCGTATTATGTAAATAAATGAATTGGCCATTAAACAATCATGAAATTGATTAATTTATTTTTCTCTAACCAATTTACTTTTGGCACATTTACATCTAATTTTTGTCCTATTAGACAGCACCTCTGCTCTACATCTTCATCTGCTATATCATCAACATCATCATCATCATCATCATCAAACTGTTTTCCAAGCAAACTCAATTCACACACACACACACACACACACACACACACCTACACACACACACAGTATATGCGCAGAAAGCGATCTCGTCTCTGCCCTAAGCTTTAATAACCAAACTAATGCTTTTGTGTTGCATCATCAGCTCCAGCCTTTTTAGATTGAAGATTAGGCTCTAATGCTGAAGAGGAGGCTTATTTTTGTTTGTGTAAGCAGCCGGAGAAGTGGCATTAAAAAGCGAGGTGCTTGCTGGTTGCACATCTTGGTGCGTTAACAGGACAGTTTCGTCTCAGGCAGCGTTTGCACGGAGCTGCTAATGGATTTCTCCCAGCATTAATTTAGATGTTTTTTTTTTTATTTATTTACTCTTTCCAGGAAAAGCCCCGTGTATGACAAACTTAACCTCTCGAGGCCTTAAAAACCTCCTCTCCTAATGGGCATTTAGATTTTAGCACATATTTTTTCTAAACCTAAGGTTCTGTCCTTAGCTGTGCATCGAGTGTTTGTGTATATAATCCTCGGTGCTGTTGCACTTATCCAGTATTTACTCTAGTGCGCAAGTGGCATGTGTGTGTGTGGGTGGGTTTTTTCTTACAAAATCTTCCATCAGGCCACGACAACTAGATTTTTGGCCAACAGTCTTTCTGTGGATGCTATTAATATCTCACAGAAGCAGGTTTTCTGAAAAAGAGCTATTTTAAGGAAGAGACGAGCATTTATGATAGGTAACTCGCTAGTTTTAAGAATTGCGAAAAAGTGGGGCCCAAATTATGGGTTTTATACTAAAGTGGGGACCTTCTCTTCGAGAAGACATGGGCAGCGCGTGTGAGCGCAGCAGCTCTCTTGTACCTGTACATGTGTAATGACAATAAACTTGAATCTAATCTATAGTCACTTGTGGGGACCTTTTTCTGGGTTACACTATGTTGAAGGCTTGATTAAGGGATAGGGGATTTTAGAGCTGAAGCTACAATTGAGTTTTGATTAAGGATAGAGTAAAAGGGGGGAGGAAGGGGTACATTTTGATAGTTATTTTTAGGGAGAGGAATGAAGGAATATATTGTTTTGCATGCAAGTCAATGGTGAGACCCCACTATGATATAATTGCGAGTGTGTGTGTGTGTGTGTGTGTGTGTGTGTGTGTGTGTGTGTGTGCGTGCGTGTGTGTGTGTGTGTGTGTGGATAGAAGTGGGCGAACTGTTGGGTTATTAGCACCTTAACTAGGTCCTTTCACCTTCAATATGATCTAAAGGATTCTCAATCCTAACATTCTTTTCTCTGATGTTCTCAGTCAAGAACGTCTCTCAGCACAGTTCTTAAGGAAACCAATCATGTCTGGAAAATTGTAGATAAGGGCTGACTTCTGAGAATCTGTGCTTTGGATGTGAGGAAAAGAAAACAGGCTAGCGTGTCTGTTATTTACGTAGACCTGTTGTAGCTATTTACGGTGCGTGACCTTTTCATAGCCTTAGTGGTTCTTTGACGTCTTTCAATTTCAGCACCTGTGGCCCACGCAGTCGAACTCTGGAGGGTTAAATACAGGTTAAGCATGTACTACTCTGACAAATAACCAGAGAGCGGTGTGTGTCTGTGAGTGCGTATAGGCATTTAGATCAAAGTGGGGACCCAAATACGAGAACAAATAGTCTTTTGGCTGTTCCCCACAACTTCAGGCCAGATTGAGGGGCAAGGTGGAATTGTACGGTAAACACAGACATAGTGGGTGAAAATCATGGGACACTATGGTCAACTCATTCACTCACTAACTCAATCAAGTGTTCCATCAACCAACCAACCAACCAACCAACCAACCAACCAACCAACCAACAAATCAATCAGTCAACCAACCAACCAACCAACCACTCAGTCAATAAACCAATCAATCCATAAACCAAAAAAACAGTCAATAAACTCCTCAACCAATCAATCAAGCAAGCAAGCAATCAAGCAATCAAACAAATCAACCCAACAACTAAATCAAAAACCAAATCAATCAATTAACCAATCAACCAGTCAATCAACTAATCAAACAATGAACAAACTAACAAATCAATCAACCAGTCAATCAACCAATCTTTATTTATAAAGCACTTAAAAACAACTGTTGTTGACCAAAGCAAAGTACTCCATACAGATGTACTTCATATAGAGAAGAAGAGAAAAAAAAAATTGTCTTTAAAAAAAGTAGAACTGGTATATTAAAAAAATATAAAAACCTATAAGTCATACACGCACATACATGTTTCTTGTTCTTGTATCCCGTGTTATATTTAAACAGTTTCTTGCCTTCTATATTTTGGACCATATAGTGGCTATTTATAATGGTTTTAAGGTGTGTATATTTTACCATTATCATATCTTATCTTTTGTACCAACGGAGAAGCAATACTAATTTCTTTATACACCAAATGGTATAGCAATACTAAAGGCATTCTATTCTATTCTATTATATTTAATTTAATAGAGTTTATTGTTTGGCTTTCACTTGATCAGAAGTATGCAAGATCAAAGTGCATGGCTTCTACGCAATGGCTCTAGATTCAAGTGTCTGCTGAATGCAGAAGTACCACAGGAACATTCACGCTTACTGGTGAGGTAATTAAAATGCTTGTAAAGATGCAACATCTAGGTCACATTAGCAAAACTTTACATGTAAGTCGTGCTTTCCTACAGGGAGAACAATGGGGCAATATAGAGCAGCTTAAGTGGAGAATTATCAGGGGAGAAGCCAATGCACACATGAATGCTCCTATTCTGCCCAAAGGGTGGTCCTCAAACTGAAGCTTCCAACACCCAGAGCCATCTCAGCTGCATCCTCTCCGAACACACTGTTCAGGCCCAGCAAGTCAAAATAATGGCCTGACCTTGATGCAGAGGACCATGAGACAACTTGGGACAAGAAGTTGGTAGAGCAAAACGAAAAGAATAGTGAGGCCAGATAACAAAGACATTTTTTCTTTCTTTCATTCTCTCTCTCTCCCTTTCTTTCTATCATTTCTTCCTTCCTTCCTCTATACCCCCCAACCCATCCTAGTTACGTTATAAACAGTAAATATAGTCACTAAGACACACATAATTTGTCCGAGTGACATTTTTCTTCATTCATTTAATTTGTTTATTATTAAAGTCCTCCAAAGCGATTGTCCAATATGTCAAAATGTAGTAAAAAGGGAGTAACAATATGCAAGAACAATACAATAACAGAATTTCACACACATAAATGTATAACTACATATCCATCTTCATTAGGGTGACCAAGCGCCCTCTTTTTACGTCTTGTCCAGGCGTCCGGTCGGGCTTTATTTATTCACAATGATGTCCGGTATTCACTCTTATTCATTACACGTGTTCAGGACCATTGCACGTGGAAATAAAAACTAAGGCACTACTTTTATGCGCATTGAAATGAGTGAGATGTTGCCTTGTGAACACACACACACAGTACTGCTTCACAAATGAACTGCAAAAACCCACGTATCGTCGCGGTCAGGACAAGTGTAAAGCTGAACACGTCTCTTTGACAGGTGCTGGAGATCACAAAGCTCACATTATAAAAAGTACAAAGCTCATACAGTTGGGAATCTTTGGGAAACTCTTCTGGTGTTCTTCCTATCAAGAAATATTGTTGAAGCTGAATTTTCAAACAGAAGAGTTGATATTTAGAACAATATTCATTATTAATGTTTTTTTATTTGATATTTTCCCTCACGTTTTTACAGATACTTTTATTTTAGATAGATTATTTTTATTTCATTACAAAAATTGATTTTACAAAATTAAACATGTTCATCAACCCCCGAGAAGCCTGTTTGAAGTTGTGTGTCAAGGCCACGCCGATTGTACTCTTTTTTTGGAAATCAAAATATGGTCTCTCTAATCTACATTGTCATAGTCTAAATACCCACAAAACAATTGACAAAATGCAACAATCTACTTTTACATTTTCACACAGCGGCTTTGAGACGGTCTGTAACTGTGAAAAGCATGCATTATTATAGTTTTTGTTGTTTCTTTTTAGATTCATAAAGTCATGTAAAATTACAATGTAAATGTAGACTACTAGATGGATAGAGACACGTCGGCCTGCAAGTGCAAACCCAGGGCTACAGAGATGCTAAAGCTCAAAATGTTAGACAAACAGCCCCAACGGAGGCATTACTGTTGGAAATTCATCGGTGAATTTCACACAGAGGACAATGAAACAGTCGGAAACAACTTTTGAGCAAATGTGTCTTCATCCAGCGTAACGTTATCATGCTGTGAAAGCCTCTTGTTTAACACACTAAAATCAGGAAAATGCGTAACACTGTTGATCAAAAAATCCTAAACGCTAAAGTTTGTTTGCATAGAGAAGACACTACTTTTGTTTTTTTTCCCCAGTCGGTGAAATCTCATTTTTGCAACTGTAGACATTTCATATGCAGTCCATTACTTTACTTCATTTTACTTTACATTATTGTCTATCCAAAGTGAACATTTTAACAAATCATCATCCTGCTTCCTTGGAATCTAAGTCCCTTCCGAGTAAATCCTGGTTTCCATCCCAACTTTTCCTACCCGCTTAATTCCTGGATGCAGACATTTAGTTTGGGACTGTCTTCTTCTGAATGTAGGGACATTACTACAGACAGCTGTAAGTACTAAAAAGCCAGCAAATCAAGTTTTTTCCTCACCATCTGAATGCTAAAGCGTGCCTACACTATTTATGTAGCTAGATCACCGCGATCAGTCAGTGCATTATAAATCCCCATCTCATCAACAGGCAATCTGCTAATGCATACACAGGATCAATTTCTGCCAAGTCAGGCTGACAGACCGAGCAAATCCCCGCCTCGCCGCCAACCGCCATGTATTCTCAGGCACGACTACTGAATTGAAAAATAAAAAGCAAAGGCAGAGAGCAGAGAATACGCCTGGCACAGCAAGTTGGCTGACAAATAGCCCCTGCTAAGTTTTCATGCACACACATACAGATTTGCGTCGGGTTATTGATTAACTCCTTGTTACTTTGTCCTTGTGTTCACTCACATCGGCCCTTCATCACTGGTGGGAGTCTTCGGTGTTGGTGCTGTAGTTTGAAGCTCGGCGGGGTTGCCGGTGCCAGCGTTTGATCGGATATGCTGTCACCATCTCACACGTCACTCGGGGCAACGGAGGAGCAACAAACATTGATCGGATGGAATAGAAGAGTCAGTTCAGGGATGGCACAACCCCAACTCTGAGTTTCCCAGACTGTCTCCCACCTTTTCAAAGCAAGTTTTGACTGTGGTTGAAATGAATGATGGAGGATAGTATTCATTATGTATCCCTTCATGCATTTTATTACTTCTTGTTTTGGGTCATGGGGAGCTGGAGCCAATCACAGCAACTCTGGGCCTGAAGGCGGGACACACTGGATTGGTGGCCAACCATTTACAGAGGGTGACACACAGTCACACTCTCTCTAACATCTAGAGGCAAATTTCATCGTTTTTTTCATTGGAGTCTCAAACTTTTCCTCTTGCCTCAACTGCACCAAGGTACCAATGACTAAAAAAGGTATTTTATATTAATAAAATATTATACAGAATTGTTTTGCCATCTCTATCTAAGCTAGAGCAAAAATCTTAGACCAGTGTGTCTAGTTTAGAACGTAACCCTGTATAATCTTTGTACGTAATTCTTACGTACATTTATTCTTAAAAAAAAAATCTAATATTTTATACATTACTGGTTATCCCAAGCTAAACCAGAGCCGGATAACACAGGTCCAGGATATTAAGTATTATTAATAATAATTTATTTTTCATTATGCAATGTATTGTTGCACAAAATGTTCTTCATAAATGGTTCATAAAACATTTTTTTTTATGCAACAGATGCAATTTGACAACACTATCCATATGTTTTGCTTTATGTATGCTGAATAATTAAAAAGCAATAGTTCATTATCAAATTGACTGTAACTTTCTATACATACACATAAAACTTTATACATATATTGACCAGGAAATTAAACAACCAGCTTATAAAATGGAAGGATGATAAAATTATTCTTCTATTATCTGGCGCATTAAAAAGGGATTTCAGCCGCTCCGCCTCTTCATTTCCCTGAGAACATTCTGACCCTCCAAGTCGATGCCCACCAAAGTCTCAATGTGGTCAACCCAGCACGCACAACAGAGAACTAATCAAACATAAAGTCACATATCACGCTCATTAATCAGCCAGACTCCGCCGTCTGGATCTTTCACAAAGAGAATAGCTTCCCTTATCTTCTTTAAAGTGTTCTCACTATGAGATTTGTTTGTATAATCCTCAAAACGAAGCGTAAAGAGGCACTAATGAGCCGGGGTGGTGGGCACCGATGCTCTGAAGGCGTTGAGAAGATCTCTGGAGGAAGATATAGCAGTGCGGGATGTGATGGGAGAGAGCGCTGAAGCAAGGCTGTAGGGTTCAGCTCGCTGCGCTGGAAGTGTCATTTGACTGAGGCGGTATTAAAGCGAAACTCTAGAGGAGGTTATTATTGGATTCAAGGAGAGGAGGAGGATCTGCTCAGGTTGACTTGTGTACTGGTATCAAAACTCACCCATCAGCAGTGTTGTGCAGGTTGCTTTGAAATTGTAATACGTTACACTTTACTTGTTACTGTTTGTAAAAAGTAATCCGTTGCATTACAATATTACGGTCTCAGAATTGTATTATGCTACATTCTTTCTGCATTACTACAGAAGTACAAATGAATGTAATGAAATGTATCTTTTATAATAAATAAAAATGAAAAAAAAAATTAATAAATATTGAACGGTTTCTGGTTCAATTACGTTAATATTCTCTTAAAAATACAATTTTTTTGTATTTAACAAACCTACCCTTGTATCATTTTGATAACGTTTTGCTTGAATAACAAATAACAAAAAAGTCAATTGTAGTGGTACGAACTTGATTTCCCAAGATCCTTTGCTCTAGTCCGACTCCGCACCTGTGCACAGCAATTGTTTTTAAGCAGAAGGATTTGGAGCATGATTGTTGAATTTTCTTTAATTCTTGCCCGTGTTCTTCATTTTCGACTCTTGTTTGTAACTGGTTGCACTAAGCTACCCTGTCATTGTTTGTAATCTCTATTTGTTGTAATAAAAATTATTGCACTGTTTTGTATTGTACTGTATTGTATTGTAAATTAAAAAAAAAAGGGATGCTTATAATCGTGCAAATATGGTAACTTGGGAATACAGTCGACTCCACTTAATTGGGCCACATTGGGACGTGACCATTTTGGCCCAATTAAGCGGCTGGCCCATAAAAGCGGCATCAGACACGCCCCCCTTGTATGGTGTTGGTCTCCGCTCCTCCTGATTAACTTCTCTCCCTGTGTTGTGATGACATTAAACATTTGGTTTTCTACATACAGTACAGTACAGCAATTGTGTCTCGACCTTCTGTTTATTAATTATTGTCTGGCATTAATTATTAACAACATCAAAGATTATTGCTGATGCTGATAAAGGCTTCATGGTTAGTGACAGCGTTTGAGTAAAAGAGAAACCGTTCTCTATCTAAATAGCAGACACACGCACCATCTCGGAATATTGTGCGTTTTCACAGGTTTCACATCTAAACGCTGGCAATTTATGGCCAGTTTTTTTGATCGCTCAAATTTTGCGAAAAAAAAAAGTTTGGTGTTCCTCCAACACTGCCCATCAGCCTGTCATTACATCGAGGTTTGTCGGGCTGGTTATAAGAGTGTCACGTTGGGTTACCAAGTATCTGCCAGGACTAATCTAGTGCACGGTTCCATTTTATATAACATAAAGAAGACAAATGTGCTACTAAATGGGTTCAATGATACAAAAGGTGATGCTTTTCGGTCATCAAATTCACTTTATCACAGATCATCACCGACTCAAGGATCAGATTCACTTCATTACAGATTTTCTCGTCTCAAGTTTCACTGCTTTATTTGGCGAATGCTGCTGTGTAACTCCGTTGTCTTTCACAGACGGTATGTGGGTGGATGATTTACGTCTTAAGTGGATAAAACAAGCCATTTTGACTCGTTTTACAGCTGAAACACTTGTACATTTGAGAATTACTGGAAAATGTGTCCACACAGATTAGCGGTTTATGGCCGAATGAATCATGGTTCTTTTTCTTTCTTTCTTCTTTTTATTTTCTTGTTTTATTTCAAACAACTTCTCACCCTAAAAAATCTGAGATGTGGTTACAATATCAACTAATATTAAAAGGAAACTCAAAAGATGCCAAGGCACACAGGAGAGAAGCACATGTCAGCCACAATGCAGAACCTACACATTTACATACTGTCATTTACATACTGTATAATGAACGCTTCAAGACGGATATGATGGTGAGTTGGTGTATGGAGAGAGAGAGAGAGAAATATTGAAAGTGAGAGAGAGGGAGAGAGAGGGAGAGAGATGGACAGAGAGAGAGAGTGAGAGAGAGAGAGAGAGAGAGAGAGAGAGAGAGAGAGAGAGAGAGAGAGAGAGAGAGAGAGAGAGAGAGAGAGAGAGAGAGAGAGAGAGAGAGAGAGAGAGAGAGAGAGAGAGAGAGAGAGAGAGAGAGAGAGAGAGAGAGAGAGAGAGAGAGAGAGAGAGAGAGAGAGAAAGAGAGAGACAGACAGACAGACAGACAGATAGATAGAATGAGAAAAAGAGAGAGATTTACATTTGAGTATGTCCTTATGTTCATCCTTTTAAATTGTTCTTTTCTTTTAGTTACATCCAGATCTTCAATTGTGGTAAACCAACTAATACATAAACAAATGAATATAACATTTGAAAAAAATCTGACTTCCACATATATTTAAGTTTTTCAACTTTTGAATTTCATTATGTATTAGTTAATGTATGTTTGTATAATTTATTATAAAATACATTGTACATTAATATTTAATATAATTTATTATACGAATAAAATAAATGTAACACTAACACCCTTGTTTTGCTCAGTTTAATCAGCATCCAATGGTTTTTTATTAAGATGTTTCCAGAACATCCCGGTGTTTAAAGTTTTGTCTAAACTAGATATACATGTGTGTGTTTGTTTGTGTGTACATATACATCGAGAAAAACTGAGATGAAGCGATATCATAAATCTGATTCTTGTTTACCATAGTATATTCTGTATATTGTATATTCTGTACCATTCTGCTTTTATTCTAATGCATTTTGTGTTATATTAAGTGTGATGTCGATATTAATAAGGATAAACTGCTTACAATTTTAAAAAAGGATTTATTAAAGAATCTCCGCAGACTTTTAAGAACAAACTCACTTCAATCCCTTTTTTCTTTGCCGCCGCTCCGGAAAAGATATCGTACTTGCCAAGGCAACTTTTCATTACATATATTTTGTTTTACCTTTATAAAAGACATCTCAATGAAAAAAGCAAACTTCAAGCTTCAAAGCAAAAGCGGTTTCTTTGTGTCATACATTGTCATCAGAAAAAAAGGCAAAAACAAAAAAAAACAAAAAACAGACACGCTCGTCGTGTTTGTGTTCAATGTGTTTGCTTGCTGTTTGTTCATTAAAATCAAGATTGGCAGTATTTGCTTGAATACATCCTAGAACTTTTTCCCTTTACGCTTTTTTTTTGAGCATTCTTTTCAGGTTTGATATTAAGCGAAATGATACGTACACCAATATAGTCATCTAATAGTTTCATAACAATTTAATTATTTAGACAAATCTAGGTGAAATCAGGTGCAAAATGCTTTCAGTTACCCTGGGAAGCATCAGTCTCGGCTTCTTCAGCTTCCTTGAAGAAACCAAAACCACAACCAAAACCCACAATGGCTGCAATTTTCATTAACTAGAAAGGTGTTGTTGACTGTACTTGAACACATGACAAGTGTGTGAAATACCTCTCCTGCAATCCCCCCTTTGCCCCCTGCTCAACAAGGCAATTAAGTACCGGATCTGTGCCCTGTAGCTACGAGCCCTTTCGCATCGCGGTGCACCAGAATGCCCAAGGCATATTATTATCCGGTAATTCGCCACCACCTGCCTAGTCTTAACGATTAGCTAATTGGCTTTGTGCATGCTCAGGGACAAAATAAATACAAAAATAAATAAATGAAAAAATTTTAAATGAGGAAGATCAAGCGAAAGAGGAAGAAATAAGGCATTGGCAAAGTGAGTATGAATTATTGTGAATGCCAGCGAGATTGAAAAGTTGATGGCTAAATAACATCCTTTTTTTTTTTTACAAATACGTTAAAAATACGTTATATTTGAAAATACATTTAAAATGTTACTTTATGTATGTTACGGTCCTGCGGCTCAGCTTCCCCTGGTGGCTGAACCGAGAAGCGGATTAGGACTATTCACGGCTGATGGCTCGTTAGCATCAGTGACACCTGTAAGCAATTGTCATTATGGTTAAAAAAAGATCGCGGTTGGTCAAACTTGTTGCTGCGTAAGAAGCTACAGCCGTGTGGTTTGTTTGTATGTAGAGTGCAGTCTTCTTCTTCTGTTGGTTTGCTCTCCTCAGTTTGCCATAAATACTCTGTTTGAAAAACTCTGCCGTCATCCGCATCCGCCAGTTGTAACAATTTAAGTTTACTCCGTGTTGCCAGACACCTAGAGTAGCATTAACATAAAGTTAACACAAAGTTAGGATTAACATGAATAGAATTTTATCTACACTTATGAAAAACGGTTAAGACTCATTAAAAAGGTGTAAGCTCCAAAGTATTATTTTCTTTAAATGTAAAAAAAAAAAACATATTTTTGGGTGGTCGTCATAAGAAATTCCTTTCTCCTAGACAGATTTTCTGTCCTGGCCTTTGTCGTCTGATGGCTTGTCGCTGCTCATTTGTTTTAGCTATAATAAGTGAACTTAACTTGAATTACAAACATTTGCCGTTGATTATGCAAGTATAGTAATAAATTAGCCATCCGCCACTTCATTATACACGCTAACTGCAGCTTCATAACAGTTTCAGCAACATTTAAAAACACGACACCATTCAAAATGTCCCTACACTTTTAGGATGCCACATTTCCGCTATGCGAGAATTAACTGCCCATTAAAAAACATTGTCTTCCTCTTTGGATTTGCCGACTGACTCTGAGAAAAGCAGCCACGCTGTGCTGTGAATATAAATCACAACCGGCACCTGCTCCGTCAATGAACTATCAGAAAAAGCCCCCGCGCATCTGAGCTTTATCTTTACGTTCCATTTCATATGGATTTGCTTGCTGGCATCTTTCTTGTCAACAAATGCAGCAGAACGCATCATGTTATCTAGATTATTATGCGGCAATGGAATAAATGTCTAATTTCTATCTGGGAGAAGATTAAAGCTTGTTTTTTATCTCATTGATATTTCCACGATGATGATTATTATTAAATCGCATAGCATGTATTTCACAAACAGGGAAATGACCTTCTAAGAAAAGCTGAAGACGTTGAAGCGTTTCTCTGGAGAATGGCGAGATTTATGCTCTTATTCACACGTGGGCTCCAGCGAACACATGACATTAATGGCGGTAGTATTTTTGCCTAGCATCTCCAGGATTCTATTTGAATTATTTAACAGAAACCTCCATTGTTATATTTGTTTGTTTGCCGGTGCGTATTCTCGGTTAACCTGCTGAATACATTTTCTCCTTCTTTGCCTCTTTCATCTTAATTCCATCTCCTGCCCTTCCATATCTTTACGACAAACTCAGCGCCCTGAAAACATTTAACACAACTGTTTGTCTTCTGTTTAGTGGCTGTCTAGCTATAGGCAATCCTTGTCTTTTTACATCTACTACATTGCCATCTTTACATGGCCAATAATGGCCCTGACATATTGACACGGTTCTAGTTTGGAAAATTCTAACGGTAATGAAGACCCAGTAGACAGTTCACCAGGTCCAGACAAACATCTTCATTCCTGACCACTCCAGTGGAATGCTAATAGCGGGTTTAGAGTTTCAGGCTAGGAACGGGGGATTCTGACGGTTGTCAATCACATTACTCTGTTACTAAAAAGCTTAGAACTGGAAAACGAAAGTGTTCTTCGGTCATGTAGTACCCTCTGCTGCTTGCGTTGATTTCTTGAAGACTTTTCCGCAATAAAAAAAGACCATACTAATTGCGTCACAGCAACCAGGAACTGTTTAAAATACAAGTTTCAGACCCTGTTGGGGTCTTTGTATGTGGAGCATGTTCTCTTCTTGCTTGGAAGAAAAAATGTGCTCTGCATTAAGTCAAGTTTCACACACACACACGCGCGCGCGCACGCACGCACACACATGAGGGTGGTGTCTGATTGGCTGACCATCATTCAAGGGTGTGTCCCACTTTTCGGGCCAGAGTTGCTGGGATTGGCTCCACCTCCTCATGAAATTAAAATCTTTACAAACACCCATGGACACATTTTTCACACACAAAAAAGTCCTAAACTATTAAATTGGAATATCAATATGCTTGTGTGGTACTTATAAAAATATTAACCAACACATTTGATATACATTTCTACAATTTTAACAAAATGAAGAAAAATCACTGCTATTTATAATAAAGAGACGGCTTCTCTTACCCTTGACCTTATTTGCTCCCTCCTTTTTTATCTGCTCAGTTCAGCCTGCAATCAGCCATTCTCATCACCAGATAAAACTGCCAGTTTGATGAAGAGAAAGGAGTAGAAGTAAGAGAGAAAGGCCTGTGGGTGGGGAGAGTCAATGTGGTGGGCTTGGATTTTAAATGTAACTCATAAACTACGTATGTTTAAAAAAAAAAACCCAATTTACATTACTGGGGTGGGAGACTCCTATGGGAAAGCACGAGACACGTTTTGATGGATGAGTACACTATGAAGGCGAAGAGTGTGGTTTTGGAGGGAAAAAAAAAATATGTGGATGACCCGATTTAGCAAATTTGGCCCATGGGAAAAGACAGAGGTAGGGTGAATGAGACTTAAGAAGTTAGAGGATGCAGTTTTGGAGAGCGAAATCGCTCCTCATACACTGTTGCCCCAGCTAAATAAAAGAATAAAATTCATCATTGTGGCAAAGAGTGAGAGCAAGAGGAAAACTTTTCACCCTCCAGGAGGTTACGGTGTTCTCATTTCCCAGCTCCTCGCAAACAAAGCGTTTGGGGAAAGAAATGGGTGGGTGAGTATACAGATGTTTAGATGGATGAAAGGATGGTTGGATGTTGGAATTTCAAGAATCTTAGAAACTGGTTTACAGATACTCAACAGGTCGATTGAAGGTTGACTAATTGGCAATTTAGAATGTCTGTGGACTCATCTGAAGGTTGAGTTATATTCACTGGAATTTCCGTCCTTTTATGCTTTTAGCAAGAAAACATTCAAACACACAAGTGGCTTTCAGCTACTTCACTCTGACTGAAGAAGTGATCTGGACTCATTGTGTATGTGTTTCCGGAGAAAAATAAATTAATTTGCAATGTTTCCATCAAAATAAAAATAAAACGATTGATTTTAGAATTTATGCAATATTCCAGGTTAAAATGGGACGGCGTTTATTTCATTAATTGATTTATGTATTTAATTATTGATTTATTTACTTATTCGTTTATTTATTTTTATCTGTTTGTTTATTTTAATGTATAAGGAGTAGTATAAGTTTACTTTTCAAAAGTGTCCAGTGCACATTATTATAACGCTTTGTCACTTTAGGCAATAAAGAAGCAAAAAATATCATAAAACTAGCATGAATTTCACCTTCTCTATCAATAATTCCACAACACGATTTGATGATTTTGATCAGCTCCAGCCAACAAAAAAAATTAAGCAGTTAGAAAACAGAAAGAGGAAACTTTTGTCTATGCCTCTCACACGTTTATTGTGCACAATTTTACAAATCAGTAAAGACTTTTAAGAACATAAGAATGTCTAATCTTTCAGTTTGTTTAAAGAAACAAATTCCAAATTAAATTAAACTGAAAGTGGAAATAATATAGCAAAATAGAAATATTTTAATTACAGTGTCTTATAATTACAAGATTACTTTAGTTACATTACTTTTCAAAATATACGTCTCTTTGTGTAATATTGAATTAACATAAAATTACTTACATTCTATTCAATAATCTGAGACAGAAAAATCTTCACACGTCAATTTTAACAATTGTTGAATATGTGGCTAAAATTCAGCAATAAAAAAATTGTCTGAAAAAGTCAAAATCATGAAAATCTCTTACTTTTGGAAAGAAGTGAAAAATCCCCTTGAGCTTTAAACCAGCTCACGGTGTGCTGAATTTTTTTAATGTGCTGCATTGCCAGATGTTCCTGATAACGGAGAGCCGCGCACTGCTGCTGTCATTTTTGAATAAATTTCTCGCTATTCTTGCCCTTCTGTGACTATATCACACAAAAACATTTGGGAACGCATTTGATTGTTTGCACCCACATCACACTATAATTAAAACACACACACACAACACACGCACACACACACACACACACACACACACACACACACACACACTGGTTTACTCAGTAATGGATAAATTGGATAAACTCTGGAACATTTATATTATTATATTATATTATATTATATTATATTATATTATATTATATTATATTATATTATATTATATTAGTTATTTCATTGTTAATTTCTTGATAATTTCTGATAATTATTATCTTTATTGATAATAATACTTGTTTAATTTATCCACATCAATTACGCTATTTACAAAGTTATTTTCTTTACAAATCATAATTTCCACTCAAAGTTTCACTCATACTGTGCTAATTTATTCTTAATTTGTTGAAAATCCACATGATTTAAAGTAGTTTGCGTTTTCAATTAATAGTTAATCATTATTGAGATGTAACAAAATAATTACCTTCCTTGGTACATCGCTAATTTTATGTTAAATTAACTTAATTACTAAGTCAATTACTTTTGAGAAGTAAGAATGACCAGCTTTTGTCCATCACTGCTTAAGATTCACTTAAGCAAATGAACCAAAGAGCTGTTAAATATAAATGAGCCCGAAAAGGTTATTAGAAAGGTAAATGAGGCTGGTTATTAGATCCAACATCCAAAAGTCAAGAACAGCTCTTAGTATATGCATTTAATATGATTATAGAGGTTTAGAAATCATACCATGTAAGTAAATGCACTTAAAATATGAAAGTGTGTGAGCAAAAAAAAAAAAAAAAAAAAAAATATACCATATTTACACATGTAAAAACATACTTTTTTTCTAAATGTGGGGGGTGTTTATATTATCTGGTTATCACAAATCAACAGAAACAATGTTGCCTTTATGCAGTGGTGCACATGTGCGTATGCATCTTTAAATGCAAATAAGCTTTCATTGACTAAATTACAGAAATAAAGAAACATTAGCTAAACATTAAACTAAATACAATCATTAATATTTGAACAGACACACTGTATTGCATCAGGTAAATTCGCTGTCTAACGAGTCCTCAAGTTCTGGGAGTTGGATTTTTCTGACTAGAATAGATTTCTTTTTAAACTACTATTCAAGTAAAAACAACATTGAAGTCATACGAGTCACAAATTCAGGTAATTTAACCAGAAATGTAAAAAAAATATAATTTTGTGCCTGAAAAATTAGGAATGTGCTTATATTAGCAGGGTGCTTATACTCGCGTAAATACAGTATTTGTATCTTTATATGGTTGGTGTGTTGTTTGGTTGGTTGTTCAGTTAGGTAGGTAGATGGATGGATAGATGGATGGACATATGAGTAGACAGACAGATAGACAGGCAGACAGATAGATTGATAAGAGGCTTAGCCATGATAGATGCCCCTCACTTAATAGTCCTCTTATTAAGGGCTAACTGCCACTTTACATTCCCTTTTTCAACAGTGAAGCTCCACCAGGCACATCGCCTCAGGCCACGAGTAGTGTGTGAGCTTATCCTGGATCAGATGGCCAGGGGAACGTTCATCCCTCCACCAACCAGCTACGGTTCCACCAATATTCCACACGCTTCACCACCTGAAACATCATCATTTCAGACGACAGGCTGGAAATTCACAGCTTTGTGTTTAAGGCAGCTCACTACACACAAAGCAAAATGAAGCGGCGGAAATAATGAGAGGTTAAAAACATGAAACTAGCAAAAAACAAACCAGGATTCTATCTTCAAGTCTGGTGTTGACCGGCTGAAATATTGCACAGTTTTTGCAACAGGTTGATGATGCTGATGAGTGTGTTGCATGTTTACCTGAGGCTTAAGACTTCCCATCATGCCTTGCTACACCTAGGCTCAGTTGAGATTTAAAACACTGCGATTGGATTTTCTTGGCTTCACAGGTAATGAAAAGCAACACTCCCACACCTTTTACTGATTTCCCAGAGTACTCTGCACAATTGCTGGTGAAATGCTTTTGCGTTTCTCCCCGTATAGCATTGGACCGTATATGTCAGCTCATTTGCACATTCACATATGTCTCAGGAGACTTGGTTTGCACAGCTGAGCTCAGTACATTTCCAATATAACACATTCCTCGCTCAGCATTTAGCGAAACGTCGCCTACACTCACCTGCATCTCACCGTCGTAGACTCAGAGACTCGGAGGAAAACTGAATGGTTGTTCAATGCCTCTTGTGCCTGTTTTAAGAGAGTAAAACTGTCTAAGAGAATAAGACATATCTACTCGCATATCTACTCGCTCTGTTTCTCTCTCTCTCTCTCTCTCTCTCTCTCTCTCTCTCTCTCTCTCTCTCTCTCACACACACCCACACACATGCAGAGAGTGCATTCAATATTGTGGAGGGCAGGACCACAAGTGTGAATTTTTTACAGAATTTTACAATATACGATTTTGTACAATGAAAAACTTAAATTGGAATGAGCATGTTTCTCATTCATATCTTTCCAGAGACCGGTCCGATTACGGGATAGGACTTTTATTAAAAAGACATCCTAAACTAAACTATCACGATCAAACTAATCAGAATACAAAGTTGTAAAGCGATAGGCCGCACAAGACTCTGAAAATGAACTCTACACAAAATTGGCCAGACTAAGCTACTATGAACTCTATGGAAAATCAACCAGCAACATCACATGATATTATTATTAAAATAAATTAGGGAGATACTATGTTCGTTCAGCAGATCAAAGTCTTAAGAGTTCTAATAATTAAAAAATGTCGGGCAAAAGAAGCAACAACAGTTCAACAAACAGTATGAAAAATAAAAGCTTATCTGGGCACTGTCAGAATACCAGTCTCCACTTGTGATTGGACAGTTGTGTTGTTAGTGTGTGTGTGTGTGTGTGTGTGTGTGTGTGTGAGAGAGAGAGAGAGAGAGAGAGAGAGAGAGACAAAGATAGAGATAGATAGAGAGAGAAAGAGAGAAAGGGAGAAAGAGAGAGACTTAAAATAAACACAAGAGCCACAAAGCATCCAATGTGTTCTTTAATAGGATGCAAACTACTTTTCAGATGAATGTGAAAGAAAATGAAAGGTGTCTGTTGTAGACTGATAGAAGAGTTATCTTGATAGACAGAACAGGAAATGAGATGGAGTGATCAGGAAGTTCCAAAACAGGGGATAAAAGCTGGGTAATGGAGTGCAGATGACGGAGGTCTGGTAAACTAAAACGAGGAAAATCATTAAGATGTAATAATGCATACGATTCGTCATTTCTGAACGTAAACAATTTCTGTCCAATAAAAACAAGTCATTTGAAGACCATTAAATTAACATTGGACCATTACACATCAACACAAAAAGCTATTTCGGAGACTAACAACGCGAACATCATTTGTTTAGTCAACTTTATCATAACTAAACACCGAAACAAAGCTATTTTGCTTCAAAGCCCGAAACAGGCCCATTTAACCCACCCAGACATCCACAAACATTGATTTCCTATCAGTAGTGTTGAGATAGCTCTAATCCTTTGTGCTTTTAGCATTCGTCTTCAATCAGATAGCACTTCCCCTGAATACCAAGAGGTAGCTGATTCCATCTGTGAGTTTGTGTGTGTCCAGACAATTATCTGCCATCACTCGCACATCAGGCTCCTATGGAGATCTTCCCCTGTGCTTCTGAATATTAGCTATAAGACCACCGCTTGAACCAGCAGTCATCAACGCTTCTCTTTGTCCTACAACTACAGATTTGTGGCAGGATTTTACTCATTACACTAATGCGGCAATTGGTTGAACACTCTTGGTTCTTTATTTATTTATATATATATTTTTTATAATATGGCAAGTCTGAATGACACTAATGGGAGCCTATTCCCATTGGTGACATCAAGAAACTAAATGGAAGTGGTGTTTTCTTTCTTTTTTTCTAGAATGTATTCAATTACCTTTTCCTTTTTTATTTGGTATTAACTTCCTTCTATAATACGTTGTGTAGAATGCCAGAACTAATGCCGGTAGTGTCTGTCATAAAGCGAGGCAAGGTGGACTCACATGCACTTCCTGGGCCAGATCAAGTGCACACAAGGCGTTAAATGTCCAAAAAGGGTTTATTCAGGAAACGTGGTCGGGGCAGGCAAGAGGTCGGTACACAAGATAATCCAAACACAAGAACTAGAACTGGACAAGACGTGACGAGACTTAAGGCGAGAATGACAGGAAATAAGAACTGACAAACTGGCCGTGATACAAAGACTGGGATGAACTTAAATACACAGACTAACGAGGGACACACAACACCTGGGACAAGGGACACGAAACTAGGTCACAGACAGAGACACAAAAACTTCAAAATAAGAGTCCTGCCTGGTTTTAAGCCAGGATCCATGACAGTGTCTAATATGGCTGCGTAATAAACAGTGGTGTAAAGAACTTGAGTAAATTGAATTTGTTACTTTACTTTAGACTCAGTATTTAAGATTCTGTTGTACTGAGTAGCAACTTTTACTCTACTTGACTACATTTTTGATTGAGTATCTGTACTCTTTACTCAACAACATTTGAATGGACACTTACCGTTACTCGCTACATTGTGATTGTGCACGACAAGTCTTTTTCTACCGCAGTTAATTTATTTGGCAGATGAGGTGATATTGCCATCTGCAGGGGGCTGAAGGTACTGGATGCTAATTATGAGCTAAATCACGTGAACGCGAATTAGTGGTTGAGCATTTGATTTTGACTGCGACTGACTATTGGTTCTTTTTTTATATATTTTGTTCTGCCATTTTGAAATATTGAGGGATTACATTTAATTTCTATATTCGGAAATAAAACTAAAAAAATAAAGTGTTTTTCTAGTTTTTCACTTTTCTTGGTGTTTTTTAGCCTAAAATCAGTATGACCAGAACTGAATACTTTACAACTTTTACTCAAGTCCTTGTGGAATTGGTGATTTGTAACTTGTAATTAAGAAATGTTGTACTCATGGTAAAAAATGGTATCCGTAATTTTACTTAAGTATGGTATCCAGGCACTCTTTACACCTCTGAAAAAAAAGTTTATAAGAGGCATCTAAAGAATTTTTTATTTCACACAACTCCAAGATAAAAAATCCTGGCCAGATTGTGTCATTGAGGCACCGCTGCATTACAGCCACCCAGTCCAATTTTCACCAGACCCTCGAGTTCTGAGAACCATTTGCCATACTATTGCCTCATACAAATAAGCGCCTTGGAACATCCAGGCAAACCGAGCCCTCCACCACTTAAAGGAGGCAGTCTGACTGGACCATGGGTTTGTATCATCAGACCTCAAATTATATGCTTTGGACCCTTGTGTGATGTGGTTGATCACCACCTGTGGTGAGTTGGATTAGATGCCAGAGGAGGAAGATGAGAGACTTGGCAGAACCAAAATCACCGAAAGAGTCTTCTGAAACCCTGGATCTAGGATCTTGCATGATTGTGAGAACGTCTTCAATCTACCACTTCTACGTAGAAGACCTTAAACTGGATTCAAAGGGAAGATTGAGTGGACGCTCCATTTGGCAATCCTTGAACCTGATAGTTGCACCTATATAAGGGACGCTGACAAGGTGAATAAATTGTAATATTAGACTAAGATAGCCAATTGGATGCCAAGAGCATGTGAGGAGTATCGGCAAGTCAACCCCACTACATCTTAGAGTTGCTAAAACTTAGGTTTGCGAGTAGTTGGTGAAAAAATGGAATGTGACTGTCCGTCTGGAAAGTGATGCTGGCATCTAAGTAGGTGGAAACAGCATCTTGCCTTCACTGTTTACAGTGTGAAGAGGTGGGAAGATGCTGACCTGTAGTTGGAGGGTTTTGTGAATAAAATTGGAAAATTGGCTGTAGGCGTGAGTGAGAAGGTGGTTGTCTGCGTCCTGCTCGGAGATTGGTTGTCTAACAATCCAGAATGTGTATCTCATCTCAGGACCAGAGTTTCTGGGATTGGCTGCATCTCTCAGTGACCCAGAAATTGACAAATCAACTGGTTGATTACACTAAAATCAGTACACTAAAAAAGAATTTAAGAATTTAAAAGAAAACATTTACAAAGAGGTTCATAGGCATCTCGTGAACCTGTTAAATTAAAAGATCTTCCCTCCAAAGTATAACTGATAGCATGTGTAATTTAATAAAAGTGTCAAGCTGAACAAATCTATGGCAGACAAGAGTATTAATAATTTAAGCCTGTGACTCTCCACCGAGAGTGAAAGATGAGGGAGGAGAAGGGCAGAAGAAAGAAACGACATGGGGGTGGGGATGAAGTGATGGAGACGACTACTCTCAACTTGAGGAAAAACCATTCTGTTCTCTGAAACACATTTAGGTTGCTCTTCGGTATGGAACCATCATAAGTGGATCTTAGAGTCCATTGAAGAAGTCCAACATGATGCGGTGATACCAAGCCTTGATTGACAGGGTTTCTAGAAGGTTTTGAGTGATGGTTCTTTCAAATAAAGGGATATGGGGGAAAAGTATAGGGGATGGCAAAGAGTAAATTGTATAGTTGACGCTTGGATGGTGTATATGTTTGTATGTATGTATTTACACGAAGATAACCTTTTTTTCTCAAATTTTCGACACAAAAACTTGGCGAGTGCTCGGTGATTTCAAATAAAGAAACATTAGGCACGCCGAGACACTTGACATAGACAAAACAACACAGGAAGAAGTAATATTAAATGAAAAACAGAACAACAATTTTTTTGGTAACAAACAGAGACTACAAAACAAGACCGGGTTGGTTTATCAAAACATCATCGCAGAAAGAGTCGAAACAGTCAAAAATGAAGAACACAGGCAAGGAGTAACAAAAATCCAAGGAACAGACACAATAAAAACACTCGGTCGCTGCACAGGGTTTAAATAATCATTTGCTAGAGTTTCTGATAAACAGAGAGCTTGAAACAGATCTGATTTTGAAACAATTGCTCTTCGCATGTGCGGAGTTGCACTGAAGCAAAGGATCTTGGGAAATGAAGCCCTGACCACTAGAATCGACATTTTGTTATTTTTTATTCAAGTAAACTGACATCAAAATGATATGAGTCACAAGCTTGGTTTGTTAAATAAAGAAAAAAATATATATTTAAGATAATAATAGCGTAATTGAACCAGAAACGTTAATAAAATGTTTTTTTTTTGTGCCTGAAATATCAGTGAGGTACTTATATTCACATAAATACCATATATACCATTCACGAACTGACTGACTCTTCACTGAATCGATTGCTACTTAAATTTTCGCAGCTACTTATCGTAACGTGCTGGTTCTCACAAAGAAACGTTTAAAAAAAAAAAAGAAAAATTCTTAAATTAAAATAAATTAATTTAAACAATTAACAATTGAAGACAATTTAAAACGGTATGTCTTTATAATTATCCTATTTGTTTTAACACAAATTCATCAAAATGTTTTTTTTTTGTTTGTATTTTTTTGTATAAATGTTCTTTGTGTCTCAAGTCTGACAGACTGCACATACTGGTACTTATCACTTGGATTGGTCACATTTTTCTGATTGTAAGCTTTAAGATTTCTCTGAAATTTCTATGAAACACTACATCAAGGACAATACAAAGCCTGCGGATAACAGCTAGTATTATTCATAAAAGATGCCTAAAATGCAAAGCTCAATCGGTCAAACATGTGTTAACACCAAAGGTCAGAGCATTTAATTCCAGGAAAAGCATACATTGTTTGATTCAATAAGCTACAAACATCGCTTCGAATTATACTTACCAAGAAAAGACATTTCTATTCAATATATATGGAAAAACAAAGCATGTTCTTTCTTGAAAAAACATCTGCAAGATCTGTGATGCACTGCACTCTTCCAAAATCACTCTTGAACAGACGAAGAAGAGAAACAAAGTGATCAAAATGTAAATGAAACAGAACGGATTATTCACCATCTGTAGACCAAAGACAAAGTTGTAAAACACACATTTGCGCCACCTCACTTTATTACACTTTTATTACGTGTGGCTTTTGCATTGTCGACAGCTAAATGCTGATGCTACCCGGACCAATCTATTTTCTTTTAATATTCATTTTGTGACTCGATGCACAATGACAGGTTTTACTAATGTATTTATTGTACTTCACCTTTATTATTTGTGATGAGCATAAGACAGTGAGAGAAGCTCCCATGCTTGAGAGAACAAGAAGATTGCTTGCTAAAATAATCTCAACCTTGCACCTTCTCCAGTTAGAGAACAGAGTTTAATGAAGTGATGCATCAATGGAGGGGGATGGCGAGCATTTGCCGTGTCCAGAGCTCAACGTAGTGTGTGTGTGTGTCCAGATAAATTAACACAATGCTTTGTTTAACACAACGTAGCATTACAGTAAGTGTTTGCATGCACAATTTCTATTATCAATAAAAAAAATCAAGTCGTAATTTAAAACAAGGCACAATCTGGCTTCAGCCTTTCAGATCTTTTAACCATAAATATAACTGGGGAAAATTGATTTACAATTCATCTAGTGTTTCTGGGTAAGAACCATGGAAAATTGCATTGGTGTCAAAAGCAAGTATTTCACTGTTAGAAAGGGGAAAATCGTTCTTATTGATCTCAACGCATCTCCAGCAGAAGTGATAGCTCACAGATAGATAGATGAATATTATTGTCAATATCTCACTATCTAATCTTCTCTGTGTAAACTTTATACAAGCACAACATGAACAGTTATGGAAAATGCAATGGGTTTGAAATCACATCAGCCGAAATTTTGATCACTGGTGAACATTGATAAAAACTTCACATGTTTAAACCGAGAAATGCTCAAAGTTAATGCACAAAATTAGTCTTTTAGACAATTAAAAACCTAAAGGTCTCAAAATAGTTGGAGAGGGAGCAACAAATGACCTAAAAAGCAAAAATGGTTGAAAAGACTCAGATTGAAGAATATTTAATGCACGTGATGAACAAAATAAGTCAAAAATTCTTCTATTTTTTTGAACTGCTTATTCATTCCTGGATCATGAATAGGAGCCAATCGCAGCAGCTCGGGTCAGGAAAACAAGACACACCCTAAATTGTGGTAAAACACACACACACACACACACACACACACACACTCAACCACATGCAATTTTCTTGACTCCAAATGTTCTGAGCACATGTTTTTTGGACAGTGAGATAAACTAGAGACCCGGGGGAAACCCACGCAAGCATGAGAATATTATATGAAAAAAAAAAATCTAAATGCTTCGACGGGACCACAAACTTCATTCTTTTGAGGATCCATTTCACCACAAGAAGTTTAACTCATTTTACACTTCTATTTTCCCTATATGCTTTAAAAATTCATATGATTGTGCAAATTCAATATACATTTCATATGATGTAAAATTTTTTAGAGAGACAGTGAACTTCATTGCATGAAAATAATCCAAAGTGTCTGCACTTGCCTTCATTTCTCAACAGCGAGAATTAGGTTAGATATTACTCTCTATATGGTGGCCGGCATAAGTAATGGCACACTGATGAATGCCACCGTCACTGAAGAAGCAACTGTCCTACATTTCTATAATGAGTCCAAGCAGCGCTCTCACAGAGCTTCAAATCCCTGACATTCCCAGATTAATGATTATAACAGATTAGCATTATTGCATGATCAATTTCACTCATTTCAATTAGGGTGTTCAAAATAAAGAGCCCTTAGGGAAAAAAAGCGACCACGTTACGTAGCACTGTATAAATCAGCCGCTCAGAATTGATATCGTTTCATTTACTCTCATCATGGATTGTAAGCTAGTGCTCAACCATTAATTTAATACAACTTTGCAGATTATATGGAGACTGATATGAATGTGGACATGATAGACAATTATAGTTTGAAAAGAGCAAATTTGACATGCTGTAGTTAATAATAAAACTACACACAAGAAAAGTTAAAACCAAATCGGGGCTATTAGCATAATTGTATATATATATATATATATATATATATATATATATATATATATATATATATATATATATATATATATATATATATATATATATATATATATATATATATATACACATACACACACACACACACACACACACACACACGAGACGGGGCTTTGTAATATTGGATATTGAGGTGTAATATGAGGTGTAAAATGGAGGTCGAGTCTCATTGGCAGTTTCTGAAGATGATTTTTAATATGTCGATTCAAGAACATTAAAAACACTTTTTAAGCATTTAAAGTTCATCGCATGTGTTAACGTGTTAACTTTGACAGCCCTAACACATATTATATATATAAGGAAAGGAAAGGAAGGAAAGGAAAGTGAGGTGACGGCAATATGGCCACTAGGGACCATACTGAATTGGTGCTCTGCATTTAACCCATCCGTGAAAGTGCACATACACACAGTGAAGTGAACACACACAAACCCGGAGCAGTGGGCAGCCTTAAGCCGCGGTGCCCGGGGGGGTGGGGGGGTGGGGGGGGCGATTACTGTCTTCAGTGTCTTGCCCAAGGACACTTAGTTGCAGAACCCGTAGAAGGGGGGATTCGAACCTGCAACCTTTCGGACACGAGTCCATATCCCCTACCACTGGACCACAACTCCCCACAACTTATGTATAATATATATAATATATAATAATATATATACAGAAACACCTGACCACTTAGGAACGTATCAAAATTGTGCTCTGCCTTTAACCAATCCAGTGGTTGCACACACATACTGTACAGTGAAGTGAACACACGCAAACCCGGAGCAGTGGGCAGCCTTAAGTCAAGTGGTTTGTGGAAATCATTGTCTTACTCAAAGACACTCAAACGTGGAGCCACAACTGCCACATTGGTTCTACATTGTGCGTTGTGCATTATGTAAACACATTACTAACATTGAGTAAAGTAGTTTTCTCTTATCTTATCAACTCTTACCTACTAGCCGTTGTCGTAAGTATTTCCACAAACTCCAAAGCTCAAGTCATAAATCAGTAGGACAAGGTAGGACAAGATGGGAATCAGAGTATCATTACAAACCAGCCTAATGAAACCAGCTTCTTCTCTAAAGTGACCTGCAGATTCACTTGATATGGATTTCCCACGATCCCTGCTCTTCTCCGCCCTCTATTCGCAACCTCTTTTTCTGAATTCTCTGTTGTACTCCAGCGTGTCCTAGTCTGGCCATCACTAGATAAGAGCTCCACCTTGGATAAACTGATTTCTGTGTCAAACAGATTATAAAAATGTACTCTTTTTTTAGTCAGTTTGCTGTTTGTTTAACTGCTGTAGAGATTATAATACAATCAAACAAACAGAAGCTCAGCGGTCAGCATGCATTCCCCTAGAGAACGTACATTTAAGAGGAAATACTCTTACAACTACTCTTTGGAATAAATTATCATACAGTACATCTGGCCTATCCAGAGAAAGATCAAAGACGTGCCTGTTTGAGGATTACGGAATTCATTGTATATAAAACTAACAAGATCGTTTTTTTGAATGTTTGTGTTGTTTTGCTTCCGTCTAAATCTCTGGATAGTACGTTTTTTGCATAATTCTAACAAACTCCATTGTGTTTATTTTGCATGGACTCCGTCGTTATCTCTGATTGGCATTGCAAATAACCTAGTTTGTCTGTGGCTCAACTCCAAATCTAACCCAAGTGATTATGCAGGTTTTGGACAGGATCCTAAAGTCCAGTACATGACAATTAAATAGAAACAAGAATGCAAGAACAAAACAAGGCATTTTTGTCTTAAACATTACACTACCAGTTTAATTGTGAAATATTTAGAAGGAAGAAAAAAGGGCATTTTCTGAGTTTGGCAAAGGAATTTGATCACCTTAGAAATAGAAAAGATCCTCTGGGTTCTTCAACAGGGCAGTTGTGGTCCACATAGACTGGTTCTAGTCCTATATGTTACTCAGGGTCTACAGCTGTAGGCTGCCCACTGCTCCGGGTTTGCGTGTGCGTCACTTCTCTGTGTGTTTCACTGAATGGACAAATGCAGAGCACAGCTTCAACATAATCACTAGTGGCCATACTGACAAAACCAAACCTTAAACAGCAATACCATAGCAGTACCTCCACATCTGACTTATAAGCCAAAACAACCCTAGAGCATTCAAAGACCGAGTACTCAAGACAATCTAGAATCTTGATTCTTGACCTCAAACTCTGGAACACGTCTTGTTGGTAGGATCTGATGAAATTCTCAGTAGTACCTTTCCACTACCACACCAAGTGTGGCAGAATTCAACCGTTCACTCTAAACAAAGTTAGTAGGACATTCCTTCTCTTTCCTAAGACGTCAGTAGGAAACAAGTCAGGACTATAAAACAAGACTATCAATTAAACCACTTGGAATAAAGAACTTCTTCTGAAGGCCCAAGACCATAGTCCAATACCAAAAAAAGACAATGTGCCCTCTCTAGATCTCAGAACCTTGAGTTTAACAGATCAGTTGAAAGAAAAATTGCATTGGCAACAATAAAGTGGACAGAAAAGATAATCAATCCATGTACTCTCACCTATGATCATCAACTGGGTTTTCGATCAAAATGTATCAGCATATCCCACTTTTAGATGTTAAGAAGCTCAATAACAATGCTTAAAATGGATACATGTTATTTTTTAAGGGAAGTGTGGTTTTTGCTGTTCATAATTTCACTCAAGAACAATTCAAAACCAGGAACCTTAATAGCTAAAGACACACAACATAACCATAGAACTTCTAAAACTGTGATAAAATATTTCATGTTGACTTCTAATGTGAAACATTTTTAAATATGTCTGTTAAAATATTTGTCAAATAAAACTAATCTAATATCTAATGTCTAATATCCTTCCATCGATCCCATTCAGCATAGCCTTCTGCTTTGGATAAGTGAAAATGATAATTAGAAAATGATAATTTGTAACAATCCATATCAGTATTTGGAATGAGCAAAAGCAAACAACTGTTTCACCTCCATCATCACGCGAGGAGTCACAAATAGCAAAAATGATAAGCGCTAATATGTGTAGAACTGAACGTTGAGAGATCATTCTGACAAGGGGTAAAGCAAGAAAATCTTCCCATTTCCAGAGTAAAATTGTTGAGGTAGGGGAAACAGGTGAGTAATTGGAGCGACTTTGAGGCAGGAGCACCTGAAGCCACCCTAGGGCGACATTACCACCAGCCATAGAAAACAGTGTGGTAATTACCCTGCATAGGGCTTCAATCCTCCGTAAAGCAGCTACTGTTGGTAAATGATGAGTGACATTTCTCACGCGCTGACACACTTTCACTCATTACCACTCTCGCGTTCACAGGTGTAGGTCACGTAGGAGAAATTACGGAGAAAGCGGAGTTTAAGTAATTGATAATTAAACAATACCTACAGTAGATGGAACATACTCCATTATGCATCACACAGCTTCGTATTATAATGACCCAACCTCACCCCTGTTCTGCCGATAGCTCGCTATCAGCCCCAAAGACAGTAACACGCATTTAATGTGATTAAGTTTGACGTTGAAATAGGAACAGAGAATTAGGGGTAATCAGGCCTCGGCGTCCTGCCTCCCAGTATGGATCAGTTAGAGGTGAAGTTAGGTGGCAGGCAATTGTGTGTTTCCCCTGCCCGCTACTCTAATAGATTAACCCATCACAAGATAACTCGTCCTAAACAAACACCAACACACATGCCAAAGTGATGCTCAAAGCCATCAATAACCGCCCTGCCCAAAGCAAATCATGTAAAATTTGCCTTAATCTTGTGATTGTGTGCTATCAGTTACAGTGCTGCTAAGCCGTGATTGGGCGCAAAAATTAAGGAATTTATTTTAAAGATTTTGAAGTTTGATTTGAACTTGGGCTGTTTTGTTACCATGTTTTTACTCTATATACCTATGCATGTAAGTGTTGTCTTGGATTTACTCTGTTTGCTTATGCAAGTGCCGTTTCGTTCTAATCTAGACAGTTATTGACTCTCTTTCTTGTTATTGAATGAAATTGGAATTGTAAGCCTGTAGGACTGAAAAACCTGTTGTTAGTGTCTGGGTTGAAATGAATATGCTCTTTTATTACTTTTATTTAGTTGTAAAGAGCTGAAACTGTAAGTCATTGAGACTTGAATCAGCATTTGAAAAATCAATTGACTACAGGTTGACAAAATATTATTCTTATTAAATTACTGATTTATTTATTTATGCCATTCTGCCATGAATTCAGCTAGTCAGACAAAACCATTACAGACTTATAGACTACATTATTAGCCACATAATAGTGTTTGGCATTTTATTTTTGATAAACACGTTTTGCCACAACTTTTGACTTACAGAAAGTAAATGTATTGAAAGCATCCTCACTTTTCTAAACATTAGAACGGCCAGTCAACACCAACAACTATGTTGTGATTGTCTAAAGTAAA
>MU204179.1:3437917-3544127 GCA_017309775.1 Paedocypris sp. Pulau Singkep
GAGAGAGAGAGAGAGAGAGAGAGGGAGAGGGAGAGGGAGAGAGAGAGAGAGAGGCATTTAGGATGTAAACAGGAACATGAGTGGTGCAGAAGGACACGGGCTGCTAGCATGGTCCTCGGGGGCCATGATTTCTGTTATTTGACACAAGGCAATCCATCAAAGCAAGTATTCGAAGGGAAAAAGTACAGAGATAAACTTTGGTATTTATTTGTCTTTATTCTGCATAAGCAGTTGTCACATCCTATAGTTCCAGAACTTACACGCCAAAAGAATCCCAATTAGCTCAGAAACGTTGAAATATATCCTAGCATATCCTCAATATTTTATAGTAGCAGATCCGTGCACGCATCGATCAAAAGCTACCAATACAGAAACTAAACAAAATAATGTGCCACTGTATATGTTCTGTATTTTAGCTTGCGATTATTGGACTTGAGTCGAAATGACAAGCAAAAATGAGAAGGCTGGGAACGTGCCTTGAGGGTCCCATTTGCCCATCATCCAATTCCGTCTCCATTTATGTAGCACATCTGCCTCATCTGAGCACAAGCCTATCATATTAATTAAACCATGACACAACTGCGACTTACTTCGCTGACAACTGATTTTAAAATAATTCTCGAGTGGTTTAAGAGATGCGATAAAACTTGCAATCGCATTCCAGCTGCGAATGGAGTCAGCATGTTTAGTTCATATGTGCGGATTTATTAAAAAAAAAATTGAATTACAAAATGTCTTTTGTCAAACATAAGCCCATGTGTTGTAAACAGTGGATGCTTCTGTACTCCAGCACTCTTCTTGAACATGATATTTTTTTTACCTTTTCAAAAAGATGATTTTTCATTGTGGAGACTCTTGCGATTGGTTACTTTGCCGTTTGGGAGTGGTCAATCTTAACTATTAGACACATCACATAACACACATAACACGTCTTTTCATTTGAGAAAATCAACATTATACAAATCTTGGATCGGTGGTTAACCATATTACAGACTGTGGGAGAAAACTGAAGCCAATGTCTAATAAACACATTTCACATTTCTAATAAAACATGGTTAAATGGAACCATGAAACTTCTACACTGAAAGGACTTGCCTGAGCTCAACCTGAATTGGTTTTCCTTGTCATCTAGTGTGGTGATAGCACTACCAAGAATGCCAACCAAGTTATATTTACACACACTATATTTTCTGTAAGCTATGCCAAGCTTTTGCTGTTTCAGCAGTGTGTGTGTGTGTGTGTGTGTGTGACGAAGAGCAAGTGTGAGCCTGAGCGAGAGGATCTCAGGTGGGGGCAGGAGCCACCCACAGTCAGTCTGATGCTGTCACTTCTAATGAAGCAGGCATGTGTGTAATCCAGACAAAGTCACACACACACGGTCTTACAAACGAGGGCAAACAGTCCGCTATACATTGCACATACCCCCTAATGAGCCTCAAGAAATATTTTAGCATAATGTCTCAGCCGCCCCAGCTTTGTGCACGACCCCGCAGAAGACATCTCAGATAACCCGTCCAGTGATTACAATGGGAGAGTAGAGTTTGCACTCTCTTATGGGATCTTGCAGACTCACTCATTTGCCGCTTCTCGGTCGCATACAGGCCCAACCAAAGAGGAATTAATGTCCAGCATCTCTCATCTGTTTTCTTGGGACCCATATACAAACTAAAATCGCCATCTGATCCCTTTGTTTCAGAGCATGGAGCGTCTCTCTATGAGTCAGACTCAATGGCAGACCGGCGAGCTTGAGAGTAACAAAGACAGCTCTATTTTTATAAAGAGACGCTTTCCATTCCCAGCAATGCTTGTTAAAGAGCTTTTCGCTACCACACTTTCAAATCTTCCTTCCTTGGTGCTAAGGGCAACTGAGCCCAGCCCTGGATAAAGTGCCAGAGTTGTCACCTAGTCTTAACGAAATGGCGCTTTACCTCACTAATCACGCCACTGTGAGGAAATGTGGTCAGGTGCTGTCAAGGCAACAGGGTAAATACTGTGCAGGTATCGTTTTGCCTTGTGGGGAGGCGAAACTGTTGAGTGGAGAAAGGAGGTTGGGTATATACAGAATCTGGTGGCACATTTATATGCCGTTTTTTTTTTTTATATATATATTCCAAAAGCAGAAAACATTCCATGCAGGGTTGATTCAAAATTAAACAGAAGGTTAGATGCAACCTGAATCATTTTCTACAATTATTTGTGCGTTAGTTACTCAATTGAACATATCTGTGTTACATACTCATATGAGTATTATCAGTATTCTATCCTCCCATTCATTTTCCGGACTGCATTATTCTTTTCTTGATTACAGAGAATGAGAGACAACTCTGGACTTGACTATGGGGGAAAAAAATGTATTTCCCAATTTGAATACAAGTGCGAGTTCACTTAGTGTTCCTGGGTTGTTACCATCAGGATGGAGACGCCGTCGCTTGAAGGAGTATCATTTCACCAGGACGGTGACAACGTTGTTCGAACCTTTTTAGCGTCTTTGCGTTGGTCTCGAACTAAGAAGCGCTATACAAATGAACCTGAACTTGAAATTGGATTGTCTTGACCTAGTGGTTATGGAGCTGAACTTGCAGCCAAAAACTGTGATGTTTGAATCTTCAACCAGCAGGTGACACAGCTAAAGGGCACTTCAGAGTGTGTGTGTGTGTGTGTGTGTGAGTGTGTGTGTGTGTGTGTGTGTGTATTTAATATTTTTTTTGTATTCACTTACTGTTTGA
The DNA here is from genome assembly GCA_017309775.1 of Paedocypris sp. Pulau Singkep. Taxonomy (NCBI): domain Eukaryota; kingdom Metazoa; phylum Chordata; class Actinopteri; order Cypriniformes; genus Paedocypris; species Paedocypris sp. Pulau Singkep. The sequence goes on from MU204179.1 coordinate 3,440,644, forward strand.
ATGAAACTGTTTGAATGAAACAAATTGAACTGTTTGAAATTAAAGTTTTGATACTTCTCTGCCCCTATTGTTACTAATCATTTACAGTCCAAGCGTAATACACACACACACACACACACACACACACACACACACACACACACACACAACCACCGAGTTCATCAGTTACTGCCCGTATTTTGTCACAAAGTCACCTCCCATTGCTTTCAAGCCCCTGAAATTGTCCGAGCACTCTGTCCTCAATATAAAGTGTCCATTTTGCCCAGAGCAACGTTTTACAAAACACTTCTAACTGTGTTTAAAGAATCATTTCAGATCGGTCTCCTCATTATAGCGCAGCAAAACACACAGAAATCCTCAGCTGAGGTGATTACGCCGAGCATGTGATTAGAATGTCATTTGATGGCGTTGGCTAATTAGCTCCGTCGCGATTCGTCACTGTCGCCCAATAGACAAGGCTGTCACTGCTGGCAGGGAGGTGTGGCGCTCTTCGCCGGACGGTGGCATGTAAGGGCTGGGATAAGAAATTGTAGGACACCAGGGTCTTTTAATAATTCGTGACATCTGTCATAGAGGAATGTTTGAGGGACCCTAAATAGAATGACTTTAATTGAAGAACTATTCACTCAATTTGTCCACGTAACTTGTCCAGAGCAGTGTTAATATTTGAGCGTAGATAATGGGTTATATATCATAAGTGTGCATACATTTGTGCTGTTAACCCTCAAATTGCTCTTCAAGCTACTTTACTTTGGTAAGTCTTTGGTAAAGAAAAATGGTAAAATCTGGTCTGTAATTTTGTGTGTTCTGTTGTTTTTTTTTTTTACATTGATATTCCATGTTACCATGCAATAATCAGGCTTAATTTCCAAGATTATTTGCCTTTAGTTCTTCAATGTGCAGTTGGTCAATTTGAATAGCCTAGAATAGAATAGCCTTTATTGTCACAGTGCACATATACGATGTGAGTCATATAAATGTACAGTGAAATTATAGCCACTTCCTATCCAGTGCAACACGCATTAAAAAATCTATTCAAAATTTACAACAGTGCAATTTATTACAGTCACAGAACACAGAACTTTACAGCAGTGGAGATTATTTGTGGATATATATAGATTATATAAAATATATGGATTATATACATTTGATACATTTTGGTTGAGCAGGGGGTTATTATTATTATTATTATTATTATATGTAATTAATAATTATTAATTATATTATTAATAATAAGCAATTATAATAAGTTATCAAGTTTACAGATTTACATTACTTAATACATTACATAATTTGAGAAAATACATAATGTTACACATTACATAAGATACCTACACATAGATCGGCCCATTCCAGACTCTAGTTCAAGACTCGTTGTGGATTTTGAGTGTTCTGTGCTTGCGTGTGTTTCTTCCCAGTCTCCGTTTTTGGAAATTGGAAGTCGATCAATGTGAGACTGTGAATGTGTGTTCCTGTGTGGACCGGACACACACCATAACTTGGTAGCCAATCACTTTAGCTTTTCACCTTGAGACTGGTTGGCCACCCATTTACGATGTGAGCTTCAATACATTAATGGTAGGATGAATGGATGAAACTTTTATGGGATAGATGACTATGCGAATGCTGTTAAGCATCCGAAACTCCACAAAAGTTGTACTCTTGGAAAGTAAAAATAAAAAGTAGTATTAGCAAGTATGAACTCCAGAATCTATTATCCAGAGGAGCATTGGCTTGCTCACTCTGGGAGAGCTTTTCCAAGTAGTTTTAGTGCCCTGTGACATGCTGTTCTTTCAGCGGAGCCATCCAAGTATATTTCATCAAACAGCTATGTAATTAATTTCAACTACTGCAGTGCGACAGTCAAATGAAATAAATTGCATCGCCTATTATCAGGGGGCACATCCAGCCAGCGAGCTGCAGATACGGGCGCTGTGCATCAATGATGAGAGAGACTAAATGTTTTTGCTTTTACTAATTACATCTAGCATATGTTGTACAGAGAAAAGGAGGCGGCCGATTGAACATTGTATGTACTTGTGTGAGTCAGAGGGTTTGTTATTTGTCAAGTAAATATCCACTTAATTCCTAGAAAGTCTTGGGTTGCTTTTCATTTAGCAAAGTATAATGAGAATTCCACTCATTAGCATTTTAGATTTATTTCTCTGCTTTTGAAATGAATTCATAAAACTCACTCACTTCACTCTTGGGAATGTAAACAAATTTAATTACGCAACTTTGTGATGACACATTTTCGCCTTCTTATTTTAAACGTGTCAGGCCCAAATTCCGGAGAAAATAATGAGACAAGGAAGTATAGCTGGGCTTCACAATAACAGGGAAACTTATAATCACGAACCGATCACCCTAATGGATGGCTCAGCAAGTTTAACTTTTAAGTACTTTTCACAGGCCAGACCAGCTCAAGGCAGCACTACAAAACATCAACAAACAGCAGAACAAACGTGTCGCTTAACAATGACTATATCTGTGAGCAAGTCAGTGTGAAGCAATGGATAGGAAAACAAATCAATATGAGTGAAGAAATTATCATAGTCAAATCAATATTACTTTGACAACAGCTATGACCGGTGAGCAAACAACAAGGTAACAGTGGCTAGAAACACACACAGACACACACACACATCTGGAATTTTGAAATGATATAAATATGTTTTATATGATGCAAAGTTTTTTTGAGAGTAGTCTTTTGTAGTGTGAAAATTTAATTAAATCAAGTAAAATGTTCTTGATCTCATCCAATAGTCATATCTAATTGGGTTTAACTATTTGATGACACTGCATTTCAAAATCAGTGGCCATGAAAACATAAAACTATTGATCAACTAAAAAAATATAATGTTTTTTTTTTTTTTTTTACTTTTGTTAGATTTCAATCAAACGAAAACTTTTTAATAAACCTTTGATGATGCTGTTTTGCGATGACATTTAACATTTGATTCATGTTGACTATGTAGTCCTGGCAACTGAAAAAATATAAATATAATATTTAGATAAGAGATAAACCATTTTTTTACATTTTGTAATTGTATGCATGCAAAAAAGTAATACGTTGCTTCTCCTATAACTTTACATTATATTAAAGCTTCAATTAGTATGTACACATAAAAAGGCATTGATTAGACAAAGAAACGGTCCCTCAAACAATTTTTGTGAAAACTTTTGTCAAAAGATTTTTCAGAGGGTTTCAGATAAAGCAGTAACTAAAGCTGTTATGCTTCACTAAGCATTACTAATAAAAGTCTGTCTTATGGTGGAACTTTCATTCACAGTTCACATTCCATTTAACAAAAGAAAAAAAAAACTTTATAAGAAATGGTGCAATATGCAAACGTCTTTAAAAAAAAAAAACCGTGAACTGAAAATGAGAATTATTTTGTCACAGGTCGTTTGTGCTTGATAATCTGCGTTAATGTCAGATGGGCTGCTAATGTTATTTACAAGTGATCATTTTAAAATTATTAATTAAAATACAAGTAAAAATATATAAAGTGTGCATTCATTATAGGTTGTAAAACATAATGTCTTGGTTTCCATGTTCACATTGCTATTTTAATAAAGTTGGAAAGAGTCATTGTCCTCAGAAGTCTTTTTGTTTCCAGTGCTCAATCCATGTTTAATCCTTCTTGAAAATTGATCTATATAGAATCCTTCAAACTATCTCAGATTGTGAAAAGTGCTTTTTTTAAGTTGAGCTTAAATTAAACTATAGGTTAGTTCCATAAATTATAAGCTTTTATTGTGTTTTATAGTCAGTGGTATTGGGCAACATCGGCCTTTTTGTAATAACCACAAAAGCACAATTACAACTAGCTAGTAATCGTTATTGACCAATATTATCTACAGAAAATTTGAAATCCTTAAATATGATGGGTCATTGATACTAAATGTGTATATGTCTTTCTTAGTGATGGATTGGCTAACAAAGTAGGCGTGTTCCTTCCTGTGACCAACAAGCGCTGTGATTGGCTCCAGATCACTGCAACCCATAAAGAAATAGGAAATAACAAAATCATTTCTATTTTTCCCCCCACTATGCTTGTCTTTTAGTCTTCCTGATGTGGCATCACAGTTTCACTCTTTATGCTCTTAAGTTGGCAGGCCTTGTGGCAGTGGTTCATGGGTACTGATGAGTAGCTGTCTCTTTCCCCAGGCACACTCGTACCGCCTGGAGCAACGCAGTATGTAAACAAACAATTGACATGGCCGCCTCGCATCGCCAACCACAGGGAATTCTTCCTTTCCAAAGTGTATCCCAAGCAGGTAATTTCAACGTCGTAGCCAAGACTTAAATTCATTTTTTCCATCCCTTCTTGAAGAGAAGGAGAGAGAGACCATCCCCATGGACCTGTCAAGGTGTATACATGGATGGTTAAAAAGAGCGGGAAAAAAATCCAGTGGTCTGTTTTATTCCCCCCCGTTCTCTCTCTGGTTCTTTCTCGCTCTGTGGAAGCTGGTGGGTGGGTAAATAATTCCAAGTGATATATACCTGACACCCTAGTAGCTGGCTGTCAGCGATAAAATTTTGGCGGTTTCAGAGAGTCAGATGTGTAGCACATGCATGTAAGCCCGCACCAGGATCACTGTCTGATTTGCAATTTCTCCCCGAAGAATCTTGAACATGAACGTGTCATGTTGTTCTCCAGGCAAGCATGATCCACGGCTTATTATATCAGCAAATAGAGGGGCGTACAAGAATGCCGATGATTCACGCAATCTACAAATGCACTTGCAGATGAAAAGGTTTTGGTGGAGGATTCAATAATAGCTAAATTAAAAGCAGCATTTTAAAACGGGACATGCTAGGCCTTTGCAGTTACACCGCATTACGCTGTATTCCCACGGACTGCAAAAATACTTGTATTTCAAAATTAACCCTGTTCATGTTTTTCCTCCATTTCACACTCGTGAAAATTACAACCAATTTCATAGGTTTGATTGTGCATGGGAATTCAATGGAAAGTCACTTTTTATAAAATTGTCTTCTGAACAGTGGTGTCAAAAGTAGTCACTTCCATTACTTACGTAGAAGCATAGATACTAAAAAATATAGAGTTATACTAAAAAATACTTCTGTGGAAGGAAAAGAAACTGCACTCTACTTGGAGATGGCAGAGGCTGGTTATTGTTCTGCCACTGTTTTCAAAAAGGACCCCTGCACCCCACATCTTGGTTACTTGTGTATCACCAGTTTCCTTATGGATGGAGTCATGCCAGTGCTGATGCTATTTGGCTACTAATACCCAATCAGCTTCAACTACATGTTTATAGAAGGTTACCGTTCATTCACCCATCCATCCGGTTTCTTCCGCTTTGTCCTTTTCAGGGTGACAAGGATCTGGCGCCAATCTCAAGAATCTTGGCCTGAGGCAGGAGACACACTGGAGATTAGAGGGGAAGGTCACCATATGCTGCCAATTTGAGCCTTCAATTGGACCTTAAAACTACAAATTCAAATTGGCCTCTACAGCCATTCCGCTAGTGCCAGTTGTCTGACAAAATGTTTTTGCTCTCTTCCATCAAGGAAGTTTCTTAAATGATGTATTTGGGTTTCTATGCACAAAACTCTTAAATCACCTGGCCATACCTGGAATCACCATCCACCTTATCTAGAGTTTAAAAAAAATCCCATCTATTGGAATGGAAACCCATCTATTAAAAAAAAACACATTCATACTGTGCGGCAATAACGTTCTTGAAACACAAAATAATTGGACACCGTAGAAATTCTGCCTGATTAAGATGCCCAGAACCAAAACTCGCAATCTAACTTAGAGTGAACCTTTTTCAATTAAATTGATCATGAGCTTGGTCTACGTTAATGGAACTTCACTCTCCTGTCCTGGTCTGGAATGAACTTGAGTCACTTCTGCATTGGTCAGGAGGGAGATTGTGCCGCTCTTGACCATTGGGAAATAATTAGCCTTGTTCTGCGTCATTTGTGAGAGGAAGAGAGTTGTTTTCTGAAGCAATCAGGAGAGATAAAGTTCAATCGGCTTCTAAATCCACCACCACAAGAAAAACTTTGTAGAGTTGAAGAGCCAGAGAAGAGCCGGGTTCTTTGCAGGTTCGAATCTGACTCTGCTGGTTTTACAACTGAGTTTCCTTGAGCAAGACACAGACACACACAGGATCCCTCGGGTACTACACTGCCCACTGCTCCGGGTTAGTGTGTGTGTAACTTCACTTTTATGGGCAAATTCAAAGCACAATTTCGATATTGTCACTAGAGGAAATATTGACAAACTTTTACTTTCTTTCACTGTGTTTTGAATAATATTTAATTTTAAAAATGAAACTTTAGAAACAATATTTCTGAAAGCTACCCGGGTGCGACCCGGATAATGCTAAAACCCGGGTGCGAGTAACCCTCAAAAGCATACAGTAGTATGAATCCGAAATTAACGCGTCAAGCAAGTGAATTTTTTTATTATTATTGAATTGGATTTAAAATTGAAATTGAAAAAAAGATTTAACAAATTTAAATATAAAAATGCTGCCAAACCTCAAAATGCTAAAGAATGGTTTTATTAATTTTTTTAACTAAACAATTATATTGTATATTTTGCTGACTAATGCATTTCTTTCTTCACAAAGCCACAAAATAAAGAATGCTGTCTTATCTTCCAACTGGTGCAGTATCAAAGTCAGATAAGAACAGGACGGGGGAGAGACAGCGTGGCCGGTTACACCTCAGACTAACGCCCGTGTAAAGAGGAGCCAGGATCCAAAAGGGCGGCTGACAATACTCACTCATCAGCTTCAGTACAAGATAAACATTTGGAATTCAAGGAAAGAGTTTCTTGACAAATGTTCTGTTATATTTATTCCATCATTCTGCACTTGAAGACCGATAAGGTCGGATTTCTAAATAAGTGTAACTAATCTTTCAAGTATATGTTTATAATTTTACTTTAAAATCTGAACGATTTCATCTGAATCAAATGAAAAACAGTGTAAATTTTGACAAAGATTTATAATTTTGTTTTAGTCATGGTCTGTTGACTAAAACTCAAGTTTTGTTTTAGTCCCAAATTAGTCATCTTATATTTTTTAGCTTTAGTCTAATTTTAGTCGACTAAATACCACAACATTTTAGGAGTAAATTACAGCATGAACTTAGTCAACAAAAACATAGATGCTATACATTATATCTGAAGAAATCTGAACACTAATTATGAACATAAAATATATACAAAGATCTTGCTTATTTGGAAAGACATTTATTTTTCTTAAATCTAGACTATCCAGAAAAATGTATTCTCATAAATGAAACTTCAAAAAAGAGGAAATTAAATACGGTAAAATAAAATAAGTTATAATTGCATCACGTTTGTAAGTGACAAAATGGTTGCACGTTGAAAGAAAAAAAGTTGCAAAAAAAAACAAAAAAATCTGCAGATGGCGGTTCAGGTTTACTATATTTTTGCCCATGATGGTTGCTTCACGCGGTATACAGATAGTTCTTTAAGGTCTCGTTGAATGTAAAATGAATCCAATTATTTGACCGTTTTTTTCCTGCCGGGAGTAAACATTTTTTAAGACGCTAACCTCTAACTTAGCCAGCTGAACGTGCTTTTTGTGCCATGAAAAGCTCCGTGTCCTGATTGGTTCTCTTTGCGCTGACACCCGCCTTTCTCCACAAGCTCGCATTAGGATTGGTTGTCGTCACAGTGTCAATACATTTTGTTAGAGCTTTTGTACCTGAGCGAAAGCTTTTATACAAGTTTCATTTTGATCAGGGAAAAAGGGCCGTTGACTAAGACAATGACAAAAATATTTTGTCAACGAAATGAACACAGTTTAGGTCTTTTTGGAGACGCCACTGAGCGTTGCAGGTTCTAATCCCGACCCAGCGGGTTCTATTCCAGAGTGTCTATTCTATTCCATAAGCAAGACACTGACACTCACATTCCGCCTGTATGCCACAGCTCAAGGCTGCCCACTGCTCCTGCTTTGTGTGTTCACTTCACTGCTTGTAACTCCACACAGTACAATTCTGATATGGTCCCTAGTGATACTCATTTGGTTGATGCTAAATATTATGTTTAGCTTGTGTGTTTTTAATGGAGAATATTAAGTTTAGCTTGTGTGTATTTTAATGGAGTGTGTGCTACAGTTAAACCGCGCTCTGCTCATTGAGGCCAGTTTGCCCACACAAATAATTACCTTCATTTTTTCATACCTAATGATTTTATATTGAAAATAACTCACATGGATGCATTGAAGGAGATTAGATGAATATCTCAATGACCTCAAAAGACTATTGATAAAAACACAGTTTCCAACTTTCAAAATATATAAAAATAAGTAGTTTGATGTAATGCAAAATTAATGAAAAATCTAATTGGTCCACTGAGATCCATAAAAACGTACAATAAAGACAACATCAACAATAAAGAGAAAACTAGTATAAATGTACAGATTTATATGTATACGTATATACGATATATTGATTTTAAAAAGTACAATTGATTAATTCAAATTTAATAAAAAAAAATAAAAAATACATAGAACGTTGTTATTTTTTTTTTCAACCGGCAACACCCACAAAACTACCGTTGAATAGTAGTAAAGATGTATTAAATAAATACCAATTAATACTGTAGAATACACACACAAGCCAGATGATTTATCTTGAGTTAAAAACGCCATTTTTCAGGCAATACAATTGTGCACATCCATGTCAACAGAGATGGATAAAGAGCAGCAGCCTTGCTCTCTGGCTGGGAGTTCACTTTCAAACTGTTTGGGCATGACTGATGTATTCATATCATTTGGATGGCTGGAAATATCCATTGTTTCCAATATTCAGTTCTCACTCAGGCAGAAACCAAACAAAATGCCGTGTCTCATTCAGCGTTCGTGTTTGCCCTTTTGCAGTCCATTTTGGAATGCTAAATAACAGTGAAAAGAAAAAAGATCTGATTGTGGTGTGTGTGTGTGTGTGTGTGTGTGTGTGTGTGTGTGTGTAACAGAACAAACTATAGATAGAAGATATAATGTCTATTCAACAAGCTCTACCACCAAAACGAGCAAAATATCTCTGCCTGAAATTAACAAAAGCCCATCATGACAAACCATGTTAAGCAATAACTTCCCTAACAATTAGAACGTTCTGGTCTCTGTGGCAGCTTTCCCAACAAGCCCATCCAACCTCATTTACAAGCCATACAAACCTTGCGTGCTTCCTACAGCTCCACACGCTCCTTTGCATCTTAACTTTCAGCCCGAAACGACTTGTAATAACAATAAACGGCCCCTGAAATCGCTTGGCTTTCGAATATCAAACGGTCTTGGGATGTTTTCTCTCAAATCTTGTACAATCGGTAATTGAAGCACACTGTGAAAGGAATTGGTTTATATGGGGCTGTTGGCAGTAAGTGCTGTGATGGCAGCTGTAGGACCAGTGTTTAATGGTTGAGGCCTGCAGGCAGCACCGCACTTGTATTTTCATTAACTTTCAGCCCTTGATGAGGAATTAGAGGACGCAGCACAATGACTTATCCACTTCTGAAAAACGTAGATAGACTGGCGGCCAAATATTCCTGAAAAGGAACTTTATTCTTAGTATATGAAACGCATTGCCTTATGTGAAATTCGGTGACCAGCTTCCAGAAATGAAGTAGACGCTTTCTTGTGCCGCCAACTTCCTGTTTCAAACACAGTGCGCTGCCTCGAGAGCTGTTGGGTTTCCATCCTTTCCCTGTTGGGTTTTTAACTCCACTTCCCAGAATGCCTTGTGTGCATGTCACACTGTGGTCAGGTGCTGTCCAGCTTATTTATATACATCATCATTTCATATATATTTTAAATATATATTTTTGCATATATGTATGAGATATGCTGATTTTCATATTGACATTCCTTGATTTTAAAACTCACTTTTCTGATTGTAGACTTTTTGCAAACGAATTATTTTAAAACTCGCAATTCGTTATTAATAAACTTGCAATTCTAAGAAAAAAAAGTGCAATGCCTTTTATGTTTATTGGCAGTAAGCATTTCCTAATAATTCCATACAAAATCAATACATTATATACAATATTCAAAACTACCATACAAATACAATTTATTCTAAACATCAACAAGACCAATGTTACTTGCACCTTGTTCAAAGTTAAACACCGCTTAAACAACACTTAAATTTGTTAACTAATACTGTTTTTTTTCTACTACTAGAGAACAGTATACCTAGGTTATTCTAGATTATTTTGACTAATCTAGATTACATTCAAGATTAAATTTGGCAATGAGTTTAATATATTTAAAAATATATGATTTGTCTCTGCATATTAGTGGTAAGAAAAACTTGCTTAACATTCTTGTGGTTACAACATTTGGCCTATCACAGTGAATTTTCACAAAATTTTCTCGACAACGACCTCCAAATTAAAGGAAATTTTCGCTAACAGTCATTTGTAAGTAGATGCATCAATATACTGTATATTCTATATATTTTAGATCGAACAATATATTTATACTTCGATCATGATACATTTTATCAAAACATAGAATATACATTTGCATTTTCTCCCAAGCTTTACCCACAAAAGGGCAAAAGCAATACATAAAAAAGGACAAAAACATCATTTTCTCTTGGCATCGTGCTCCATTAGTGCATCTCAACAACTCTGTCTCATTTGTAACTTGTATTGTCAGAGTGCGTGATTCTCAGGCAAGCTTTCCCAAGCCGAGGCTGAGCAGGTGGGGAACGCAGGGTGCTAACTAGGCAAAACCAAATCAACAATAAAAGCTTTGTGCATTTCACAGCATCTCTGCAGGAGCCTGGCAATCGCTCGCTATCTTGATTCCTCTCTTAAACAAATGACCATTCAAAGAATAGTAATTGTATGCAACAATCTAGAGCAGAAGGCAATCTTTTTTTATCTTTACATAATTTCACATTGCAAAACAGTCATTTACAAAACTGTTATGTGTGCGTGAAGGGTGGGAGTGTTTGAGTTTAATCTTCCTTACACAAATCTGTGTCAAAAGCAAACACACTTATGGACGGAGTGATTGATGTGATTTTACACACTTTAGAGTTTGGATGAAACTTGCTTTTTATTGCAGGTATTAGTTCTACTGTACTAATTGTGAATAAATGGATTGAGACGTTATTTGTCCTGAACAATTTATTAGGCCAGTGTCCATCAGAAAACATTCCAGCAATTCCAGACATTTTTTTTTTTGTTGTGCTCTGAGAACACAAAAAAACACAACTAAATAAATAAATAAACAAAATAAACTGTGCTTGATTCCCCACCCCATAATAATTTAATTTACATATATGTAATCAAACACATTGCAACTAAAATTCCTCACTTGTTTAGATTTTGTCATTGTGACATTTTATTTTGTCCCTGTCAATTTTTTTTAATTGGTTCATTGGCCATCATTGGTTTTAATTTAGTTGCTTCATCTGTGTTAACTAGTTCCCACAATCATGCTTTCTCTATGTAAACCGTTCTGTATGTTTAAGTTTCAAGTTTATGTTTGCGTGTCGTGTTATGTTCAGTTATGTTATGTTAAGTTGTGTGTCTTGAGTGTCATGTCAGCTTAAAGCTAATGCTAAATGCTAATGGTTGTTATACAGTCAGGTCTTGTGTGTTTTTTTCCCAGGTTTCTCTGTTTAATCATACATTTTGAATTAAAAGTTAGCAATTAAGTTAGTTTTTAATCACAGTTTAGCCGTTTGGTTTTAATTTTAGCAATTTTTAAGCATTGTAGGATATAATTAAGCAGAAATATGAAGGTCCCACAGAAACCCACATCGATGAACAGTGTTATTTTGTTTTCAACTCCTGGAAACAATTATTATAATTTTATTTTATTGATAACTAGTTAACCAACTCTTTAAATACTAATTATCTCATCATTAGCTAACGTTTAGGTCATACAAATTAAAGGCGCAGTTCCAAACCGTTTCACCCACGTCTCACTCACAGATCTCGTGTGAAGGAACATAACAGGCCTCCGTCCCTGTGGGACACCATCTGGTCACTTCAGCAAAACCGAACAAAAGATTCTGCGGAAAAGTAAAAGCCAGCAACTTCTCCAGTCCCCTTTTCACCTTGTAAAGACAAATCACACACCATAATTCATATTGGTCTGGTACGCTGCCTGATAAAGTGTCCTTTTTGAGATAACAAAATTTTCATCCAGTCGAGACTTTTCTGATTGGTTGCCCACCCCCCCTCCTCTACTTATCACAGTTAATACCAATCAAAAGGGGTCTCTGATTAAAGGTTATAATTAGAAGTGCAAAATAACACACCGGCGCGAGGGGAATTGCAAGCTTGGCAATACGTGCTGGAGTAAAACTACCTTGAGGAACACTTGAGGAAAAGAACCAATGTATGAAAACAGCAGGCCATAGAATCGGCATCAGATAATGCTAAAACGTTATATTGGATTGCTAAATCGTGGCAAAGAAAGATTAAGCAATTAAGATGTGATCAGAACGCTCATTCTAATTGAAAGTCTAATGTCACAAACTATCCATTTAACTTGCTTCTACAGTTCGCAGCAAGACAAACTACATCCCCAGAGTCTGATTGGAACATCATTCGGTTATGCTTGTTTAGAGGCAACATGATATGTTCATCTGAAATCCCCGTTCTGGAGGGATTTGATAAATATTCTGTGTGTGCCGGATCTTCGCCTCAGGAAATTAATGTTTGCCTAATGCAGTCCCAGATTAAATCTTAGAAACTATATTAAAATGAAAGTCATGTTTACTAGTCAATTGTCAGCAATATATTTCCCATTAAAGCCATGTATGTATTTTTCTCATATTCATCATATCTCATATTCATATAATAAATGTCGACTGATTCGGATGCAGGTTTAAAAGTGTTTACATACTATTTTATAATAGTTTCCAATGTAATGCAACAATTTCATCCCTGGGATTAAGTAAATTACAGCAGATTACTAGGCTTCTGGAATTCTCCCATAAACAAGAATGAGATTAAGTCACAAATCAACAGTCATCAAATCCACCAAGATTAATTTTTGTTAGCAAAATTTGTCAGTGAATAAATTGCCAAAAATGCCAAAATATATTTGAAAAACTCCTGATGTGATTCTGCAATTTAACTGTTGTTGTTCCACATGGAAATGATAATCTGATTTGTAGTAAATCAAATAATATCTACAAATGAATTTAACACATTATTGGTTTAGAGGTATTGCATAGTTGTTGCTTTAGTTTTTTTTATAGTAACTCATTAAAACAACAAAAATGGACTGACAAGCTTAGTGGGACAATGGAAGAACAAAATCAGCTTCTCAAACTATTTCAGGCTGATCTCCAAGTCTTGCACTTTAAAAAAAATAGGAAAAAAAAGTATTATTATTTTTAATGTTGTTATTATTTTGTTTTTTAAGACAGTGGTGCCCAACCTTTCATGATACTGGAGCTTTTTTTTTTTTTTTTTTTTTAATAGGTAGGCCTCAACATATACACAATTCATTTTTGGAATAAATATTTAACGTAGATCATTTAAAAATTCAACAATTGGTGGACACTACCCAACAATTTGTTTTTCAGAAGCCAGTCTAGAAACCAGTTCACAGAATGAAGATCTTGTAAATGTATGTAAAGCAAGAATGAGTGTAATGAGGGTAACCCTGGTTTAGTTCTTTCATTTTTGAGTAAGTTTGCTCACAAATGTATGTGCTTACAAAAGCCATGGTCATTTTCCCTTCTTTCTTTAGCAAAATTGGAAAAACTCACTGGTGACTGTTGATCATACACTCTAGACATTTTTTTTTTCCTACAAAGACGAGAAAGTTCTTCTGGTATTAATTTCAAACTGACAAAATTATTGTGTATAAGGAAAAAAAAACAACATGCCGGATTTAGCCTGCGGGCCGTAGGTTGGGCATCAACTGTTCCCAGCAATCGGTACACATAATATATTTTCAAAATAGTGTATTTTCAAACATGAATGTGAGATGCTTCCAACAAGCTGAACAAAGCAAACATGCAGATGTGTGAAAGTGATTGTCAGATCAGCAGCAGCAGACAGTCAGCCGCCATGTTCATCCCCGCGGAAGCCTATTCTCCACTCATTTCTCTTTCTTAATAACATCCTGTCAAAATGAATAAATAATATCCTATTTTCACATCACACCTCATCTATGAGTGTCTGTGTTGCCACGTTTGGCAGAATCCCCCTGACATCAACATCACACTCATTCTCTCCAAAGGAGCAATCAAAATAACAAATGCAGCTCCGCTACCCTGGTAGAATTTTTATAGTGCTACTATTGCTCTTGATTGAATTTGCAAATGGTTTCTGCTGCCTCAGTTTCAGCAGGATAATGTTCAGAATGAGATGGGAAAACATCCTGCTACAAAGCCCGAGTCGTTGCATTATTATCAAGCATTTCTTTCAGTTTAGGAAATGGAAAAACAAGACACCTTGATCTAGTAAAAGTTGTGTCCTAGTGGCGGACAGGTGTACTTCACCATAAGGTTGCAGGTTTGAATCCCAGTGAAAGTCTCTTTGAGGAAGATATTGAACCCAGTTGAGACTCAAGTTTGAAGCAAGTTTTTCTGTGAGCAGTTTGAATGTTCTCCAAGTGTTTGTCAGTGCAACAACATGTGGTCAGCAGAAATGTACAAAGTTTGCTCATAGCTGTGTGAGTGTGACTGTGTGCGTCTTGCTCTGTGATTGGCTACCAAACCACAGTGTGTCCCGCCTTTAGGCCCAGAGTTCCTGTGATTGGCTTCAGCTCTTTGTGACCCAGAAATTAATGCACAAAGTTTATGAAATTGATTTAATTCACTTATTCGCTTAGTAAAGGAAGTGTATTTTCTTTTTGTATTTCATGTATTTTTCTTTTTTTTTTTCTTTGTTATGGAATGACTTGGCATGGGATGGAGCTGGAAAGTGTTCTGAAAACATGTTCCTGCCAAGTGTTAATGGAGACCAAAATAGAAAGACAGCCCCAAAATATTTCAGAACACTGGTTTGACCAGGGTTCTCAGAGCTTTATTAGTAGAAAGTTCACAAACTGAACCTTAAACTCAGCCTGGAGGAAACCGAGGTCAGTAAAAATTGAGAAAGACATCAAAGCGGAGAATGCGGATCCGATTCCATTTTAATTAGCTGTGTAGCTTCTTCCGTTTTCCACGGTGACCTGACAATAGTGTTGCGTCTTGGTTCCACTACTGTAGGTGTCAGAAGTCACCAACAGTTTGGTGTAAGAGACAACTTTGAATCCTTCACTCAGAGTTTTGAAGCCTAATGAAAAGAAAACACTACTTTTGAGTTTTCAAACAGTTGTATTTTACTGACACAAGTATCACTTTCAGTTCAGTCAAACTCAAAAAGTAATCAAAAAGTATATACTCAAACTAAATCAAAAGGTAATTGAATTGACATCTCGCAGAGTTAAGCCATCCACTAAAAGTATCACTTATTTGTAGACGTATGGATGTATTTAGAGTTTACAACAACGATCACACAACAGTAGAAAACTACACAACGTGTGTGTGTGTGTGTGTGTGTGTGTGTGTGTGTGCGTGTGTGTGTGTGTGTCAACGTCAAAATTCTGGCATGATTGTTGTACAAGGCAATAAATAATTTCCTCGCCTTCGTTCTATTTATTTCAGCATAGTAAACCAAAATTTTTAAAATACTACATTTAATCTTCCATTTTCAGAATGAGTAAAAACTACCACTTTTGTCTGACATTCAACATCTACGACTGCAATTTTCTGGTCACAAAAGCAATTTCACCCAACTTAAGTAAATACCACGTGAAGGTTAAAATGCCACAGTTTATGGTAATCTTAAACACACACAGACTTTTTAAACAGCATCCCGCGCATTCTATAGCTCTTGTCCGCGCGGTTTAATCTGTGGGAGTCTTAAAAAAACAATGAGAGAAAAAAAAAACATACCAAACCAAAAAAGTGTTGAAAAATAAGTGTGATAGCCTATAGCATTGTGCGGCCTGCAAGAATTATGCTAGTTTTTACCAAGATGGCTCTGTAAACCTGAGGCAAAGAACACTCCATCCTTAATGGTTTGTACGAACATTATCCACCCATCTGACTTCCTATTTAACCAAGCCATGGTTGCAAAAACAGAACTGATTATCAGAGGAGAATGAAACATTTGTTCTTCAGGCCTCTACAGCGCGGAGCATTAGCTCAAGCTAAGGGACTTGAGGCTATGATTGATGGCAGGTAGGGAAGGCTAACTTTAGCCCTTAATGGTTTAAAATATGCTGGCGTCGCTCTCTTATGCTAGGGCCAAATGAGCCCAGGTGCCAATTTATCAAAGTGTTCTAGCCTCAGCCGAAAATCCTGCTCGAGCTTTCTAATGTCCTTGATAAATGTCTTTCCTTACTTTCCTTTATTCATCCTTTTCACCCGCCTGCTGGTGACGGGATCCTTCCAGTCATTCATTTCAATCCATATTTGTTTAGAACGTTGCACTTGTATAAGATCAGTCTTCGGTGTTGTTCATACATCTCTTTGGGCCGTTGTGGTCCAGTGATGAGAAATTGAGGTTGCAGGTTCGAATCCTTCACCAGCTTGTTTGACAACCCTGACACCACTAAGGCTGCCCACTGCTCCCGGTTTGTGGGTGCGTGTAAATTAACTGAATGGTTTAAATGCAGAGCACAATTTTGTCCCTAGTGGCCATATTAGCACTCACTTTCTTTCTTTTTTCCCCCATTTGAGAAAAAGTAGAGTGATTTCCACTCAACAATAAGACATCAATAATATCTTGCCATCTCAAAGCAGCTTTACTTCGACAATTTGGTAAAGAGCTATTAACAAATGAGACACAAAATGGCTTGATGTACATTGAACAGATAGAGGAGGAATTTTGGCATTCAGGTAAGTAAACCACGTGAGTTTTACAGTAGTCACAGTTTTTTTTCAAATCAAGTCTAACCAATGCAAAAATAATTGGTCTAATTACTACGTTTATAAATGGAATCTAAACTTGATCTATTTGGACACATACAAACATTTGCACAAACATGTTCTGCTACAGAGAGAGGCAAGATTTATAAAGTTACACTTGTGACGTAAAACTTGCTTTGAGATCTAGTTCTGGCCATTTTTGAAACAAAAGTTTAATATTTTGTAAAGCCTTTTAAATGTGCTGGTCATGGTGATCATCAAAGACAACATCTCTCTGGTCTGGACTGGTGGTACTGCTTTTCGTAAGGGTGATAGAGGGATTGCATTCGACAGACTCCCTGGGAAATGATTTAAATTTGAGAGGATATTCAGACTGATCTGTGCCACTTTCATTCTGGCTCTGGAACTCAGATCTGTTTGGTTACCAAGATGCCCAGTACAGTAAGTGTCACACTGCTGATGTGAAATGATCTACTGTTCACCTAACATCTCAACAAATTTAAAGATAAATAAAAAGTTAAATGGTAATCTGTCAAATGGAATTACATGTTATCTCTAAATTTTAACAACCACCCAATTTACCAACTATATTTAAACAAATAATTACGAACAGCATGTTAAAAAAGCGCAGCTAAGTCAAATTACACACTCTCGGTGCAAACGCAAAAATTAATGTTTGTAGAATGACCCATTATGACCCATTAATGTTTGTAAAATATTACTTTTCAAGAAGACTGCTTAGGTGGAACTTCAGTGATGAAATTCAGTGATGCTAAATGTACAATTTGATAAAATATTAATTAAAATATCTACCTATTTTTAATTTACATTACTGTAGATTTTTATGTGCTTTTTTCCCAATGTTATGTCTTTGTCAAAGTTACATGTGTTTGTACATTATGTGGCCACAGAGTTTTTGCCTTTTGCACTGTGACTAACTCTTTATCATTTCAAGGGTGCTCGGGGGATATTTCTGAGTTATAGTCCATCTCGTCTACGACTAGCTTGGGAGTTTAATTTGCAATGCCAGCAATAAGTAGGACCACTGTCACTGCTTCATTGGGATGAACTGTGTCAGTGTGCACCTCTCAAACCAGGACCTGCAAATACCAAGACAATGGTCTAAAAAGAGAACAAAAAAAAAAATGAATGGGAGTTGCGTAAGCAGGGACTTTTATTTTTATTTCGATGGGTCTTTCTCAAATAAGGAAGGAGCAAATTCATGGAAGAATTGATGTACCAGATATATAAATTAAGAAGGTTCTGTTAAGATTCAGTCACTTTATTTGATCATATTTTCCGGATAGTGAGGTGCACTGTTGATAAACGGCTGATCATTTTTTTTTTTTTGATCATTTTGATCATTTGATCTTTGACTTTTTTTTTTAAGTCACACATTGTTTAGGAATTTAAATGCACCTTAATGTCTCTAAAATGCAGTAAATATATCTGAAGTTGTTGTTTGACTAATATTTGTTAATTGTTATTAATGTTCACCTCAATATTTGACTCAGATAAAAAAAAACTAAATAAATCACATTTTCACTCATAACCGTCTGTTTTCCGTAGCGATGTATACGTGCTATCATTTGCCTGTTTTAGGTGTGTTCCCAAGTCTGCAACACAAAAAAATTAATTCTTGACAAGCCAATAAATCTTGAAATTAAACAATAAATCTTGTTTTTTTTTTTTTTTTTTTCTTACAAGAGAAATTAACTGTCTTAGAATTAAGAAAGAAAGATTAATTTGCTTGTTTCAAATTGTCTTGCCAAGGAAACTTTTCTCACCCCATTGGCAGAAAATTGTACTTGATTTAAGCTTTTGAATTTTTTTTTTCATTGACAGATTTCTTACTTCATAGTTAAAGTGACTTTGGCATCTGTTTCATATTTCCCAACATTCATATTTTCCAAGTGTTAATTTACTATTCATATATAAGTAAATACTTTCGCATTGTCATAATGTCTTCCCGCAGCTTAAGTTTGGAGTCCGGCATTGATTGTGGACACTTTCCAACGTGGCAGCGTTTCAATAGTCCAGCAGTGCAATCCTACTATAATTCAGTCAGTTAGCATTTCTTCAAGAAGAGAAAGCACTGCTCGTGTAATTACATCATCGCCTCCAGCCAACCGCCATTGCCTTGTTAACGAATCGAGATGTTTGCTTGCTTTATGTCCTTAGCATCTTGCTAATAACACCACGATGCTGACAGTAGGGTAAAGGCCTCGGAATGAAAGGCCATACCAGTAAAATACAAATAGCTTCCATTGCACATAAAAAATACCATTATATCGTAGCAATTAGCCGCCATTATCCGTGTAAAAAGGACATTTTTCTCATCTTTTCCCATCAAGACGAACTGCAAGATCATCTAATGGCTCCTTAGCAAAGGCCAGTGCGCCACCCAGCCCTCTGACCTTTTGCACTCTATAAAGGTCAATTCATCATCAGTCAGACGTGGACGTATGAAGTGTCATTAACCTCCACTGGAGTGATCAAGTGTTAAGTACACTCTCCTTGAAATGCATCAAAATTACCCTGTCCACTGAAGCCTGTGATTCAGCTACATGCTAGAACATTTTTCATTGTCAGTGGGAAGTGAGAAGGAACTTATCCAGACTACAGCAAAAAGCAACATGGACAACGTGCGACTTAAACGGTCTGACTGTGGTACGAGCAGGAGTGAGGGATGTTTCATGCACAAGAGCGTCATTCTTGAAAGTTGAGAAAGTGAGTTTGTCAGAGTGGCATAAAGTACTTGAGTAGATGGACATGGTTATGTTACTTGAGTGTTTTTCAGCTACTTTGTACTTGTAAGTTCAAGTTCAGTGCATTTGTAGGGCGCTTTTCACAGTTACAACTGTCTCAAAACTGTCTCAGTACTCACTTGTACCGAGTATCCAAAATATAAGCAACTTTTAATCTCTACCTAACTACATTTAATTTTGTGCATATGTACTCTTTACTCCACTACGATTGAATAAAAACTTGTGAAAAAAGTGAAAACCAGTATCTAGTTGTGCCACAATATGGTTTTCGCAATATCGTGGATACAGTCACACATTCATAAATTACATTTTAATACATGTATATAAACACTTCAATACAGTATAACACGTTTGTTTCGTTACAACCTTCAAAAACATTGTTTAGGTCTTTAATAGCGGCTCTACTAAGAAAGAGAACCGTAAAGGCGCGCGCTCAGAACTATTTTTTTTTATTATTTATCAAAGTCGATTTGTAAACATGTAACAACGTTCTCTCACACTCTCTCTCTCTCTCATCCCTCAGTGTTGCTCTCTCTCTCCAAATATCTTGATATAATGCCGGAACCGTCTGGACACGAAAGTATCGTGATTTGATTTTTCTCTCATGTCGCCCACCCCTATTACATTGTTACATCAGTAAACTTAGTTTGACAGACGTTTTTTCCGTTTTTTTGTATTTTGTTTTGCCATTTTAAAACATTGAGAAATGTAACAGTTTCTCAATAAAATTTTTAATTTCTATATCACAAAGTGAAACGTCATAAAGTAAAACGTCATTCTGGATTTTCTCAAATCTTGGGGTCTTTTTGAGCCGAGTAAAATACTTTCAAATTGGATACTTTGCTACTTTTACTCTTTTAAGTCTTCTTGAAATTTGTGACTTGTAAAGTTATTTTTACAGTAAGGTAGTTGTACTTTTACTCAAGTATGGTTTTCAGGTACTCAATATACTGTAACAGGTAATCAATACATCTACTAGGCTGGAGACCATATCAAAATTGTGCTCTGAATTGAACCATCCTTTGTTATACACACACTGTGAAGTGAACACACACAAACCCGGAGCAGTGGGCAGCCTTAAGACTTGCTCAAGGACATCAGGTGTAGAACCAGTCCGAGCGGGATTCGGATCAGACACCACTTGAAAACAATTTGCTAGACCATTGGACCACAATAGCCAAACTCACAAAAACACCAACATTTTTTATAGAGAAATGAATAAAAATAAAAAAAGAAATAAAGAAAATAAAGAAATAATACATTTTTTTATTAATAAACCGTAGAAGCAAAAAAAAATTTAGTTTAAAAACCATAATTTAAAAAAATAAAGTCTGCGCTTGAGTTTTCTCTACCAGAAACTTTGAAAGCAGTTTTAATGGAAGCAGTGGTAATGTGCGTATTTATTTCAAATCTAGAGAGATAAATGATAGAATGCTGCAGTACCATTTACCTATAATGAGGTACAAACTTCCTGCTTCGTGCTCCTTTAGTTTTGACTCACGGTATAATTTTGGCCCTTTATCTTTAATATTTCAGATTCAGAGAAGGCAATTGCATTTTGACAGCAATTAGTTTGAAATGTGGAGCCACAAGCCTTGTGTTTTTCTGATAAATGCAGTCCTGTTGTTTGCTGAAGCAGCTAAATCCAAAAAATAGTTTGCGGCATCTATGCCTTGAAAATTGAGCTTGCATTATATTAAACGTACTGGTCTCTTACTCTTTCAATGGTATATGCCTCATAAACCGGATCTGATTCCAGTCTTACACCAACCAAATGACATTTTTATTTGAAAAACCAATGGAACCTTCTTCATAGGCTTTATCCATTTCTAAATTATTTTGATCTGTAATTTATTGCTGTGTTCAACCTAAAGCGCCTGTCTAGTTTTGAGAATTCATGATGCATTACTTCAATGGCAGAGGAGCGTTCACTGTATTTGATTATATCATCCATCCGTTCATCCATCCATTTTCTGGACCACTTTCTATTTCTGGGCAATGGATGCTGAAGCTAAACTCAGCAACTCTGGGCCTGATCTTTTGATGTGGCAGTCCAGCGGTAGAGAGTTGGACATGCCACTTAAGCTTAGTCAGTTCACATCCCGGTCCGGTGGGTTTCACAACTGTCCTTGACACGGACCCCCCTCATGCAGTAATTTTATTATATTTTATTTTATTCAAGGCCGTGGGACTTGGTCTGGAAAGTTCTCGCTGAGACAACAGCGCCCGCACAACACCCATTTGATGATACACAACCAGTGGTGTAAAGTACTTGAGTGAATGGACTTTGTTACTTTAAGTAATTTTTGGGCTGCTTTGTAATTGTACTGATAAAATTGCGATGATTTCTGTTTGAGTATCAGTAACCCTTACTCCACTACATTTGATTGGACACTTGTTACTTGTTACATTGTGATTGCGCATGACAAGTCGACATCTTTTTCTACAGCGGTTAGTTTCTTTGGTGGACAAGGTGATATCGCCATCTGCAGGATGCTGAAGGATGCTATTTATCAGCTAAAAATTAGCGGTTGCACCTTTTTGCACATTTGAGTTTTGCCTAAGGAGTTTGCCTTTTCTTCAGCCATTTTGACTGTATTCAACTGTATTTCAATATTAGGAAATAATACCTCATAAATAAGTAGTTTCTGGTTTTTCACATTCCGTAGCATTATTTGAACCGAAATTAAAAAGGAGTAAAGTACCCACGTTATTTAAAATTGTTTTTACTTTTACTCAACTCTACTTGGAATTTGTGACTGGTAACTTGGGAAAAAGTATGAATGCCTTATCGCATACATTACTCAATCACAAGTATGGTTCTCAGGTACTTTATACACCTATGTACACTAATACAACTAAAATACTCATGTCTAGAGAAATGATCAAGAACAAATATAAAAAACAAAAAAAAAGTTATAGATTTAGCAAAATAAAATATTTGGTTCCACTTATATAACAGTATCTTTTATGTTCTCAGTGTCATATCAGTACCCCATCACTGTTGCTAAAAGTACCACCATTATGTACAGATATACTGTATATAGTTCTCAAATGTATATATTATTTCAAAGGTATATATTTTGCAAAAAAAACCCATGTGCAATATCATACAAAACACTTTGGTACTGTAAATGTCTCTTGCCTGTTGCACTGAATAGAAGACGTTCTTAATTTCACGGTACATATGTATAATCCACGTTCTATATGTGCACAGGCACAAAGGCTTTCTATTCTATTTCTATTAAAAAAAAAAAACTACCTAAACAAAATTATTTCTACAAGTGTGTGAGATTAATAGCACGTTTGGAAAAGATACGTGAAGGTGCCAAGAGACGCCTGTAATGCAAGGACTTTCACTGCCAACTGAAAGGCCATGGTTCAAATCAAATCCGCCAACCTCCAGTGGCCACTATCATCGTGTCCTTGAACAAGGCAATTTCCCATGTGCTCCAGGGGCTTTCAAGAACGGCCATCTCTGCGCTCTCTCCCATTGTGTCGCATTACAGATGTTCAGAATCAATGCGTTTATCCAAAGAACTGTGAAGAGTCAGGAAATGTTTCATGTTCCAGAGTAACAAAGGAGACCACTGCCTCGCATACACATACAGAATTTGGGTTCTTACTTGTAAACCATACTTTTTAAGGGGTACAAGACCAGTTAAGCAAAGAAAAAATTGTGCTAGCATTTTAGCATGTAGCATAAGCTATTTTGATGCTATGTGCTAATTAGCATGTTGCTAAAGTAAATTAGTAATGTAGCAAACAGAAAATAACATTTCCTCTGTTCTATGTTTCTCCCATGTTTCTGAATGTTTGTGTCACTTCAAAAGTTGAATTCTGGAAGGATAAAACAATGCCTTATTGTGAATTTATTAAACCATTCAAATTCATTTTTATTTTTATTGTGGCATAAATAATTGGTCCTGACTGGTCAATGTAATCACAGAAAACGTTGAAATTGCATGCTGACTGGTTAGACAGAAAATCGTAACAATTGCCTTAAATGCGTAAAGAATGAAATCGACTTAAAACTACTGAAAAGTTTTTTTTTTATGCTTAAATCATTATCATTAATGATCACACAGGCAAGCAAACAGTTGCCACCTTTAATGACTTGTAGGGATTATTTTTCAACTCAGAATAAAAGCAGATGCTTCAAAAGAACTCTGCTTTTTGAACACAAGTTTCAAAGCAAAACCCACAACAGACAGAAAGGTGCATTTAAATAAATTAGCATTCCGCAACTTTCTCTACCAGTCAGCAGATGGGTTTAAAACATATCAAAGGTTTTAGGTATCCCATGGATCCTCCTTACAAGCTGGATAAGACAGAAGAGAGACCGTCCACAAATACTCCACATGCCAAAGGGAAGAACTTTACAAAGTTGAGGTTGCTCTGAAATCAATATATGAATAAAAATGAAAGCCTACTGCACTTGTTATTGACTTCTGGAATCAAACACTTGAATCAGCTTTAACCATCCATTCATAAAGCTTCATACTTTTCTCAACTTTAATTTCTGGTTTTAAAGTTGGAGTCTTTCCTGTCTTTCCAAAAACGCGTGGGATGAACATGAGCAGAACATGCAAACTTCAGAGAGTGTAGACCAGTTCTACCAACTGTCTTCAAATAGCAAAAAATATTGTTCATTATTCAGAGAACACTCTGATCGCAATGTGGGGGTTCACTGAAGATAGAAGCAAAATAATAAAATGATATTGATACAAAAATGATACAAAAAATACACTGACAATGGGAGGGACATGTTATTTTTGTATATAATTATTTATAATTATAAATTAATAATTAATAATAATTACAAATTAATGATATAATTATTTACATGACTCAGATTAGATTAGATGATGGTCATGTGTCCAGTTAACCAAACCTGACAGTACTGAGGTGAGTTTTTATTTTATTTAGATTTTTTTGTGTATCTGGGTGGGCAGTACATTTTGTATTTTCGTAAATTTTGCGTAATTTTTATGCAAATAAATAGTTTGTGTTTTTTGTTTACTACAAAAATGAGCTTGACACCAGAAAACAAATTGACACAATGTATTAAAAGAAATAACATTGTTGAGCTTTAAATGCATTTCTTTTAAGATTTTTCTTTTCCCCCCTCACACATTTTTGTTTTAAACATTTTTCCAACAATTTGGTGCATTCAAATCACATCAAAATTGCTCTCTTTTTTGTATTTTTTATTGTATTTCAATTTTATGAAATTCCAATCATTTTGTGTATTCAAATGTAATCAGAAATGAAACTATAATTACAACTTATATATCATTAACAAATGAGTTCTGAAGCTGGACTGAGTTGTTGTGTCCTCTCATCTTCTGAATGAGATGATCTCAAACACTCCTCTCAGCTGAACTGTGGACTGTTTACTCCCCTCCCACCTGGAGATGTTAGTGGGGTGGTCACAGCTTCGTCCTCCCCGCTCAGTCTCCTGAACTCACATCTCAGAGGCTCAACACTAATCCTGCCTTTACTTTTCACACTATTTTCTAAAACCATTTGCACTGTTATGGCCACTGGCTGCCTACGTCTTTTACATGACCCTTTTTCACATTATTTGCACCTTATATTTGTTCATTGGCATGTCTTGTTTACTGCTGGTGAAACGTAAAAGTAAATAATTTGCGTACGTACACACAGATACTTTACATGTATATAAAATGATTTAAGATGCTAACTGCACTCCATTTTCTGCTTAATTTAGCTGCTGTGTTCAACTCACTGAGGGAAAATCTAAATGACTATAAGAGGATAAACAGTTTCTGAGGTCAATGCATACAAGTCCACCGATGAGATTGTTTACTTGGACCTTTTTACGATTAGTTTTTGAATGCACATTTTTAAACACTACACCACAAGCCAGTGTTAAATGCACCATGATTTCTTTCACAGTAACTATTAACTTTACCTTTTAACAAAGCAAGGAAGCGTTTTTGTTCTAGAGTAATGTGGCAGAAAATACTCTCCGTCCCTGAACTGAACAATAATCAAGTGCTAACAGTAGGTTTTTAACAGGCAGCATATTTATTAAGCCATAAAAGTCCTCTTTCAGCAAAGTTATTACACTGTGTTAAATATATTGTTGCACATTCTGGTTTAATGTCACAGTAATAGTTGCAAGGCGCTGATTCAGTTTCTGTCACACACGGAAATAATGTGCATACATATGTGTGTGTGATCACAAATCACATTTATGTCATTTATCATAACACATGTCTCTTTAATTGCAGATCTATATAAGCTGTAAATTACTATAAGTAAATGAGTGAGTATGACAAAGAGCACAAACTAAATAGACAGACATACAGATTGTATATAAAAATGTTAGCATGTTTTAGGGGTAACTAACATATAATCCACAGTTAATGACAATGTAAAAGATTTATGTGTATGTAGAAAAGTGGAAGGGGCTCAGCACAAAGCCTTGTGGTACTCCTGTGAGTGGCAATAGTGAAACAACTACACCAACCTCACTAGTGAATAGTGAAACAACAACCGTGTTGCAATGTATATGGTTGGTCCATCCTGAGTGAATTGTAATTATATTGAAATCTAGTTTGTATTCTAACTATTATTGTCAGCAATTTTTGGCAATTAATTGTCAAAATGTGGGTTTGTTGGCTAATCGTATATGGATTGTTCACCATCTTCAATAGCAGCACCACTTTGGTGTTAAATTAAGTTCCATTAGTGGACCATTTATCACACAATCAAGTGAGATGAACAATACGAACTGGACCTTGATGTGCTGATACCAGAGACAGGAACAGCTGGATGTGAATCGACTGTATACTCCGGCAATTGAATTTTGCATAGGGTAAAATCAATTGCAATCAAACTGGAATACACTCATCTCCACATCCACCTCGCCTAAGATAAGGTGAGAAAAATAAGTCATTGTAAACCATTGCGAAAGTGGTTCAAAACAAGGGTATATACGTTAGAAGTGTGAGAATGCTGCAATGATTGTGGGAGTGATGGCCTAGGTTACAGGATTTGGAGGAGAAGAACGAACCAGATAACAAGGAACATTATGAAGGAACTTTAATAAGAAAAAGCGCAAAAAAAAACGCTTTCCAAGTAGTACAATTAAAACAGGTCTTGGACATCATGGTTTCAGAAAACCTGAGATTCAAACTCTTATCTACGTATTGTCCAAAATTAACCCTCCTATTATGTTCGTTTCAGAGGAACATCAATATTTCTCGCGCGTCAATTTCACCCTGGGGCCTTTTATTATGCATATGTCCGAAACCAAAAAGTTGCCCAAAACCGTGTGCATGTGTGTATGAGAGAGAGAGAGTGTGTGAGACTGAGACAGCGATGTATTACAATATGTCTCATCGTTGCAAATAAATAAATAGTATTTGATCTTTCTGACTCTTTTTAGTTTCTATTTTGTCTGAAGGGTAAAATTGACTCGAGCATTTTCATTGTAACAAAAACATATAACGGGTGTTACAAATATATGAATTAAACAATTTTAGTTTATTTGTAGATTACAATAACCAAGACAAGCAGAGGAAGTTTCAAAGTGGAAAAAGTACTTTTGAGTATATTTTTATTATTTTTAAAGTTTGAACATAATAGTTTGAACAAAATAGGAGGGTTAAGAATCACTTAAAGCATATTATCCATTATCTGCTTCTCAAGCTGATTATGTCGGTTTGTTTTTCAACACAGAGAAAAATCCTTTTAATCTATTTGTTGAGATGGTGTGAGGCATGGCAATGGAGAAGGACAAAAACTTGTGGTTTAAAAGATTCAGAACCAGTGCAAAATGCAGCCTGATGTGAGAGAAAAAATTGAAGGCGCCAAAAATTGATTTGGATATCTCTTGTCATATTTGTTTGAAACACACAGGGGTTGTCTGGCGGATGTGAACTTGATAAGGTGTCAACAAAGAACGACCTCTCACTCACCTTGGCACACATCTAATCCCTTCAGAAAAGTCTGTTGGATCAGCTCGGTGGATGCCAAGTGAATAAAAAATGCGCAAAAAAAGGCTTTCAAATTCTGCAAACTGTCCCTATTCTCAATTTTACATACACCCATGCATTTAAAAGCCTTACCAAATAACTCTGTATTATTAATTTCTCACACATCCTGTGGTTTTTTATCAGAGGATGTTCTGTCGTGATGAGAAGAATGAACTAAAATACAGAAGGTGAGCTGGATTGGAAGAGAAAATATAAGAAAGAGTTCTCAGGCTAGGACCTTTCTCCCGAATCCCCAGAAGAACAATAAATTGGATGATCATGTAGCGAGAATACTAATAGCAGGCTGAGGTCGGAGCAGACCACTCAGGCATCGTGCCTCCGTTCTCTTCCATTATCATTTCTCACCTTGTTAGCCCTAACATTGGGCCTAGGGTCTGTTAGCAAGGCTTTCTTGGCATGATCAATACTGCAGTCAGCCCAGGGAGAGAGACCGAGCGTGGAGCAGTAAAAACAGAACAGAGATGATAGTGGATGGAGTGGTTGGCACTGGGGTGGGGGTTGTGCTCGAAAGAATGGTCAAGGGTTTTAAAATAATTGGCGCTACCTCATCCTGGTTGGAGGCAGCAAATGAATCAAGCACTATCAGAGAAGAGCCACAATGTTCAATTATTCATATTTGTGCCTGTTACACCAGCTTGCTCTAATACAGCCCCCAGTTGCACCATTTGTGGAGAGCTGCCCAATCAGTGCCAACGGTTCAATAAATATATAAATATGTTTAGAGCCTTGCCAGGTTTTCTGCTTGTCCTGGCCTGTGCAATTCCAAAATTACACCACAAAGTGTCTAAGGACAACAATACCATTATTTTTATAAGTGTGTGTGTGTGTGTGTGTGTGTGTGTGTGGTATGACCATGGGTTGAAAAGTGGTTGTTCGCTTTACCATCACGACAAATGGCCAATGTACGATCAATATCAAATCCCGGGATTTAGCCATCAAGTCTGGAAATTCCAGAAAGTGCCACAATATGGCATAAAACACACACCCACACAGACACACACCACTTGGAGGTGTATAAAGTATGAGTTCACCCTTGACTAAAATGCATTCTTTACCTATGCAAGACTAACCCTAACAATCACAATCCTACCTAAAACTTAATCCTAACTAAAATTACATTTTTGAACACTGGAAAAGTCATCAAAATTGTGGGAAGCAGCTGAAAGGTCCCCACAAGGGACCCCATAGGACCCCACATTAGTATACAAACCTTGAATTTACGTTCTTTTGTGGATTAGTAACATAATTCGTGACTTGACATTGATTGTGAACTGACTTGTACCAGTTTAGTGAAAATGTGGTCAATGAATTTTGAAGAGGTTTTTATTATCAACTTTTACCTTTTAAATAACAATTTTGAGAAAGCTTTTTTTATGACAATTTGTATAAATACAGGACTCCGAATTGATACAGGACTAATCGAATATATGCCACTGGGTGGTGGATTATTTTAAGCAAAAGAAAATTCCACCTAACTTCTGGGAATGGAGGAACTCCGATGTCAGTATATGAAACTGCTTTAAGAAGGTTATGACATATAAATGTGTTGATTAGTTAAATATCACAATACAATCTGATATATATTAACTGTCTAACTGTCTGTGAAAAGTCCCTAGAAAATGAATTAATTTACAACAGCTCCATACCGGAAAAGATTACTGGGTTAAGGCAAGAGTGAATTATCGTTGTATCAATGTTTTGTTCTATATCCAAGTGAAAGGGTTTATAAAACATATCTCAAACTGCATCAAAACAAAAGAAGAGCTGGAAAAAAGTCCACATTTAGATATTAGACAGACATAAACATGAAAACTACTTCAACATCTTTTGTTTTGGGATGATTAGGACTGGTATTCTGATAGTTCTGAAATGTTGTTATGTTTTATGATTTTTACAGTATAATATATTTATTCACACTGATGTGAAAAGTTCATTCATGTGTGGATGTTGGCAGAGATTACTTTTATCAGCTTTAGCTGGCAGATGTTCTTTCAAAATGCTTTAAACTGTTTTTTTTTTCAGGGTTTATGGAATTGACAAATTAGCTCTGTTTTCATTGTCAGTGTGTTTTTGATTTATTTTACTCATAATATTTTGAAAATCAAATTGAAACAATGAAATTAGCTATTTTAGCCACTGTCATATGTATACATGAACACAATGAAAAGATGGAACGGAAGATTGACAACACAGGCATGTCCTCTGGCGCTGGTTCAGCTTGACTTATTTCTAATAGATGAACCACATTCAGGAACACACAGGTCTTTTAGGGCCTGAGGAGGCATGGCAGCTTCTACTCTTCAGACATAGTAATGTCAGATGGCGCTAACTGCGATTCAGTAAATTGGCTTTAAAGGGAGTTGATCACGTACCTGGGTTTGGCCACTTTTGTGAACCCCGTAAAATACACTGCAGGCCATGAAATAATTGACTCTGGTGTTCAAGTCAGAGGAACTATTCCAGGACACAAGGGGAAAAGCGGCTTCTTGTTTATTCAGTTTTGAAAACTTTCCGCTGGCTTGAATGAGCTTGTCTTTTCACTTAATGAAGTTAAACTGGGGCTTTACAAACGTATTTGGGGACATTTTTTACAATTGCATTACATCCATCCTAATTCTCATAGGATGACATATAGTCACACAATTACAGGCAATGTTCGCAAGATGAAAGTGCAATTTCATCCAAAAGTATAAATAAATTACACTGTAATATGCCCATGCAGGATGACCTCCCTCTAAACATTCATCATCTCATGGTGAAGACCACCTTCACCTCATCCTTCTCTGCTCTGACCTGCCCTCATAATTATCCTCGGATTTTACACCTCACCTCATGGTGACCCATTCATTTATTACTTTCTTCTTTTCTAGCCTCCAGTTAATTGAGTCAAACCAGGTAAATTTACGTATGTGACCCTGCAAATTCTCCACCCGACATCTCGCCATTTTCTGTACCTGGTTTTGGTCTTGAGGGTGGTACAGTACATATTGGTGGCCAACCAATCACAGAGCAAGACATGATTTTCCTTAAATGAGTGTTTCAAACTATAGGAAAAAAACAAAAATTGAAAAAGGAAACCCTGCAAGCAAAATCAGTGGTGTAAAGTACTTGAGTAAACGTAATTGAGTTTTATTTTATTTTTTTGGCTGCTTTGTACTCGTTCCGAGTTTCAAAAATCTAAGCAAATTTTACTCTTTACTTGACTACATTTTGACCGAGTATCTGTACTCTTTAATCAACTACATTTGAAAAGCCACTTACCGTTACCTGTTACATTGTGATTGTTTGCGATAAATCGCCCTCTTTTTTATACCGCCATCTGCAGGATGCTGATGGTAATAGATACTGTTTATAAGCTAAATTAGGTTACACTTTTGAGTTTGACTGAGAATGTTTTTTTGTTCTTTTTTTATCTGCTTGTTCTGCTTTTTGAAACACTAAGGAGTTCATTTTATTGCTCTATTAGGAAATACAATCTCATAAATAGTTTCTAGCTTTTAACCTATCTTGGTGTTTTTGAGCCTAAATTCAATATGTGCAAAGAACTTAAAGAAGTAAAGAACTTTGTAAAGAACAGTACGTGTAAAGTTTTTTAAAAATTGTATAGTTTACAACTTTTACTCAAATCGTTTTGGCATTGGTGACTTGTAACTTGCAATGGAGTCATTTTTACAGTGAGATATTTGTACTCAAGTATGGTTTTCATGTACTTTGAGCACCTCTGAGCAAAAGAAGAACATGCAAAATGCCTCGAGTCTCAATTGATGCGGTGCATGTGTGTGTGTGTGTGTGTGTGTGTGTGTGTGTGTTTGTGTATGCGTTTCAGCCCAAAATATTCTCTACTGAAATCTTAGCAGGTTCACTTCCGATGCTCTCTCGCTGCCGCCTCTTCCACCTTCTTCACACTTCTTTTGTTTTCACAGAGTTGAAAGGACCCGGAAGGCTTACTTTTGATGTTTTAAAAGTACTCGCGGAATAAGTGCTGAGTTTGCATCAGCACTAAAGATAGATACATACAGTAAGCGGAGGAGGCAGGCCGCTCAACCTGGCTCTCTGATGAGAACCGTTCTGAACTCATGCTGATTGAATCTGCCCCACAAGGAAACTCACAAGAGGAAGAGTGAGAGAGAGAAACAGGAGGAATGAAAGATTATGACAGTTATTTGCATCCAAAAAACACCTCTAAATAAGTGTGGAAAAAAATCTGTGTATATTTATGAATGATCGTCTTGGGAATGTTGAAATACACATTGAACTGATTGATAAATTAGCTTTAACAAAGGTTTTAAAACAACAAATACAGTAGATCACGTAAGACAGTGTTCATGATCAGATAATGAATTACTGTGATAATATGAAAGCTCACCAAAATCCATCCATCCATCATTTTTTTAAACCACTTCTCAAATCTCGGAAATCCTAGCAAATTTGGGCGGAGCATACAGTGTATGACTGTGTCCAGCTCTGTGATTGGTTGTTCACCAGTTCATAGATTCACACTCTAACCTTTTCTGTCTCCAATTCTCCTTGTTACGTTCGTTTGCCTAGGGGTTGTGTGTGTTTGTAGGCATAGAGTTAGGAGAATTAACTGAACGTGGCTGGCAAGACAAAAGCGTTTTTGTGATAAACAGTGGTTTATTTTTCCACCTGAGTATTAACGAAAAAACCAAGGAAAAGTGTCCAATTGCCAAAATAACAAACAAAAACACACTGGAAAATAAATGTAACTAAATACCCTGAACCGACCCGCAACAAAATAAAAACAGGATAACTAACCTAACTCCCTGATGAGAAACAATGGTAAACGGTTTACAAAAAACAAAAGGGCAGGACACACCACTCTCTTGAACTTCACAAAGTACACTCACATACGTACACCGAGTTACACTGGATCAGACAGGAGCGAGTACCGGGAGCTCTCAACCACAGGTTTACACGCACATAATGAGCTCCGCGACAGCTGTTCCGGGGCGTCTTTTATGGGCCAGCCCCGTCCAGGATGGGCCAATCGCATGCGGGCATGTGTCGCGCAAAGTTCCAGGGCCGCTCCAAGTCAAACACGGAAATTAAAATAACACGGGACGTAACACTCCTGATGGCATTTTATTTTAGATTTTACAAAGATATAGTTTTAAAATACATTGTAGGTGTCTGAAGAAATTGGAGACCCAGATAAAAACATGCAGACACAGGGAGAACATGCAAACTCCAAACACACAGACTCTGACCGGGTCTGGAACATTAGTCTGAATCGGGACCCTCTGTGAGGCAACAGCGCTACCCACTGTGCCAATGTGCCGCCCTTGTTTTAATCCATTTAGTCATAAATCATCCTCGCACACTAACAGAGTCAAAGGTTGGAAGGATGTGCAAATAGCAATGACGCTTTCTCAGGGAGCATTTGGTCCATCTCTTGAAGAAAGGAAGGAAGGAAGGAAGGAAGTAAAGAAGGAAGGGAAATGTTGTATGTATTAAATGCTGTATTAAATATGCATTTATGTTTCATTCAATTACCAAGTCCGCTAATTTAAATTAAAATGACAGGATTTTATTTTTTTGATTTTACTAACTAAACAAAAGCAATCAAACTGCAGCATTTCACCAATAACGTGACACGCATACTTTCAAAAATTACATGATTCTAATGAACATTGGTTATTCTTTTTTTCCACCATTAAGATGTGTGAACCAGTTAGTAAAATTGACCACCACTAGCTGAGAAGAGTGGTTTAAATTGATGGAAATTCCCATCTGCCCAAATTCGATCTGTCACATATGAATTAAAACACACATTTCAATGAATGGGCAAGGTTCTTCAAGCAACAGGATAAACTTTGAGTGGTTTTAAATGAAAATACTTCAAAAGGAAATATCCCAGAGAGGAAAACCGTGTCCTCACTTCTCAGATTTGTCTACATGTCTTTATCAGCAGGGACAACGAGATGCCATTTAAAATTACACAGTGTAAATGTAAAGATTTACTCATTGCTGCACAAGTTAGTCGGCAGTTATTCCTTCTCTGTGCAGTTCGTCAGCAGGAAAAGCAGATGTTTGGCACGGCATTAGACACCATTGTCAAGAAGATCTAAATCCGATGTTTTGTTTCTCTCTCTTTTCAGTATAAATAAAGTCAACACACTTTGCACTGTGTATTTTGTCAATTGCATATTTCACGAGTTCTTGCATCCTGTGTTATATTTAAATAATTTTAGCATCTAAATGGACCATATTTCAATATATTGTAGTTATTTATATTGGTTATTAAATGAGTATATTTGACCTTTATCTCATCTTTCTTTTTGCACCAAACAGAGTAGCTATTTGAATTTCATTGTAACCCTGTGATACAATGATAATAAAGGCATTCTATACGCTACTATGTAACGCTGGTCTCCTGAGGGTGTGGCTTCAAGTGTATGTAATCCGCCCACAGGCGTCTAAACCAATGCTCGCTGATGTCTCGCACGGGCCTGATCAGTGACCAGTGGCTAAATGCCCGTCGCTCTCCAGACGCCCTGGCAACATTCAGAAGGCCCTGTGGTGTTCTCCCCAACAACTGTTCAAAGAGCCTTAGCCTTGTGGAAGCCCCGGGTACAGCTCACATGTCATGGAGTATTAGGCCCTGGTCTTGATTGTCCTTTATCACCTTCTTTTCCACTAGGACCAGCAATTTCCATAGTTGTTTTCACACGGGGAACCCGGAGACACCAGCTGACTTGTTTCTGTGCTCCAAGAGAACTTTCCGTCATGTTCTCTGGTGTTAAGAGAAATTAACGTGTTTGATTTGTAATGTGTTTGATTTATCGGAACAGACACATCTACATGAACAATTTTCACTTCATTATGTAATGATTTATTATTTGTAAATTAGAATAGTATTTACATAAGCAATTTTAATTTCATAGAAATAGCACGTTCAAACATTGTATTGATATAACACATTTGACGTTTTTTTTTTTTTTACTTTTTTTCCTGAATTGCTTTTTCCTTTCCCATGCAGACAGAGCTTGGACAGATGGCTGACCAATCACAGAGCAGGACACGTTCTCAATCACATCATGTTTTTGAACATGCCTTTAATATTTTTTAAATCTTTTATATTATAACTGATTTATTATTTTTTTAGTTATGAATGTGCTGTAATACATTTCCTAAAATGTGTAATGCCACTAACTCTCTCAAGATCAACACAACTTTGAAACTTGGTGTGCCCTGTAAATGTCTTTTTGCACAATAGCGCAGAGGTGTAAAGTACTTGAGTAAATCAACTTTGATAACTTGAATATTTTTTGGCTACTTTGTACTTGTATAAGCAAAATTTACTCTCTACTTGACTACATTTGAGTAGCTGTACTCTTTTCTCCATTATGTTCAATGGAACACTTAACATTACTTGCTACTTTGTGATATTGCGCAACATGCAGGGTGCTGAAGATACTCGATGTTATTTAATAGCTAAATTAAATGAATGTAAATTTGCGATTACACTTTTTTGCACATTAGAGTTTGATTGAGACTGAGTTTTGGTTCTTTTTATTAATCTATTTTGTTCTGCCATCTAGAAACATTGAGGTGGTAAATTTAATTTTTATATTTGGAAATAAAACCTCAAAAGTTTCTAGGTTTTCACATTTCTTGGTGTGTTTGAGCCTAAATTCAGTATGAGTAAAATACTTAAGCGATTTTAAAATTGGATAGTTTACGACTTACTCAAGTATTCTTGGCTTGATGACTTGTAATGGAGTAATTTTAACAATCAGGTGTCCATACTTTTACTCAAGTATGGTGTTCAGCTACTCTTTACACCTCTGCAATCGTGAAAATGTGCTCAGTGTGTTTCTTCAGTGAAGGTAAAGAGAAGAAGATGCTTGAGGAACCTCTTTCCCGCTTCCAGGTCTTCTACCTTTTCACTTTCATCTTTGGATGACAACCACTACAAAGTTCATTATTTCCGCCTTCTATAGATTCCACTCTGTCATTGCAGCTGGCGGGGTGTCAAATACAGAGCGCTGCTTTCTGGCACGTTTCACTTTTTAATTTTTTTTATTTTTTACGCAACTTTGCTCTGTGGATGTCACAGGATGAGATCTCTTCCCACAAGCTTAGTGGGGTGCCTTCGTTCTACTTTTTTTCTTGTAGCATTTTTAGCACCTGTGACTCGTCTCTAACAGAACCTTTATCATTGAATCTCAGAGGAGAGAAGAAGAAAGTTAAATGATGTTAAAGTGGGCCATGGCAGCGTGCAGGTGTCCGGATTGTCCGTAAGAGGTTAAGTTCCTCTTTACAGCTTGTCCCTCTGGGGAGGAAGGCACAGAAAAAAAGGTGTGTGTGTGTGTGTGTGTGTGTGTGTGTGTGAGAGAGAGAGAGAGAGAGAGAGAGAGAGAGAGAGAGAGAGAGAGAGAGATTTATATTTCGAACAAGACCAAAGGAAGAGGTGAAGGTTATAATAAGGACCTCTGAGCTTATGACCATTCTTTTTTTTCCCTCTTTTTCTCTGTCTCGTTCTCTTGCTTCTAATGGTGCTCTTAGGGACATCTAATGCTGTTCCGGGTTGACATTCCTGAAAGTATATTGCTGATCTACACCTTAGCCATCATTAGTTAAAAGCTTGTGAATTCCAGCCTGCACGTGCTAATACAACCTAGTGTTTTCCATTTCTCTTAAATTCTGAAGACGGGAATTATCGCTGCAGTGCGGAAATACACGCACAGAACACCAAATTTCTCTTTCTGTAAAGATAATCTATCAAGACACATTGTCCCAGATTTATTGTTCTTGTACTTTCATTGCTTAACCTCAATTCCTCATCTCAGCTTGTCTTGAACTTATTCATAATTCTCTTAATCGTGTAACACGTCTTTTTTCCTGGAAACTGAAAGTTGATAGGATGATGTGAACCACTAAAACGATAGCAGGTTGCATGGCCGCATCTTGAGCACCTTCTAGCAAATCATGCTAATAAAAAAAGAAAACTATTTTTTAAATTTATTCTTATATTAAACACCGATTTGAGAAACACGACATGTTTTGAGCAAGCATGTGATGATGTTAGAAATGCTAAAGATGCTAGCATGCTAAGTCAAACAAAGTTATATCAGAAAATAAATTGGCAGACTATTTAAATTAATATTATTAAATGTACACTATTTAATGTACAGTCTAGGAATAGTGGAATAGACCCAAGAACGATGTGCGTTTGAATTCTCACAAGAACAAACACGTGTATGCGCAAGTCTTTTTTTTTTTTATCAAGTTAGTATTTTTTTTTAAAGGAAGTTACTTTCTGTTTCACTAACCATCATCATCATCATTTTATATAAACTGACCTTCATCTTCTACAATGTCAGTCAAAATCCTGCCGAATGCTTGAATAATGAATATGGTCACTGTGTCAATGGACAAGAAACTTAATGTCTGAAAAGAACTCTGAATATTTGATGACATACATTTTTTATTCAACTATATATCACTTTATTATTAATTACTTTTATTTCAGTCTCATAACCATGGTGATGTTGAAGAAGAAAGTCGTGACTTCTATGAACAATTTCAGAGAAAAAGAAGAATGGCTTACTTACTTACTTTACACACTAGCTGATATTTTAATGCAATTTAATACAAATTTGAAATCCACAAACTTATGCCACAAAATGTAAAATGAACATTTGACCTGTAAATGGAATATGAATATTCATTCATGTCTGTAATCATCTAATTAATTTGGTCTTAATGGAGCTGTAGCTAATTCTAGATTTAACATCCTAAATAAGTTGCCGACCAATCACACGGCGCAATGACCAATCACACAGATTCACACGCTCACACATCTGGGTCATTTTTAGCTCCTAAATTACTTAAAGTTAATGTTTTATAAAATGTGGGAATTAATCCAATGACCCGGAAGAAACTCACATATGCATCGTATTGCTAAATCATTAGAGCCCAAGTTTTTTAATAATAATAATAAAAAAAATAGTTCAGTAATTTTTGAAATTGTATAGTATTGTACATGTTTTGTACATTAATGGCATTACAACCTGTGTATTTTTAAAATCCTTTTGCAGGTTCATTTCATGAACTTCTTTCTGCCTAATTGCAATTAAATATGAAACATGAATTATTCACTGCAAACGTGTGCATGCAAGTGTCATATATAGTCAAGATCAAGTTCAATTATTTTATAAATTGCTTTTCACAATCACAGACCTCCTCAAATCAGCTGCACTCAATAAACAGAATAATTAGTATAAATGAACTTTGATTATGGCTGTGGGCAGCGAGCAAGGAGAAAGGCATCAGTAGCTGGGGAAAAAAGGATGGATGGATGGAAGAATAGATGGATGGATAACAGAGTATGTGTATAAATGGATGGATAGAAAATTTGATGGATAAATAACAGGGTCGATTTGGATGTGGATGGATGGGTGAATGAATAGATGAATGAATGGAACTTGTGCAAATAAATATGAAAAAATTGATTTTTTTACCGCAAACTGATGAGCTAGTAGAAAGTCATCAGTAGCTGGGAAGACGAGGATGGATGGATGGATCAATAGAAGGATAGTTGGATGGATAACTGGGTGGATCTCTACGCGTAAAGATGGATAGAAAAATGGATGATGGATGAATAACATTGCCGATCTTTATTGTATGAACAGATGAATAGATAGACAGAGCTCTTGGAAATATCTACTTTCTCACACCCTGTTGATTTTGGTCAATGTCTGGCTACCTAATCTAAAGAAATTGACAGTTTTAATAGATTCCTGCAGAACCTGAAGCCATCTTCATCTCTGTTAGGCCTTAACCTTGAAATCCCTTCATTGAGTAAGTCGGGTTGATTTTATTCGCTGCAACTGGACATAATCCTTATGAAAAAGTTTTATTAATAATCTATAGGTGTAATGTTTCATATGGCTGACGTTTTGTCTGCAAATTACTATACATAGCATTACTCCGTATTGCTGCTTACAGAGATACTGCCAAAAAAAAAACATTCTCTCCACAAACTCACACTCCCTCTTGCACTCCGAGCTTTTAAAATGTAAATTTAAGAAGCTACAATCAAATTGCTTCTCGGGAAACAGCTAAAGGAATAAATGAGAAAGTGAAAAAGTCACCCACCATTATAGTTGTAATATTTATTTATTTTTAATCAGAGCTTAAGAAGTCGACTTTAAAAACATTTAATTTGCGTGCAATAATTGCATTACATGTTTGCAGTTTTAGAACTTCTCCGCAATATACCGATGATTAAAAAAAAATTAATCCAGCTTTAGGGATTTCGCCACAATCATAAAATGTTTCCATTATTCTGCAGTTCTGGAGGAATATGCCCTCACATGAAATCAGAAGGTTCCATTATTCATTTCACTATGGCGACAGTTGAACGTATGAATGCATTATTTTCCCGTTTTGTTTAGGGGGGGGGGGGGCGAAACCTTCAAAACAAGGGACGTGATTTGTGTTATTTAGTAAGCATTATCCGCTTAAAATATAATATGTCACTTTTGACACCGTCACATTAGCGGCTTGGTTTTATAAGAGCATTACTAAAAAGTAGAGAAAAATATTCACTTTAGGGGGGTTTTAATGAGCCATTTGACTTTGAATTTATGTTTCACGGAATAACACGCAGGTATGATTGCATTTTGCTCATCAATATTCAGGAATACTGTAAGCTGCTTTTCAAATAAATGACTTCAGTCAATGACTCAGAGCCAGCTTCAGAAAGACGCTGAATATTAGCCACATTTGGGCTGTAATTCTTTCCTCCCTGCAAAACATCACGTACATATTTCAAGTTGTGATGGAATGTTCAGTGGATGAACTTTATATTTCTCTTTGCCGGCTCTGACAACGGGTGTCACCCATCAGATTTGTGCAGGAGGGGAAAACACTGAAAAGATGAGAAACGCCTGACGGCAGCTAAATTCAGATTGTTTTATGGCTTCGGAAGATTATTGTTCTTGGCATAAAATTAATCAAGTTTGCCCTTTAGTTCTTTTCAAAGGTTCTTCTAAGTAGTGTGAGAAGCTGTCGCGGTGGTTGCCGTCATAAAAATGTCCAAAAAAGTTACAAATGGAGAAGAAAGGTAGATTTAAATGACGTTACATTTGGAATGGGTTTGGGAGGCAAGTGGGCTGGTCTGGGTGGTTTATAAAATGTGTATCTACTGGGATATTGTTTTTAAAAAAACTGCTAAAGTGAGAATGACTTGAAGAAAACAAGACAAATCTAGAACGTAATGTAATCATGAAAGTGTAAAAGTCAGTCTCAGCAAATTAGAAAATAGTATTTTTGATCAAAGTTGGTACAGTGATGCTGTCGTCTCACAGCGAGAAAGACCTGTTCACATCTGATGTTTTAAGCACCTCAGTTATTTTTTTTTACAGTAATGCTTCTCTATTTTTGGTGACAGCCATTTTTTAACAAAAGAAAGCATTTTGGTAGCGTCATCCATGCAAAATTAGCATAATGTTTACTTGTACAGACTTGTTTAAATTAAATTAGTATACAACTATATTAATTAGTTCATAAAATTGTCATACATTCATACATTTCATGTACACAATATTTTATAGTCCATTTAGCTTTATGTTGCACTTCACTCCTTCCATTCCTTTTTCTTCCACTATAATATATTGTGGGTATGAATTATTGTGTGCACACACACTCTAACAACCACAAACTCTTTGCACTGATCAAAATCAGTTATTACCACAATAATTACACTGTTATTACAGTCAAATACAAAGTAATGGAATTTTTACAGTATGAAGTACCTAGAAACCAAAATCACTAGCACTAATACACAAAACCAAAAGAATAGATGGAACTTCTTACACTTTATTGTCTTCTTTCTTATAACAATTACCATATGTACTATGTAACGAGTATGTACTTATCACCTTCACATTTATTTGAACATGAGCAAAAAATTACAACAGGAAACATGTCGTTTTAATGCCATGCTTGTGCCTAGTTACAGTCATCATTCCATTTCATTGATGCCAAAATTGCACCTTTACCTGTGGTTAGTGTAAAACAGGGTGTAATAACTGAGATGTATTCAGGCGACTGCTGCTTTGGGTTGATGATATCCTCAAATTGACCTTGAGAACATGTTTGGCCGCTCTCCCCAAGTTTAAATGGAAGCGCCAACAGATGGGGATCGTAGTGCCACAGTCAAACTACACACCGGAGAAACACAACTACGCCGTGTTAATTGAGTCTTTCATATTTGGGATAGGAATCAAATTCAAAATGCATTTGTCACGTGCAAAAACATTCACAGTATGATGTGCAAGAATCAACCGTCATTCTATCGGAAAATGTTACAGTTCTTATGAATATATTCAGTTCTGCCTTCTAAATTCAAGTCCTTTACATTTAAATTTCCAACTGGACAATGTGATAGAAATTTGTAAAATGACCCTTAAACCTTTTTTATCTAATTGCCTTTTACCCACATTTATTCTTATAACCTTAAACACAAACATGTATATTTTTCCCGTAATACCTTTGACCGACTCAAATTCCTGCATCAGCATTAAAGATCAGGCTTATCTTCATTTAATTAGTCTATCTATCTGTCTATTTGCCTGTACAACTATACTTCCATCTATCCCTCTCTCTCTCCATCCATCCATCTAACCTTCATACCCATCCATACATCTGACTATCTGTTTGTCTATCTGTCCATCTATCTATCTATCTATCTATCTATCTATCTATCTATCTATCTATCTATCTATCTATCTATCTATCTATCTATCTATCTATCTATCTATCTATCTATCTATCTATCTATCTATCTATCTATCTATCTATCTCTCTATCTCTCTATCTCTCTATCTATCTATCCCTCTATCTCTCTATCTATCAATCTATCTATCTATCAATCTGTCCATTTATCTGTCCGTCTATCCGTCCGTCCATCCATCCGTCCGTCCATCTAGCTGTCCTTTCCTCTCTTTCTCCACCCATCCATCTGCCAATCTATCCATCTACCTATCTATCCATCCATGTATCCGTCCATCCATCCACCCACCTACCCATCCATCCATCTTTCTATTCGTCCTTCCAATTCATCTATCAATCCACACATGAAAATTACAAAACACAAAAAGTAGTGCCATCATGTCCCGTCCTATCTCCAAAGTCACAGCATCACACCTTCTCACGCAAGATTGATAGTGCATAAGGTTTTTCTTATCATTAAGGGCGAACCCAGTCCAGCTCATTACTGCTGATAAGCCATTCTTTTGATTTCCAAAAATACAGACATTATTGCAATACTAATAGGCTTCATACGAATGATGCTATAGACATAAAGCAATAATTGCCCCCACAGACGATGCCCAACGGAAATATGAACAATCATTATGTTTCAAAGTGATTTTACAACAAAGCAATTAAGTTTTCATAAACTGTTGGGAACAAATTGAAGCGGAGATGGGGTCATGATGGCTAAGGTGGCACGAGAGAGCAGGTGTGAGGATGCGTATGAGCTGGTAATGTACATCATTCCTCAATTTGTGGAGGCTTTTACTAGAGAAAATATTTTTTGGGGAATCTCACTTGTGAGATGTTTCCTTTTTGAAACAATGGTTCATTTGTGTTCCCAGATTCAACAATTGTAAAAAATGTTCAGAGGGAAAAAAAAGAGAAGGGAGGGTTGGAAGAAAGAAAGGAAGGAAAGGAGGGGGGAAGAAAGAAATGTGGTGGAGAATCAACCACCTTTGTTATTTTGGGAAAACTGGTTTGTTTATTTTTATTTCACACGTCCTTGAAATAGTTAGAATGGCGCTGTCCATGGTGCTGAAACATTCTCTCTCTGTCTCTCTCTCTCTCCCTCACTCTCTCTCTCTCTCAGATTATATACAGAAATAAGTGTTTGTAAAAGCAACAACAAGATTTATTCATTTAATTACCAATCTCTCATTTCTACACATTTTTACACTGCATTGTTTTGAGAGCTTGTCTAGCTGACAAGACAAAAAAAAGGAACTAGTGCTCATGGAGTGTGATTTGTTTTTGATGCTCACAAATGAATAAGCCAGGTGTTAACAAGTGTAGACAAGACAGGGTTGGGGAAAAGCTTACAATTCATAATTATAATTATCTCATGAATAATCATGCACATAAAATCAGGTTTCATTCTAAATACTTGACAGACGAATCAAACACTGAAAGTTAACTTTTTCTTCCCAAACAATCTTTATTGTGACACGTGATTTAACCAGAAATTGTGTGTGCGTGTTGATGTGTGTGTGTGTGTGTGTGTGTGTGTGTGTGTGTTCAGTGCACATCATAATCTCCATGTTTATCTTAAAATATGTTCCTATAAAAATCAAAAACAAAGACGAGTGACAGGCTCTCATGCCGTATTTTAAAGCTAGAGGGATGAAGAGCACAACCAGACACTTTATCTTATCCATTCTCATTTGATTCCTCATTGTAGCAGGACAGCTCAATCAAGCAATATAATGAGGGGCGACAATAGAGCAGTGGACAAAATGGGAAAGGTGAAAAGTTTGTGATAAGGATGAGTGACAATCCCTATTCCGACCAGCCCTTGGTAACTACCACCTTGTTGAGATTCATCTATTGCTGTGGCTTCACACGCTTCAGCAGATGGGGTCATTATCATAGTCATTGTAATACATTATTTTCTTAATAATTTCGTAAAACATCTCATATTTTTTATCCATTCGATTCTGCGCACACACACACACTTTTTTTTCTATAATTTAACTATAATAATTTCTATAATTTAAAAAATAATTCTAACTTAAGCATTTGCAAATGAATAATTATCTCATACATTTTACCTAAAACAGGTAAAATGTCACAGGTACTTTTACTACTAAAAGCTTCATTCAAAACTATATGAAATAATTCAAAATGTTATAAATCCATTGTGTGTGTTCAATTTGAGGCAGATGATGGTGCAATTGGTGCAAAAGTGTTTAAAGGTAAAAAAATACATTCTGATCTGTTTTGATCTAGAGTATTCTTATATTTTAATATTCTAGTTATATTCCTATATTTCTTTGTTTACAACTAATAGAAACTGTAAATGGTTGCACAACCCATTTACAATCAGTCTGTTACGTCCCTGTGGAGGATCTTGGACCCACTCAAATTGTGCTTGAATTCAATTCTATCAACCAAAGACTTTTATTTTGACAACAGTCTCGAGTTCATCTCAGATGTTGCATTACCTACTTATTGTAACCTCGTGAAACTTGTGAAACGAGTTAAATAGTACTTTTTTTGGGTTTACAACACTCTTTATTGGGCTGTACCCAGGTTGACGTAAAAACTCCCGAGGTGGTATAACGGTGAGAAAGCCGCTCTTAAAACACAGTGGTATTAAGACAGGTGATAAATTTGACAAGTCGAACAGGGCGTTTCATGATTAATGTTGTATTATTTATGGGCCCTTACTTGAGCTGCCTTTATAATATTGGTCCTTGTGGAATACTGCACTTAATAAAATGTGTGAAGAGGAGGTGGTGAGGACGGTGTATTAGTATTAAGCAGGGCTGACACCACCAGGCTAAGCTTTCAGAAGAATAAAGGCGAGATTAAACGATTACCTGCGTCTTTTTACAGATTGTTACTGTTAATGTGGATCACATGTTTCCGAACAAGTGTGTGTCAAGAGCAAGGATTAGTTTTTGTTCCTTTTCTTATTTTAAATACGGCGAATGTTTAAAAAGTATCGGCGTTATATTTAATCAGTGTGACAATGATTTATGCATAGTCAGACTATTTGTCAGATTATGCTACTTTAATTAAGCCTCACTGCT
Source organism: Paedocypris sp. Pulau Singkep (assembly GCA_017309775.1). Taxonomy (NCBI): domain Eukaryota; kingdom Metazoa; phylum Chordata; class Actinopteri; order Cypriniformes; genus Paedocypris; species Paedocypris sp. Pulau Singkep. The sequence goes on from MU204179.1 coordinate 3,485,183, forward strand.
GACAAAAATGTTTTACTTTTGTTAAATCGGCTCTCAACTGATTTGTAGATGTAAAAGCACTGCCCTAAAATTTAGGAAAAATATAAATTATTATATTTTAAAAATCAGATTAATATCAAGACATGAACAGTGTTCTCACTGTATTGGTCGAAAACAAGAAAAAAAAAATGATTGATATTCTCTTATAGAAAAAGAATGAACACTAATATAACATGAAATATTAATAAAATGAACAAACCAAATCAAATGACGCCCTGACAAATACTGTCAAGATATATACTGTTTAATGTAGAAACTACACAATGTGCTATTCTTTTTATATTTAATTTATTTAAATCTATGTGTGAAACATGAATGGATGGTGTAATCACGACATACATAACAGACACTGCTTAGCTGTACAGAAACTCATGGAAACGATTATTCATACTACTACTAGTCAAAAATGATCCACCTACTGTACTAGAAAATACTAAAGATATACTTAATTATGTATACAATGTTAATGTCAAATCACCTAATCGCAAAACTCAGCATTTTGTGATTATTGTACGCGCAGAGAACAATATGTCAGTCTAACAACTATTTATAATATGTGTGTGTGTGTGTGCGTGTGTTTGCGTGTGTGTGTGTGTGTGTGTGTAAAGGCTAAATAAAGACATATATTATATATTATACATATAGTATATATGAATGTATATTTATTTTAAATACTGTAGTCATGCTAGATCACAATAGATCACAACAACACAAGGCGCGTTTTAACCGGACATCACAGCCTTTTAAACTACACTTGATATATTTCTGTTGATTTAGCCGAGTAAATTACAACTGGTTGCCCACAACAAAAGCACCAGAAGGCAAAGCGAGTGCATATGTGGCTGAGTCACACGCCCTCAGCAGCCCGTGTGTGTCAGTGTGTGCAGGTGTAAATTGTTGTGAAATATCCTTGCATTGCTGCCTCTGTTAAATTATTCAGGGCAGCAGTGCAGAATTGCTGAGGGAGCATGAGACCAGGGCTGATGTGTGTGTGTGTGTGTGTGTGTGTGTTTGTTTGTTTGTGTGGGTGGTAGTTGACTTCAAGAGATGTTTGTGGGAAGGTGTGTGTGTGTGTGTGGTATGTTTGTTTGTGTGGTATGTTTGTTTGTGTTTAATATCTGTGCATGCATGTGTGGAAAATCATTACACTCTGTCATAGTAATGATGACAGGTTGTGTGTATAAATACACACACACACACGCACACACACACACATTTCACATTCTACAATCATGGAGTGATGAAGAGGTTTGGAAAGCTTAACTTTTTATTGGGATTGTGATGGCTTTTAGTAGTGAAGGAGTGGACTTGCGACTAAAATGTGGCAGGATCGAATCCTAGTCTAACAAATATCACAACTGAACTTTCATAAAGACACCAAAGATGAACTGCGCACACACACACACACACACACACACACTCGCCAGCGACTTTATTTACTACTTACTAGTACTCAACAGTACTAGTTCGGACCCTCTTGTATTTTCAGAACTGCTTGAATCCTTCATGGACATAGATTGAAGCATTCTTCAGAGATTTGTCCATATTGACATGATAGCATCACCCAGTTGCTTCAGGTTTGTTGCTTGCACATCAATAAAGTGGATCTCTCGTTCCAGAACACCTAAAGATGCTGTCCTGGATTGAGATCTGGTGACCTTTAAGGCCATTTAAGTACTCAGTGTCATGTTCTAGAAGCCTGTTTTAAGCCAGTTTCGGCTTCGTGTTATCATGACGTAAAGATGGGTAAAATATGATCATAAAGAGACACATAGTCACCAGGAATACTCAGGTAGGCTCTTAGGTTTTTAGGCCCAAGTTTGCCAAGATAATGCCCCCACGCCAACAGCACCAGCCTGATACGTTGATGCAAGGCAAATCTGTTATGTTGTTGGCGCCAAACCTTACCATCCTAATGTCACAGCAGAAATAGAGACGCATCAGACCTATTTACGATTCATTCAACTAATTAAATAATAAACTATATTTCAATCTTCTATTGTTTTTTTTTTATTGTGCTTGTGCAATTTGTGGCCGTGGCTTCCTGTTCTCAACTGCCCTGGGTGGCACCCGGTGTGGTCTTCTGCTGCTTTAGCCACCAGCCTCAAGGGGTTGTGTTGTGTGTTCACAGATGCTTTCTACGCACTCTGGCTGTAAAGAGTGTTTTTTATTTGCCTTTCTATCAGATAACCAATCGGGCAGTGTCTTCAAGACTGCATGCGTTGACTTGCTGTTATGTGATTGGTTGATTAAGCAGTTGAGCGGTCTTTTAAGCGGCCATGAGTGCGTATACGTGTGTGTGTGTGTGTGTGTACATACCAATGCATAGAAAAATAAATAATAAACTTGTTTTTTAGCTGTAATTTTACAAGAAACTTGAGGAAAAAGAAGGGAGTAAAAGCAAAGCAGGCTTAAAAACTTGTTTAAAAAGCAGGATTTTTTACCTTTTGCTTTTATTAATGCAGAAAGTCATATCTGTTAAACGTTTCTGTGGGATACTGTCATACATTCAAAATGTTCTGCCCCATTCATACAGAGGTATTCCTCATTATAATTGACCTTGGAGAACATCAGATGTCATAATCTCTCTCTCTCAACCGTGTATATATATATATATATATATATATATATATCAGACTCTTCTTGATGGGGCTACAATGGGAAACGGCCATTTCTCGTTGCCCTTCTCCCGAAGCTGCCCCACCCACCACCACTCCACTTCCATTATTAGCCAAAATAAAACAAGACATAAATCTTAAAATAATAAACTTTTACATTTCCCCTAAACAAACATACAACACAAAACTACTATTTCATGAAGGTACAATTTGTTAAATTAACATTTGAGCAAAAGAGAGACTGGTGGGCGTGTCTTGCGCTCTCTGGCAACTCAACAGCACACACACACACACACGTGTTGCCACAAAATTATGTGCTTTGACCTTCGTTTTCATAGATTTCACATGTTGACAATTTATGGCTCATTTTTTTCATCTCCCCTCAAATTTTGGCCTAATAAAGCGGCACCATTTTGCATTATGAGATACAATTTGTTTTGGGACATTAGGTCTTGGGTCAATAAAGCGGCTGACCCGATTAACCGGTCGCACAATCAAGATGAATAAAATACGATGAATAATTTTACTAATTTTACATTTTTTCTACAAGTATTCAGATTTATTATTGTTTTCGTGAGAATAAATATCGTTGTTTTAGTAGATCAGTTCTGACTCATTCTCTGTAGAGCAGCAACACATTTGTCCTGTGAGATTTTTGCACTTCTCCCTGTCCAAACCATCAAGGCCTGTATATTATAATGAGTACTAAACTCCACTGACAACAATTGTCTTTTTTCTAAAACATTTCACATATTCTCTCGAGATAATATCAGACTATAACAGAGTCGTTGTGAATGTGGCTTTGACTTTTGAGTAAATTGTTGTACACGTTTCCCATGTTTTATATTACTCTTCTTTTATCATTTAAATACATTTAATAAATGACAATTTTTGAATGGGAAAAATACACAATCTAATCATGTGAAGCTTCTATACAAAACTGTACTGTGAATTATAGTATAAATGAGTGTGTAGTGCTCTGCGATGTGCCCCGCCTTCAGTGTTGGGAACGTTCCTTAGAAAAATAAAGATTGTTACAGTTACTAGTTATTTCTACCAAATTGCAACTGAGTTAGTAATTGAGTTACATCCTTATAAAAGTAACTAATTACCAGGGAAAGTGACTATTGCGTTACTTTTAGCGACCATTTTGTTTCATTTGTCAAATGACACATTTTAAATTTAAAATAGTATTGTAAATATTATCATTAGTATAGTGAAAAACAAAACACACATGGATCACCAATAACTTTTAATATTCATTGCACAGACTAAAACTGGTCAACAATTAAGTCTAAATATAAATGATGCTTCTTAAGGAATGTAACAATAAAGAAAAATGAATACAATTTACAAAAGTAATCAGTTTAACAAGACAAGTTATGCTCTCAATATAATACCTAATGTACCAAAATTAAATAACAATAACAAAAATGTACACTTTTTAGTGCAAATTAAAATGAGATGTAAACAATTAGAAAAATTAAACTCCATGACTTATCGCTGACTCCTGCTGGGCAAGCGCTTGTGTGTGACTAAATGCAATACTTCCGGGTGTTAAATGATGGACATTTAATCTAAGCCAATCATCACGTTTTCAGTCGCACATGCACAGACTCGCCAATCACTAGTTTTGTCCCGCCCCACAAACAATCACGCCAGAGAAAAAGACTGTGCTTGGACGAAAACCGCTTCGGCGACCATAATTAAAGTAACGCAGCATTTTTATCAGTAATGATAACGTGTGTTGTAATGGAGGAAAAAGTTAGTAACGTAGTAAAAAGTAGTAAAACACCATTAGTAACGCCATTTATTTATAACCCATCACTGCCTGCCTTCAGGCCCACAGTTACCGTGATTGGCTCCAGCCTCCCATGATCCATAAATAGAAAATATTATCTAACGATAGATGGCTGGACTTGTGTTTTTAAAGTGCGTTTGAAACTGGATTTGTCTTGAAAGCATCATAAGCATCTCAGGTGTGAGCTGGATTTCTTAAACTTGATTGTCCTCAAACTTGGACTGAAGGTGACTCTCCACTCAGACCTTCACCAGGTTTAAGGAACTAAGTCACTCAAATTTAGTTCTTAAGAGAGAAGCGAGCAAAAGTGGACGTTTGTTGTGGTTATAATGTGATTCTTCTCAGCCTCTGGTTTCTCTCTTGAGACTAATCTGGGATTCATTTTGGAGTAGATAAAGGTTGGATTTGTCTAAGGAGCTGAACCATGGTCGGTGAAACAGTGCAGAACGTTTCTGGTGAAGCCATATTATGATAATTGCCAGCAGGAAAAACCTCAGCTAAATCCTCAGAACAGATCGGGTCTCTTCTAAGCTTCATTAGATGTTGTACAATGGACATGGAGAAGAAAACGTGCAGCAAGACAACTAGATTTGTTGGACTGGATTTACATCAGGAACCAAAGATCTGGTGACGCCGACCTGATGCAGATCTCTCCATGTAAGTCCAAAAGTGTGTTCTGTTCAAGACGATATCTCCAAGACCTGACACGCATGAGCGTTTGTTTGTGCATCCTGCACCCAAGCGACGGATTCCGCAACTCGAGGATCACGGAGGGAAAAATTATGCAAACAAGGACGAGCATCTGCTTTTCTTATGCATAATGTATGTGGCGCATGATGAACCTCAGAAAAGTGCTCTGCTCTTAAGTAGTTTATCAGAAACCTTTCCACATGACCTTTCTGCTTCTACCTGCCAAGATGACGCACCACCTCCTGTTTACCGCTGAGCTACAGGATATGGCTTATCACACACCCTCGTTCAGCGCAAACACGCTCGAGATGCTTCAAGATATTATTCCAAGTGGAAAATGAACGACAGAGCTGAAGTTATGCCGAGACTATTAATTGGGATTCAACATGCGTTCGCTGTAAAACATTCATCACACAAGCTAATTGTGCTAAATAATGCTAACGGTAGGAATATTAATAATTTCCGCACCGCTCTGATTTAAACATTAATATTTCGGTTTTGCTGATTCATATCAGATGGCCATTGCGATTTAACTTGCTGCTTCCTAATTGACCTGATGAGAAGATTTCTCAGTAATGGAGCGGAGTTCTCGCGCTCATTAAATCTAAAAGCGCCGCCGTTTTTTTTCTCTCTCTTTCCTCCGGAACGGGATCAGCCTGTTATTTTTTGCTATTTGCTGAGAAAAGCATCTGTCTGTTATCCGTATGCTGTTATTAATTCATTTCTTGACAGGAAGCATTACAGTGCTCCCCTGTCACTGTGAAACCATCTGTTAATCAGCACTTTTGTGGCTGCCGGCATATGTTTGGAATCAAAGCCTGTGAACGTGAACGCCAGCTTCTCCGAAAGGTTTACAGTGTTACTTCAACAAACTCATCGGATTGAGAAACATAATTAAAGCTGAGGAATAACAGTGGAAAGACTCAAAACAGGCAGACTGTTCTTGAAACTAATACACTAATGTTACTAGGCATTTAGCTGCTTATTTTTCATGCTAAAACTCTTCCCTTACCTGATTAATCCAGGCCCTGTTGTAGGTATTTGTTCAATCCTCTTCTCATCCTCTAATTCCATTTCTGGGTCTCTTCAGCAACTCCTGGGCCTGCAGACAGAATACACAGGATTGATTGCCAAACCTTCATATTACTCTTTGACATATTCAGTCACACTTCTGAGCAGGTTTTCGAGACTCCTATTCTCGGCATGTTCATAGTGTAAGATAATTGTGAGGAAACCTACATGAACACCAAAAGTCCCAGACTCGGCTTCAAACTTTGGTCTTGAGGTGCGCTAGTGTCGCTGTAGTAAGAATTTTCTTTTTTGTCAAAAACATTTTTTTTTAGAAACATACATATATTTATATCTAGTTTTATTTTCCTGTTTTTCCTAGTCCTGTTGTTTACATTTACTTTTCTTTGTTTTAATCTCCAAACAGTTGCTTTAGGACAGTCTGACTGGGAAAAGTGCTTAATAAATAATAAAACTTTATTGTCATTGGTAAGTACAGGTACAAGACAACAAAATGTAGTATGATCTAACCAAAAGTGCAGAACTAGGCACACATAAAGTGGCTAGAACAATACTAAAACTATAGAGGAATGGGGCGTGGCAGAAGACTTACTGTATGTGTGTGTGTGTGTGTGTGTGTGTGTGTGTGTGTGTGAATGTACGTACTTACAAAAAAATTGCATAAACTTGAACATTTTATATATATATATATATATATATATATATATATATATATATATATATATATATATATATATATATATTACATGTGGTATAGTACTGTGGTGCGAATAAGCATGAAGTATATGATTAGTATTATTAGCATTATTAACAACAAGAATGTATAAATTAATATACAGTATATGTTGAGTAATGTTAATAATAATGTATTTATATACATCCTAAAAATCCAACCACTTTTATTTGGCTACCAACAACAGCAAGTTTTGTTTATGCCAGAGTTGAAAAAAAAAAACACAAATAAAAAAAATAAAAATAAAAAGTCCTCTAGGCGCTGCAGAATTGAATACAAATGTATGTTAAAAAGAAGTGTAATTTGATCTTCAAAGTTAACTATATTCTACATTGTGTTGTGCGGGTCTCATCACGGAGGGATTGAGTGTTAGACTGGGCACAAGAATCGGATTGTTCTTAAGTCTGTTGGGAGACAAATGCTCAGGAAGAATATGGAAATTTTAGGAAAAGTCAGTGGAGTTGGCATGCACGTGGAACATTAAGTAGGTTACATATTTTCATTTTTTTAATTTCAGTTATTTTAGTATTTTAGCATTATTCAAACGAGTAGCTTGATTGTCCACGTAACGCTTTTTTAATCAAAAGCTTCAGATGTCTAGATTACAGACAGCAGAAGGTGCAAAGTCACTTCAGCATCTGGCTTTTTCCTTCTTTCACTCAATATATTCAGCTTTAGGATGAATGACAAATAACTCATTTAATGGTATCAGATAACAGAGAGAGAGAGAGGGGAAGAGAAAATGAGAGAGATAAGAAAGAGACGAGGGCGTTTAATATACATGTTTTTGGAATTGTGGAAACTTAATTTATCTCCTCAGTGGTGTCAGGGAATAAAATAATGTTATAAATGATTTTGTATACATCTTTTTTACAACTTTATTTAAATAAATAAAATGTTAAAAGAATTATATTTAATTTATAGTTAAATGCATGTAAATATTTGTGCTTGTAAAAAACAAATTATTATTAATTATAATTGTTTTATTTATATATTACCTTTTTTTAATTGTTATAAAAAAAAAAAAGTAAATATGTCAATGAAACCTTTTGTCAGAATACATTTAGAGGGATTTTTATTTGATGACTTCGGTCTTGTTAGTACAATTCTATATAATTGTGTAGTATGTCTCAAGAATCCTTCATTTGCATTTTTGTTCTTCATTCTAGACACGTTTAGCATTCTATTTATTTAATTTATTTGTTTGTTTATTTATTTGCATACATGTCATAATGTGGCCGAGGCTGTAAAGTTGCAGGACTACAACAAATTAAATACTCAGCATACTCCCATTTTTTTTTCTATTATTCTCGTGCACTTTGTTTCTTTATTACCCGAATCTTGAAGATGATTATTCAACTCATAATAACGACATGTAAGCATCTTCATTATTTTTAGAAGCTACTGAACCGTGACAAAATAATTTGTTGTTCAAATACAGAAGGTTTTTCATGTTTCCTCTTTAGGTTTTTCCTAATTCCTGATCTTCAATGTCGTTTTGTTGCTAATGTCCGAACATTTCACCTGTAATCTCTACTACGACTTCAAAACATTGCATTTGTATTAGAATCACATCTGCGTCTAGTACGTTTACAAACATAAATACAACGTGTCTTCGTGATCACCACCAAATATTTGACAGACAATGTTTGCTCAAATCCAGCTCCCACCATTTGCTCTTTTCACAATCGCTAGAAACTTTCTCAGAGACCCTGAGCTTGACTGTGCAAACTTCTCAAACTTTTCACATCATGACGAAACTAAAAAGACTCTGTGAAGCGATGAGCTTTTTACTCAAAAATTCCCATTTTACTGGCATTTTCTTCACTTTCTTATCTCGGCTCTGACATTTATGAAGAGTGACAGACTAAATGCGGCTGTGTGGCTCGGGAGTCAACAGAAGTATTGCGTCTTTATACGGATGTGATTTTTTCAGCACACCGTTGGTTGAAACCCGGCCCGCTTCACTGGGAGTAACCCAGCATCCTCAGCACCAGTGAAGTCAGAACCCATCGGTAGACGCTGTGAACTGGACCAGAGCAAGCAGTTGGAAAGTAATTGGCACAACACCGCGCGTTCCCGCCAAGGTAATGTTCTCGATGTGGTAATACTGTGTACCGAACCGTTTACTTTTCTCTCCCGGCTGGTGCAGCGTGTGAATGATGTCAATAACTAGACTGGAAATGAGGTTTTCAAACAGATGCAGCACAGCGTTCACACTCTTATAAAGACACTATTGGCGCAGATATTGTTTAAGCCATGAAAATTGCGCACAATAACACACAAAAATACACAAGCACACACCATGTTGATGGCCTATAAAAATGCTCAGAAACAACAATACAAATTTCTTACAACAAATGTCAAATGTTCATGGAAACGTATCCATAATCTACATTTTTTGGATATGGGATAAAACAGATGATCTGGAAAAAGTATATCTGTATATCCATCTTTTTCATTTCTGGATCACGAGGTGCTGGAGCCAATCACAGCAACTCAGGGCCTGAAGATGGAACACACACTCTAGATTGGTGGCCAATCACAAAATGAAAAATTGGCTGGTGAGCAAATCGGAGACCAATAGGAAACCCGCGCAAGCACGAAAAGAACATACTAATCACACAAAAATGCAAATCAAATGTCAATATATTTTTTTACATTTTTCGTTCAACGCAAACATTAATTATAACAAACATACAACACAAGTAATGTTGGTCATGTCACAGAACATAAAAAACAGTAGCAAAAAAACCCCACGAATAAGACTCACAAGATCCTTATTTTAATCAGTTCAAAATGGTGCATTAATTGACACAATGACACAAACGTGGTTGCAACTTTAGCGTTTTTAGATATGAATTAATTGACTTAAATTTGCATTATTATTTGCGTCAATTATATTTTGAAAATAAACAAAGTATATACGCATAAAGCATATTCAATAAAAAATGCTATTTAAACATTTATGAATTATGATGTACTTAAACAGATTTAGTGACTCATACTATTATGTTCCATCCTCTGTAGCGAATCTTAACTGCTATTCACCAGTCCCATTTTTCCCAGTCTGTTTAGAACTGTATCCCATAAAAGCACAGACAGGTTTGTTGGATAAAATGTGTGGATTTAGAGTCAGGATGAAGATGGCCACCACCACACAGATCAAACCCTCTCATTAACCGACTGTTGTGTGCGCATTAAATATGAATGTGCTATTACTGCAGTTGAATTATTGATTTGTATAGTAATATAATTATGTTTATAATTTTACATTACACATTGGCGGATTGAAATTAAATGAAAAATAGATGAATATTTCAAACCATTTCATTTAGGATTGACTACAGTGTTTGTTGGCTGAAGTTAACAGTTACATCAAATGGTAGGATTTAAATATTCATAAATATAAGGAAAAGATTGAAACATTTATGCACATAAATCTGAAAGTCATGGCGGGCTTAACGTGCAAAAATTCAGGTTAATAACAGAACAGAACATGGGCCATTGTTTCTTCCCACATGTCCCAGAATCCCCCAGCACTGCACTTTTTGGATGTCTCCCTTATCTACAACCCGATCCGACACATCAGCTCATTAGTAAAGTCCTGCTAGACCTTAGTCGGGTGTGTCACATTAATGAGACGCTTAAAATGTGCGGCGCCGAGGGTCCCAGGAGCTGAACCGGAAACGCTGCAGTAGGCAAAGCCATGTAGAATCCTTATTGAGGGGAGGACGAGGAGCCCGCAGAGATTGTATTGCCTTTAGATGGCTCCTTCATAGCACAGGAGGCGTCATTCAAGGGTGTCTCGCACGATTAAACGCTAGTATTAAATCGTCATGTAATGTCTGATTGTACTCTTGAGTGCGCCGCGGCTTTCTGTGATCACTTTCCAAATGCAACTGATCGCACAAAAATTGAAGCAAAAAATACACTATGGCTTGCATTTATTCTCCAATTTGAAAAGCTTGAATTCTTTCAGCCTAACTGATTTTCAACTAGGGAACCAACTATGTGATGGGGAAAACTTGTAAAAGAACAATATTAAAGCAATGCTTTGACCAACTATTCTACTTTTTTTACACTTATTTTAAAAATAAAGGCCTTCCTTCCTTACACTTTCCATCCTTCTCTTCCTCCCCTACTAATCATCCCTTCCCTCTTTACTATTCTTTACTCCCCCTATTCCCTTCCCTTCATCCTTCATTACCCTACTACCCTATACTATGTTTTACAGTACACAGGCATTGTATAAATGTTTGTGACATAACGACAATCTACTCTTCCATTTTTACTTCCACGTCGACTTCATTATTTGTTGGTCCACGCCACTATGCATTTTAGACAGATCCATTTCAAGTTCAATATATAGTAGAACACGTCTTTAAAAGAAGCAGGTCACCTCAAAGCTGCTGTTCGATTTAAAGAAAATAAAAAGTACAATTGAACAGCATCTGCAAACATTGACTATGGCCAAGATAAGTTAGCAAAAAGGCAACAGTGGCTTGGAAAACAAAACTCACAGGGATTAAAAAAGAAAGAAAGTGCGATTGTTAACATCGCCACTAGAGACGGTATCAAAATTGTGCTCCGCTTTTAACCATCCAGTGAAGTTACACACACAAACCCGGAGCAGTGGGCAGCCTCAAGCCGTGGTGTCTGGGGGTCACATGGGTCTCTAGCTTAAGGACCAGTACCTCTTAGACACAAGTCCAATTGCCTACCACTGGACCACAACTGCCACAGAGAGAAAAAGAAACCATTGGAGAACCACTAGTGAAAATTTCCTCTAAAAAATATCGAATTAACAATCTCTCTCCTGATTGGTCCTGCAGAAACCCAACCCTCCCAGAACACACAAAACAACACCAACCTCTTGCAAAAGGGTCAGAAAGTGGCAGAAAGATGATCAAATTCACTTTTTTACATTATGCAATTAGGAAAAACAAACGTGTAGCACATCAATATTTTAAAACGCAGTGCATAATTATTCGTTAATTATTTACATACTCAAAAAAGCATGTGAAAGCTTTGAAGCGCCGAAGCTTTGTGGGAGGAGGTCGTTTTGTTGACTTGCTGTTTGTGTTCTGACGGAAACCTCCTTTGCTTCTGTGAAAATCTGTACAGACCCCCACAGATAAGGGTCTTTTCTTACTGTGTCGAAGGCTGGGGCTCATGCTTTCCATTTAATCGCATTGCTGTTGAGCAGTAAAAAAAAAAACTCAAGATATTAAGAGATCTCATTTGCGATTTCCTTTTCCTGTGGGTAAAAAGCTTTTCACACTCAAAAACAAGCCTACGCACACATAAACTCCCCCTTATGTGTCCTGACATCCTATTTTGGAAAAGAATGTTTGCAATTTAGGCGGGAACTAAATGCCGGCAACGCGAGTGTGCGTGTGAGAGAGTGTTTTTGCTCCTTGGCTTGAACTCTTTAACTCGGCCAGTGACAGATGTGCATTTCTGCTGACAGTGCTGATCTACAGCGAGCCGGCCTGGCTTCTCACCAAGCTATTACTTAATTCATTGACATTTGCCATAATTGCCTGAAGGCAGTTTGCGGAGGAAGTATAGGGTTCTAACAGGATTAGATTAGAAAAATACAATTACCATTTCAGATTTAAGAGTAAGCTGAGAGAGACTTGACATGAGCTCGAATGAGCACAGGGAGGCGAGGAGCAGGAAACCACTGGAAACGGTCATGCATTTAGTTAAAGGTGTGGAAATGAGGAATGGGAAAGGAGAAAGAAAAGTGCGGCTGGGTGTTATGGATGGGCGCTCGCTTTTGCTCTCCTGTTTCTAGTCCGCTGCCGCTTGATCACGGTGGCTTGCCTGCCGAGCCGGCAAAAATGGACTGTCAGGATAGCTTGGATATGTCGATTCAGAGATAATGACATATGGAAGCTTCTGGACCACGGTAGAAAAGCCTCCGGAGTAATTGGTTCCTCTACTAGTTTATTGTCCCCAGCTATAGCTCACGTCGTTTGAACGGTGTTTATTTTGCGCATGTAGATGCTTTTAGCCCCGACAGCGCTTTTTTATTTATTTCTAGACTGCTCAATAAATAATAATCCCCACACACATTCACCGACTCAGGTCTGACCCCCAGATTACTATTCACCAGCCTTGTGGTGAGCAGGTCATTCGGTCTTCAAAGAGGAACTTGTTTCTCATTCCCACACAGGTTGCGCTCGGGGACTGTGAATGAGCCCGTTCACAACAGAACTGCAATTTAACCGACTCGCTCGACTCAATTTGCATAGAATTCAGATGAAGCGTGTAGTACTACCTGCAAATGAACAAGAGTTATGTATCATAAATCATGCATCAGTTTGAAGTACGGATCCACCAGAGGCATGGGTTTCATTTACATCATTCTGTTTCTGTCCCTTTAGGTCTTAAGGTACACGTAAGCCACACCATTCGGATTTGCATTTAATTGGGCTGGGTTGATTAAATGTCATAAAGCATATCTCCTAGCTCTGACTTGGATCTCCCCTCCACAGAAAAGCAGTGTAAAGTTCCTTGAGCTTCTGGTGACCTTGTCTAGGTGAACTCCCTGTGCAAGGCAAGGCTCGCCTGACTATGATTTAGGCCTATCAGAGATAATTCATCAGCCCCGCGATTAATTTTTCATACACAAATGATAGTCATGAATCAAGTCATTCTGTGGCAACACCTTTCTGACCTCGGCTGACTGCTAAATTTGTTCCACCGGGTTTGGTTCCTGATTTTATTTGTAGAATAGCCTACTAACTAGAACTTTTTTAAACCTTGTCAGAAGCTCAAGAATTTCATTTGGACTCAAATTTATCATTTTCAATTTTGGCCATTATGTTGAGATGTATCCAATAGTTTAAGACAAAATATTTAGGCTAATACAGCGAGTGAATGTTATAGGTATGCTGAAAAAAATGTACAGTGAACCCTAAAGGTTCGAATATCTTCTCACAACAAAACGTTTTATTTGTCATCAAATCCCAACATCATCAATGTTAAATTGATTTCACTTGCCATTTCTAAAGTGTTTTGAGACATAAGTCATAAAACACACACACACACACACACACCCACACACACACACACACACACACACACACACATATATGGACATTTAAACAATAATTAGATATAAATTGTGCAGTTTACTGGATTACTGAAAAGATTACCAAGTCAGAAAGTAAATATAAAAAGGAATGCTTGGATGAAATCATTTTTTTAAATTTTAACCTTAACCTTACTGTACAGTGTGTGATGTCATGATTATAACATGCGCCAATTACATTATAGAATGTGAAGTGCTTCCTATCTAATAAATAATATATTTTTAACTCTTAACTTTACCATACAGCGACAAAATATTGAATTACTGTGTATTGACTGAATTGAGTAAAAAAACATTGTTAATAAAGCATTATCATCATCATGTAATAATAATAAACAATGTCAAAGTTGTTATTTTTAATAAAAGACACTATTTTTTAGAACCGTATATTGTATATATTAATAAAACCAGAAGCATATCACGTGTGATGTCATGATTATAAAATAGGTTATAGAATGTGAAGTGCTTTTTATCTAAGATTCTTCTGGGGTTCAAACCTTCCCAAAAAGAGATGGAGGAAAGGTTACGGCTGCTGTGTTTAACTGTATTTCATGTGCTTAAATAAGGGCATGGACATGTCAATGACTGCTGCTGGCGAGCATTGGCTTTTACCTGGCCTCTGCCTGCTCTGATTAATTCCAGAACTTTCTTCATTAGGGTAGCTGGCACTGATCCAGTGTTGTCCTCATGTTAAATTGCTTTCTCGGTGTCAGCAAAACCTCTGCTATAATTTCTCTGTAGAGTATGAATATCACACGCTGCAAGATGGTTGACTTTCCTTTCCATTTACACAATTGTCAATTAAATGGTAATAAATGGCATGCATTTTGCATAAATTGGTGCCGATTTGCATATTTCAAAATGCCCTGAACGAAAACATAAGCGCAACACTTTTGTTTTTGTTACAATTTTTGTTACGAGTCGATGACTGAAATCTTTTACACAAACTAATGTTTTTTTTTTTTTCAGTTCAGGATCACATCAGGATGCTGATTGGACAATGTGATCAAATATACATGTGCAAAACTAAGATGTTTTTAAGTGGGAACAAATCTTGCTAACTGAATGGACATAAAAAAATGAAAAAAAAAAAAAAAAAAAAATTAGACCGTTATTTTGTGCATTAAATACAGAATGTACATACATTAAAACTCAATTTGCAACATCCCAATGACGTGTTGAGATATGTAATAGGTTACAGTAGCAGTTAAAGGTAAGATTACATTTTAATAGATTAGCCTTTTGCTGTAGACAAATTAAAAGACAAAATTTGTGGCATAAAAATGGTATTTAAAAACTATATTAATAGTCATGAATCCACCAGGTTTATAACTTTATTAGCAGCGTCCTCAAGCCAGTCGCCTCATATTATGCAAAGTGGACTTGAGGTGTGAGAACAATCTGTCACAATAAATCCATATTTCAAGCAGGATTTCTGGTATTCTGGTTAAATGCAGATTACCTTTCCTGTCAAGTCGTCTTTCGTCTAGTCACTGGCTCCTCTACTCCGCACAAAGATTTTCCAAAGACATTTTATTTTTTTGCAATTTTGTAAGTTTTGTGCTACCGGCTGGTAGTTTTACATGGAGTGTCCATGAGAAATACACTGACCTCAAACATTACCACTACTCCGGGTATTAGTGTATTCACTGTGTGTGTAGTAGCCAACTTCACTAGATTGTAGTAGACAATTTCAAGTAGAGCAAATTCAACACAGTCCCTAAAGGATATACAGTAGTGACACACTCAATTTTGGTGGTTTAATTTAGAGCCAAGATGTTATCACTGAGAGCAGCACAAATGATGTACCAGAGAAATAAAGAGATGGTAAAACAAAGAGAATATTTTAAAAATTATACAAAAAAAAATGTAGTTCATACAATTATTTCAGAACTACCGTAATTCAATATTCAAAATAAGAAAATAAACAAAATGGATAAATAAAGATATGTATGTGTTTTGTGTGGCCACCATCAATTGACCTCTGGAGTTGGAAAGCACTGGCTTAGAACAGATGATGTATAAAAAAAAAAAAGATATTTTGTGCTTGAATTAAAGATTTTATTCAATTGGAAATATTGAAAAAAACAAATCGTCAATCTATGTACAACAAAACAAATTTTTTGTGAGAAAAATGAAAATGCTGAGAAAAGCTTTTTACATCAATACCTGATGGATTCCAGAGAAAAGACTGGAAAAAAACAGTTTTCTCCCTGTTGGCCTGTTTAGAGGAATCTATCTCCAGGGTAACCACCATATCCTGTCTGTCTGATTTTCAATTACTCACGAGGTCCTGTCCTCCACTTCACTGTCTCAGCGAAACCTTATCCTGCTTACAGGCCTGATAGCATCTGTGCTCTTCCTTTCCTCTCAGCCTGTCTCTTTCTATTCGATATCTCATTCTTTCCCTTCTTCCCTCATTACTTGTATCTATTGCTCTTCCGCGCATCCCTTGTTCGTTTTGTTGGACTATTTTCAGTGAGCATATTTCTTGCCTCCTTGAAACAACAATGGTGGCAAGACAAGCACTGCACTTGGATAAAAAGCAGCCAAAATAAAGATATTGTAAGATGTAGCATTGATGGAATATTAGTATCCGTTTTCTCCAAATCTGTCCTTCAGAGGATCTGGTCCTTTCCAAGGTCGAAGGTTGATTCCACTTAAAACTTTTTTTTTTTCTAATTTTAGCGTACAGTCAGAATCTCTTCATAAATATAAAACAAGTATGTGAGCATAAAAATAAAAAAGGGTCTGGCCCGTGGGCCGCAGGTTAGACATAACCGTCTTAAATTTGTAAACAATTTTAGGAATAAAAGAAGAACAGAGTAACACATCTTATTCATATTATGTAGTGTAAGTAGTCATTTAAAACATATTTGCATTTATACATCGATTCACCCATCTAGGTTGTGTTCAGCCTACTGGCCCAGAGTTACTGGGATTGGCTCCAACTCCCTATGACCCAGAAATGGAAAAAGGGCAAAACTGGGATGGATAAAAATCACCATACATTTACTGTTATATCAAATTTTGACTGATATTTTAGGTTAATAGCTCTTACAATTAAACTCCAAGTTCATCACACACAATAATTGCTCCATCACTTCCTCATCGCCAAAATCCGACACAGCCGTCCACCGGATCAAATTCCACATCTACCTAATCCAAGCAGATTCAGCCAATCACGCTCTGAAAAAGTCCATTTATTACCGGCTCCTTCATTACCGGCTAAACAGTGAAGTGCCTTGTATATTAAGCACATGTTCCAATGGAAGTGCAAGCGTCAGGACACCTTCCCTATCTTCTGCTCACAGTTCGGCTCTGGGGATTTTACGTGTCAAACAGTAAAAATGGATCATGTTTAAGCAGTGACACTGCAGTAAGTGATAGAAAAATCAGTCAGCTTCTTTTATCAGGGAAAATGGCCACAGGAGGGAAATCTATTAGCATAACACACTACTGTAAAAAGCAAGATATAGGAAAAACTCCTCAACACTGAACGCTCTGAAACGTCCCTGACGGAAGGAAGGACAGTTGGTTTGGGCTATTAAAATCAGCAGATCAACATTTTAAATCATACAAACGTGAATTAGACTAATTAGATTTTTTATACACCCAGTTTTACTGTATTTTTTTTGTTACAAATATAAATGAATGCACCCATAAATTCATGGTCATTTTTATTTTTTTTCTATTTTTTTGCTTTCTTTTTTTTTTTTAACATAATTTTTAAAAAGTGAATTGAAATTGAAAGAAATTATCTAATACTTTAGCTTTCTACATTTTTGTTAATATTCTTGGGGTTTGTTTATTGTTCATTTTCTTTTATTAAAGAGAAATCCTGAAGAAAATGTTGAATGTTTATTTTGATCAATCACTGGCTTTGGAAATTCAAATTACTTTATATATTCACAATTTTTTTTGGTTTGCTTGTGTTCTAAGTTGCGTTTAAAGGTGAATAATGTAGTATCTTATTAATTATCTATATAAATAATAATCTTTATTTATAAATGAATATAGAATTTAAATAAAACAAATATTATATTTATATAAAATAGCATTAAATATTGCTCACAATTACTATGACATTGACTTTGCTCTGTATATTTCACGTCAAAGCAGCATTTTCTGATTGACTTTCACAGAAACTTGAATCTGATTTTCAGAGTTTCTAAAAACTTGTGACATCTTTTGAACAAAAAAAAAAAAAAAAAAAAAAAAAGAATGCCCTTTCAAGTATGAAATGTGGGACGTCACAGACAGGCTGACAAATGTCACTACGAAAGCAAACAACACTTGCATTACATGTCTGCAGAGTTTCTTCTGAAGGTTTCTGCAGGGCTTTCATTCACTGCCACCACTTTTCCCCATAAGCTGCCACTTCAAAGACAGGAAATGTTCAGCTGCGCGACACAAAAGTGCAGAGGAAATAAAACTTCTGCCATTAAGGCCTGATGTGCTCAGTGTGTTGTACATTACATACAGTGGAAAGCCACGTAATGTCGTTTTCACTGCATAATGCCTTAGTGATGCTGAAGAGTCAATATTGTGTTGTGATCGCAGCAGAAACGCATTAGCAGAAATAAACGTTGAGTTTTCCTCTGATCATGGATTTGTGTCTCTTTCGGTGATTGACATCTTTCATATCAGCGTCTCCAAGGAATCATGTAGCTCGAAAAAAAAAGATAAATCTGCATCACAGACGATAAAACAAATTAAGTAGTTGAAAAAAGAAACATGCAAGGATGTTGGTTTAAAGTAAACTACAAAAAAAGTATTCTCTGGTTGATTAGTGTAATAAGGTACTGTAAATATTGGTACATATTTCATGGCATTTTGTTTATTAGACTAGTATTAGCTGTTTTAGTTTTAGTCAACAGGAGATTTGGTTATAATACGATTTAATATTTTTTTTTATATACTATTTAGTAATTGAACCATGATATTCTTTTGTGTTTTGGTCAAGTGCTACGTTTATTCAACATCAACTTTATTTATGAAGCACCTTATAATCAACACGCATTCGGCCAAAGTGCTTTACACAAACAATCAGTCAAGCTTTTAAAAACCATAAGATATAAAACAAATATAAAACAAAAGTAAAACAATAAAAATAGTAAAAACAGTAAAAGCCAACAACTCACACTAGTTATAACGAGAAAAAAAAGTGTGTTTTCGAGATTTAAAAACCGGAAGACAGTCTGCCTGCCTGAAAAAGAAAGACAAATACATAAAAATGTACCACTTGATTTAAATTAATAAAATAAATGGAATTTCAATACTGCTTTTATGTTGTGCAGTAAGTACCTTGTGCGTACAATATACAATTGTCTAACCTTTAACTGTAATTAACCATTACAGTGTTTAATTAAAATTACATAATTACATTAGAGTATATTTTGTGTGTGTGTGTGTGTGTGTGTGCGTGTGTGTGTGTGTGTGTGTGTGTACTTCTCATGTTCTGAAAATGTTATGATAAATGCAGCTCAAACCAATCCGTAAAACTGTGCTGAATCATCTGATGCAACCTGATGGTGTGTGTGTGTGTGTGTGTGTGTGTGTGTGTGTGTGCTGGTTAGTTCAATGTGAGTAAGTAAACCTTCTGCTTTGTATGAAATTCATGAATCGGCAGCATTAAAATCAGGGAGAAATGTCTTTCCAGGCTCATTACAGCGATTGGGATCCGTTTCACCTTTCTAGAAAGCGCCGTTTGCCACTATAGGGCATAAAGGGGGCTTGTACATTGGCTGTAGTCTTTCACTGTGATTAATATTTCCATTAGAAGGTCGTTTACAGTGGTGTAATGCTCTATAGTGTGTACATAAATATTTTAAAAGCCATCAAGCTGGATAAATATTTGCTCTGTGACAGCAGGCAGCATATGTGCTTAGCTAAAACACCAGGGCTCTCGCATCTTTCGCTCCAAGGGTCAAACACAGAATTACAGTGATAAAACAGAATAAAAACCCCACATGAGCCAATTTCCTACACAATGCGGATGAGGTATAAACGCACTTGTTATTTTCTCGGTGATTTATAGTTCTGAACAACATGGCAGATTAATTGAAGCGGTTATAAAGAGGTTTGATTTTCTTCGTATTAATATAGTTTAATGCGTTTAACGTGCGTTTGTTTGGTTTTTAATTGATAACGGATAAACCCGCACGTACCTTATGTTAATTAATTAAATTGAGTTAAAGTCTGTGTTGGAGTCAGAACTAATTGAATGATAATTCGCTCTTGCTAATTGGATATGGAAATGATATTCTATTTGATTTATATTTATTATTTGATGCCAGGTTGATGCAGAGGACTTTTATCTTGTCATAATGACATGAATGGAATAAATGGTAATTTATAACTTCACGCGCACACATTGAGAGGAAGTGACTGGATCTTTTAACCCTACCACCCATTGCTGGTCCATTTCCTGATATCAGATATTGTCCAACCAGTCGCTGTGCTGATGGGCATCAGTGTGGCACATGCACTGTTGATGGCTTCCACCAAAGGGTTGCCATTTCCCTTCTAGCTGGAGTTTTCAGGAATAAAAATGGGAAAAATAATCTATTCAGTGCAATCTTGGTGTTTTAAATTTCATTGTTTGACTGGAAATTCTTCCCTTCAAAAAGTCATTTTTTAACCATATAAATGCAGTGTTCCCAACGTACGGCTTGCAAACCGCTGACCGCTTTTTTTTATTTCCACATTCACAAACCATTCTTTAAGTACAGTACACAAATGGGTTTTCAGTCGATGTGGAAGACAAAGTTATGACTGTATGCTAATAACAGAATAACTATCAACGTCTGGAGTCTCTGAAGGACAAATGTACAGACAAATTCTATGCCAAATTATTATGCGGTGAACTTTCCAAGGTGAAGATGTGCACTACTGAAACAAAGTAACAAGAGCGCACAAGCCACTGACTAAATATTTGGCAACACAAGAACTTAATGGAAAAAAGCTGAATTTGCTTTTCTTCAACAGCCCTTATAGTCGAACCACGCTGCAGAACAAAAAAGCGGAGGACGTGTAGCCACATTCTCGACAGAACTTGACAGGAAATAGAGCCGGGATGAATATGCAACTTCCGAAGAGTTTTCCTATGGTAATATATGCAAGTAAAAGATAAAAACAAGCACAGCCTGCCAACTTCAGGATCATTAGAAAAGTATAGGCCAGTGTATCACACCACTGCTCAAACTCATCTCAGCATCTCACAAGCTCGACCGGCATTGAGCAACCCTTACTCACATTTCCAACGTTTTAATTAATGCATAGTAATTAACATACATTATATAATGGCTAACGGCAATAATTGAATAAACCACCAGCAGTCGAATGACCTTCTGCCTACAACACCATTACCGAACAAAGAAAGTTGCAAATACGTAATAAATTAATGACAAAGGCATCAGCAGGCAAGACAGTTTGGAGGCTCAAGGGAAGCATGGCACAGATTTCCAGGTTAATAATTGCTTACTTGTGTGGATGTTAATGAACTCGACAGGGTTTACACCAATAAATGCCTTGAAGCCCCACGGCACCTCCGAGTTAAAGTCACAGTCGGGCGCCCTTCATGAATATATAGCATACAGCGCCCAAATATGAATATCGTCTAATTTTACTAATTAATCAGGGATCAGAAGTGTAAACAAAGAGCCGTGGCCTGTTATCTTTGTGTGGGTGGGTGGGGGGGGGGGCGTGAGCCCTGGTGGAAATCGGAGGCTTTCAATTGGCTGCTTGATTCAAACCCCTCAAGTGCTTGGCGACTTTGAGATGATGCCCTCTGTCTTCTGCTGCCGCAAACATCAGCACATGATCGCCTTCCTGCTCGGATTTGATAAATGTTTATTTTGATGACTTTGTATATTCGCATAGTCATGTAAATTAGTCAGGGATTGTGTGTGGACTCAAGGTCTGACTGACCATGAACCAGGCAGATTTAAGCAGAATTCCTTGCTAAAAAGCTAAAGAGCTTGGGAATTTTTAAACGTTTTATATGAGCGTATGATATATAGAACCAGCACTGTATTTTTTCTTTTATTATATTCATGTTTACCCATATATCCATCTATCTGTTTTTGGATCTGTTCTTAAAATAATCCAGTATTCACACATCCTCTATGTGTCGACTCGCACCAAATTATCACAAATCTTTAGAATTACACACTTCTCTCATTTTTCTCTACTTTGATAAAACATTCTTATACAGATCCATTCTGATAGTCCATTTCCTTTACGGCTTCCTATGATTCTGCTGTTGAGTCGATTTGATTTTGACCTCCATTAAATCATAATGAATGTGATATGGTTTAATCCACCCCTGATAAGGGAAAAGCCGAAAGAGAAGTAGTAGTAGTAGTAGTAGTAGTAGTAGTAGTATATTAAACTAATTATTAAATTAATTAAATTAACTATTACTTAAACCGATTAAACAATTAAACAAGCAATATTTATTATAACTAAATCAACGACTAAACAATAATGCCCAAAATTGGGATTAAGTGTCATTATTAGAAAGTCTATATGTCTGTGTCCATATATCAAGAGTGTGTAGGCCTTCTGGCAGTGGCTTTGATCAGGGAAAAGATGTAAGACAATTCTAACAAAATTCCTATAAAGAAGGTAAGTCTAATGTGTGTCTAATAGGTGTAAAGCACTTGAATGTATGGACTACCATACT
Source organism: Paedocypris sp. Pulau Singkep (assembly GCA_017309775.1). Classification (NCBI taxonomy): domain Eukaryota; kingdom Metazoa; phylum Chordata; class Actinopteri; order Cypriniformes; genus Paedocypris; species Paedocypris sp. Pulau Singkep. The sequence continues at coordinate 3,507,887 of MU204179.1, forward strand.
TATTTTGCAACTTTTACTCTCTACTTGACTACATTTTTGATTGAGTATCTGTAGTATCTTTACCCCACTACATTTGAATAGACACTTACCGTTACTCGTTACATTGTGACTGTGTGCGACAAGTTGGCATCTTTTTCTAACAAGGTTAATTTCTTGGGCAGACGAGGCAATTTCGCCATCTGCAGGGTGCTGAAGGTACTGGATGTTTATGAGCTAAATCATGTGAACTTTTGCACATTTGAGTTTGACTGAGACCGTCTTGTTCTTTTTTTCATCCATTTTGTTTTGCCATTTTGAAACATTTTGCCGTTAAATGTAATTTAAATAGTAAGAAAACTAATTGTAGGAGTTTCTTGTTTATTGCATGTCTAAGTGTTTTGAGCCGAAATTCAGTATTAATCCAATTCTTTTTAAACTTATTTGATACATTTGAATAAAGTCATTTTAAAATTGGACACTTTTACTCAAGTCTTCTTTGGAATTGGTTACTTGTAACTCTTACAGGGAGGTATACATACTTTTACTCAAGTATTGTTTTCAGTTACTCTTTACACCTCTGGTTAGACGTGACGTAGCAAATGAAATATTCTATAATGACAGAACAAGGTAATAACAGGCAACTCCTCAGCTCTTTGAGTACACCGCACATATATAGTATTTAAAAGATTTAAAGAACTTTTTGTTGTCTCCTGAAGACCTTAAACCACATTTCTACAAGTCTTCCCGTGTAGCAGGGTAAGCCGGAGACAAACCTCCTTGTCCCTCCAGGATCACATTCACTCACGCCTCTAAGCAACCCCAGGATCAAACCTTCCAACCGCTTAGATCCAAGCCGAGATTACCAGCTCGCAACTACAACAAAATCCAGTACGACAACCAAAACACCGCAGAGAAGCCTCAGGTGAAAAGTTGATCTATTTGTTTTACTTTGTTCCTCTGACAGACTGGAAGCTTTGAAGTCGTCTTTTATTCCAAAAGGGTTGATTCTGGGTTTTTGCAAGCTACGGCAAGACCACATCATTATTTTCCCACAATGAAAGCAGAAGAAAACAAGATCTAGACAATAACACATCGCTCACTTCCCTTCACTCCTGTCCTTCTTCTTCTGTCAGTTCTGACTGCTCTGAAAACTGAAGTTATACTTTCAATTATTCTCAACAACAGAGACCTCACAAGTGAGACCAAAACTGTCAAAGCTGTGGCACTGAGACTGTCAGCTTGAAAATCATTTAGTGTCACTCTCCCTTCGCTCTCTGACACCGGCTGGGCTTTTCCGTGTATCCGATTTGTGATGGCGGCAATGCACATTAGAGCGGAGGGCTGGTACGAGGACGGGAAAATGATGTCGCCATTGTTTGTTCTTCGAGCTGTCATTCGCGGTTAATAAACGCCATTCACACACTCGCGGTGACACTCACTTGCATTGTCTGGGTTTGATTGGAATGGGGTGTAAATACTTTCAGGTCATCAAGTTCCCACTCTCTCTGAACAACAATTAAAACGCGTTCTTACTCCATTGGCAGCGGCGACAAAGACGAGCGTGACAGCGCGCTGACAATCTCAAGGCTGTTAGCTTAGCATCAAGAGCATGAATAAACATAATGAGCTAGCTCAGTATTCAAAATGGCACTGTGGGGAGTGAGTAGTGCTCACCAACTACTTGAGCCAGATCCAGACAGGTCAGGGCATTTCCACAAATCAAAGAAATGGCAAAAACGAAATGGAAAAAAATATATAGAAATATTTTAAAAGGACTCGTTTGATTTGCTAGTGGACTGAGATTGTGAATGTGGGTCTCGTGCTGCTCTGTGATTGGTTGGCCACCAGGGTCTCCTGCAGGATCAGAGTTACTATGATTGCAGATAAATGGATGGATGAGACAAACAAACAGACATATAGATCGATAAAGAGAGAAATATAGATGGAGGAATGGATGAGTGGACAGGTGTATGGATGAATGAATGGATGGAGACAGACATATAGACAGATAAATAGAGAAAGATGGAGAAATGGATGAATGGAGACAGAGATATAGATAGATAAGAGAAGGAAGGATGGATGGATGAATGGAAATAAACACACAGACATATAGATAGATAAGAGAAGGACGAATGGACAGATAGAAAAAGAGAGATAGACGGATGGAGACAAACAGACGGACGGACAGATAGATAAAGAGAGAAGGACGGATGGATGGACGGACAGATAATTTGAGAAGGAAGAATGGATGGGTGGATGGATTGGTGAATGGAGAGAAAGGGAGAGACAGAGATAGAAAGATGACTGGATAGATGGATAGATGGATAGATGGATACATGGATAGATAATAAGAGAAGTAAGAATGGATGGGTGGATGGATTGCTGAATGGAGACAGACAGACATACATAGACAGATAGATAATAAGAGAAGGAAGGATGGATGTATGGATGGATGGATGGCTGACAGACCTCTTATGTGAAAGGGTTAGGGTAATTAAATAGGGCATTATATTTCTGCATCATCTGATTTCTAAGACATTTAGTAGTACTTGACCATCCACACGGTGGTAAACGCATGGCTTTCAAACCTCATTGGTCAATACACTAACTGTAGTCTACAAATCGACCCTGGAATAAAAAGCGAATTCAAAAAGCGTTCACTAACAGTTTTACCGTCTTGGTTTCTGTTATTTAAAGATTTCACTGAGCGAAGATTGATGCTGTTGGCAGTGATTCAATCTCCCAAATCAATGCTCGGCTCTTCTCACATTCTTCGCTGCGACTCAAGTGGACCCGTGTCAATACATCTGTCATCTACAGATTATAGAAGCTCAATACGGCTACAAAGAAAAGGTGGCGGCTCATCTGAGAACAAAACAGTGGAACTGCTCTTCACGCTTTGGATTATTCCTCACATTAAGGAGTAACTGCCGTTACTGTGGCGACCAAAGGTTGAAGACGGAGGGAATTAAGGCAATTCTGTAAAAGTTCACCGTAGAACTTTTTTTAAATATACATTAGAATTGACTCTAAGGGCAAAAATGCTGAAAGTTGACAATATTTAATATTCGATTGAATTGAAATATCAATTACAAAAAAATCCTATTTAGGTAAAATCGTACTACAAAAAAAAGTAACTAAATAAAAAAAATGTTAAAAACAGACCAAAGGTTCATCTCATAAAGTGGATAATACAATATAAATAATAATAATACAAAGTCAACAAAAAAAAAATACTATTGTAATATAAAGCAAAATATCCACATAAGCAAGCCACCAAAACAATTTAAACAGAAGAAGAAACAAGGTCGGACTTTTCATGTATAGATCTCAAAAAAATGAGAACCAGACAACTTTAAAAAAAAAACCACAACGTCAATACAGTGAACTTTTCACTTTACTTTAGTATATACCTGGTGAAGAACGGAAACGCAAGAACTGACTAGTGACTTCTGGAGACAAGGAGACAAACTTCAACATATGGGGTGGTGATAATGTTTTTATTTTATTTTTTATTTGTTTATTTATTTTTCACATTGAAGAGCTCAGTTTATGGCTTATAGATACAGAATATGCATTAATGCATCACAGGAGATGCATATTAACCGGATACATGGCATGCACCATTAATAATGTTCGAATTGGCAAATCCGCAAGAAAAAAAGCTAAAGTTACACAAGTTTCCATTATGAAATTTCCATTATGAATTTAGAAGTTTTAAGAGTTTTTAAAGACAAAGGTGACCTTTTTAAAAACCTTTTTAAAGCAAAGGTTAATAACAATTATCATTTTGTATTCCATGAAAAATTTGGTCGTGCACTGAGATACTGGAGCTTGAGCTCAAACCAGTTATTTTGATAAGTAAACTCTGGCCAACTTCAGTTGTTTTTAAATGCTTATCAATAAAATAAAGCTGATAAGTGGATGGATGATGTAAATGATGATGATAAATAAATGATAAGGATGATAAATAAATAAATAAATGGATGATGTATCATACAAATACATTTTGCTTTGTTTGCTAAAAATTGGCTGAAATTGCAATTAAAGTAGGTATCAATGTGTGTGTGTGTGTGTTCACTCTGCCTTGTGCATAAACACTTCACTGTTTAAAATGGTTAAATTTAGAGCACTCTAATTTTGCCACTATGGGAGGACATTTATTCTTATTTGTTTGTTTGTTTATTTGTCTTCATTTAACCAGGTTAATTGAGAACTCTTCTTTGTTTACAAAAACGACTTGGTCAAGAGGCAATATAAAAGTCCCCTTCTAAAAAAAGACACAAAGCAGTGTGGGACATTCAAGGGTTTAATACTAAATAATTACTTCAGGCTTGTGTCAGTGAGTTTGCCTCGGTTATCGAAAAACATCACTGTGAAAGGAAACAAAAAGCCATAAAAACCATTAAAAAAAAGATAAAAATCCCAAAAATCCCATCCAGTGCGATGTGGCAATCTGCGTAAGACCACTGAACTCAAATCAACATAAAACCACTTCCTGTAGTCTGACACAAAGCAAAAACCTAATTCAACAATAACAAAAATCATTTTCACCACCGCAGATAATTTAGCAACAGGAAAGTGGACAAGAAAACCTACTCATTGGCTCCAGGCGGATGTTTACCTTCTAAACCCTTCAGGGTAAACGTGTCTTCATATTCGCGGTAAACACTCGGAGCAGACGTAGGAGCGTTGCTAGGGAGGATGTGAAAGCCCAGCGTGTCGAGAGCTGAGAAGCCAGAAGAGAAAGTGTTAAAATGACCCTTCGCTCATTACTTCACTGACTGATCCAGCACCACTTATTTTGTGCTCAGAAAGGGTTTTATCGTCCCTCCTGCAGCACATGGAGTGGAAAAGCAAATGACAGGGGACCCGTGATGACACTGACACATTCTCCCAAGAACTTTGAAAAGTCTACAATTGCTTGCTAATGAATAATACACCCCAGTCGAGTTTACTTTCTCCATTCTACTCGTAGTCTCTCGCACAACAACCACAGGCTTCCACAAACTCCATCATCTTCTATCTGGGACAGCTTGTTTAGCAGAATGGAGTGTTGTGGCTGATTTCTTGTGAGGTTTTATTTCTCTGACAAACACATGCCGCAGTGTTTCACTGATGAAATAAGAGTTTCGAAATAAACAACAAAGAATAAACGTCTCTTCCCGGGTTTGTTTTGTGGCATTTTCAATCGAGCCGGAGAAACGCAGACATACAGATTTTGTAGATGAATAGTGTGGCTTGACGAGTAAAAACAAAAAATGGGTAAATGAATGAGAGCTAAAACTGAACGACGAGGAAGGAAACAAAGCTTGGTTTTCTGGCTGTGCAAATATTGGGGAAATGCACTAGATGCGTCTAATTTCTACTGTGTTACTGGATTTTTTGTTGGGATTTTATTTTTTAGACAGATCAGACCAACAGAAAAAAAAAACGTACAAAACTTAACTCTATAATTATAATAATAAGTATATAATAAAATAAGTATAATAAACTATAAGTATAATAAATACTATACAAATAATAATAAAACATTTTAAAACGAAAATAAATTAAAATAAACAAAAAACAACAACATAAAATTAACTAAGAATTAGCTAATAAATGCTATATTAATACAACAATTATGAATACAAAAATGCATTTAAAAAATGTAAATAAAAATATAATAAAGACAACATACATTACTAGTGTATGAAAAATTATAGTATAGGTTATTTATCAATTTACTACAGATATTTACATTTCTGTTCCAAGGGGAGTTGGAGCCAATCTCAGAAACTATAGTCGGGGTCTTTTCGTGTAGAATTTGCCTGATCTTACGGTTCTCTCATGGGTTTCCTCTGGGTTGTCCTCCCACAGTCCAAATCATGTGTCCAAGAGAATTGAATCTGGATTAATAGACAATAGGTGTGAATGTGTGTCCTGCTCTGTGATTGGCCACCAACCAGAGCCCCGCCTTCAGACCCAGAGTTGCAGGGTTTGGCTCCAGCTCCCTGACCCAGAAATGGAAAGGTGGAATGATATCCTAATAGTACGCAGATAATAATAGTGCAGTCATTGATTTTGTCTGATTGCACACTCATTTCTTGCCCGGAGATTTCACTTTCCTCAGCACTGAAGCCATCAAGGAATTGCCCAGGTGTTTTGAGCTGACAATGACTAATCCGCCCCGGGTCTTTCCACAACCTTCCTCCCTCCGTTTGCTGGTTCCCATTTCCCAAAAGAGGACATATTTCATCCGTCTGCATTCATACTTATCTAGGGCAGGAGCGTACTCTGCATACGGGCCTGATGAATGGCCTGTGTCCTGGGTATTTATGCAAGTAACACATCACGTCTATAGTTTTCCCCCACTTCTTGTAATTTTCTTCTTCTAGCGCTCACCTGCCTGATGTAAACAGAGATACTTTACATATTAGGGGTCACACGGTGGTCTTCAAGTAATTAATACAATCTGTTTAGTGTTAGAGGACAGTGAGGTTCAATGATCACTGGGCCTGGGATTTACTTGAGGATTTTTAGTGTGGCAAGGCAAAAACAGTTTTAAATTAGTATTACACATTTACTGTACATTCATACGTACAAATGATTCTGGTATTTGAATATCTATATCGCCATCTTGATAGATACATAAATATATTCATCTTTAATACAAATGTTGAGAATTTGAAAATATTAATTCTGGCGACCAAAAAAAATCCCACAGGAATAAAATGGGACACACTTGGGATTACCTATTAGTATTAATTTATATAATTAATAACTAACTACAGTATTATAAACAATTAAATTTTTCATAAATAAATAATGAAATAAAGTTTTGTGCGTTTCGACTTTCGTTACTTCGGCTTGTCGTATTACGATACTGCGCATGTGTGAGCGAAGGTCTCGCTCTTCGCCCTCTGCCCAAAAAGAGTTGGAGAGAAGACGTTCAGAACAATGTCTGTGCCAATTCATTAATTTGATGCACAAAAGCATACTGTTAGGGTTAGGTTAGTGGTTGGGCTAACGGTGGTCCTGCAAGAGAATTCAAATGTGGAATCAGAAGACTTGGATTCGTCTTTGGTTAATAATGTGCTATTGTCCAGGACTGACTCTGGATTTTCATGGACAATCAGTTTTCTCACAATTTGAACCAAATTGTTGTACAATGTAAACCAAATAATCAGCACTTCTAACCGTAGTCGATTCGCCAGCCTGGAGCCAATGTTCTAACAGGCTTTTCTAGAAGAGAGAAAAAAAGACTTCAATATATTTATATTCTGCAACTAAATCGAAAGATCCAGCAATGATGAGTCAAGACAACCTGGACCATCTGACACTGACCAGCAGTGTCACTAGTGATAAAGAATTATACAGTAGGTCTTCACTGATGTCTTTCGGACGTGGAACCTTCCATCCAATCAACATCTGAATGGCCCGAATGAATCCAAATGGCCTACACAACTCTGGCGGGATGTTGATGTGCACAATGAATGTGTGCATTGTGTTTATTCTGAAAATATTGTTCAGTGATAAATGCTGGAATTCATAAAATGTTCACCCATTTTCGTTGTCACTTAAGCAAGTGATGGTCAAGGACAGAGCTACTTGGACAGAGATGGTTCAGTAAGAATTAAGTACTAAGCTAGATTGCGGTATTGGATAAATGCTCAATCGGGTCAAAATCCATATGCTCTTATCAGAAACTTTTATCTGAAAGAAATGAGCTTTTACACAACGTCATGCTTTTAGGAAAACCAAATGTGTGACCTTTGTTAACCTTTTGTTTAAAGAACACTTTACAAATTGAGTCAGGAATATAGTATGAATGTTGGTATGTATGTATTTGTGTTTGTACATATGTATGTAAACACACACACCCACACACACACATGCATTTACAGACATTAAAATGTTCTAGTGGCAGAAAAGTTTATGCAATCACCCCCTGTCTTTTCAGAGCGTAGGAAGAATGTACTGTGCATTGTGCTGTTATTGTACATGTTCATATGTCAAAGTAAAGACGTTTATGGGCGCTGCTAATATGACCTATAGGGAATAGCGGAGTCATGAGATATTATTTGAGATTTTCATCCACAGCGCAGCTATTTTCCCACTGTCAAGTTCAAAGCAACATTCAGACATTTTCTTTTCTCAACACTTACTGACAGGTGACAACAGAGATCTCACAACCTCGGCTTTCTGTTTAATATTTGCCTTTGCTTAAGTTATTTTCACCTCCAGTTCGTCTGCAGCTCTTTTAAGCACACAAAACTGGGTAAACATTTGTCTGTCTGTGTGAAGGCATTCAGACAGAAAGTGTATAGACAGAGAGCCTTGGGGGGAAATGTGTTGAGCTTGATTGGCAAACAGAAACCTTTCTTTTTTACTCCGAAATGGGATAGAATTAAAATCCTGTGCATGAGATTTGATTCTCGGAATGTGACTTCCACATTAGAAACTTAACAGAGAAGATTAGAGTAAATTTAAACGTCTGTATTGGTTTGCCAGAGCGTATGAAGCACTTGACCTTGTCCTGATACAATGTGATTATAATTATATGAATAAAGTATGTGTACACCAAAAACACCGAAGCATACACACACACACACGCACACACACGCACACACACGCACACACACACAATTTGAGATTAAAATGAATGATAAAAAATAGATTCTATCAAGAAAAGTTAATTCAACTTTGTGTTGTTGTGTTTAATCCTGTTGAGAATGTAAAACACTACAATTAATCAAATTAATTTAATCGCAATTAAAAATTAATCTACAATAATTAAACAACTCTTATAAGGCAATTCTCATGTTAATATATCAGATTGACTGACACTGACTTTCAGTCTCACAGTCATGTAAACAGTACACTTCGCTAATCTGGCTTTATTTTACACAGTAAGTTGAAAGCAAGTAAAACCTCGATTTTTACCACTATGCTAAATCACAGCCACTGTTCCAATCAAAATTATTCACCTTGTATCCTAATATTCTTTTTTAAATACAAGGTAATTTTTTTGTATTTGAAGCATATGAAAGAAAAACATTCCCATGGTTATGCCTAATAAAATACAAGAAAACAATCAAATTATTTACTACAAGCTGGGATTTAAATGATGATTAATAGGTAAATAAGTTTAAAAAAGTTTAGGTGTGATATATTTAATTTTAATATATAGTTTAGTGTAGCTGTGTGAATGTTTTATGATCAAAAAATGTATGTATTTGTATTTTCGATTTAAAAAAATAATCCGGATCCGTTATTGGATCTGCCTCAATATTCAATGACCCTGCTTGGGAACCAATGAAATCAGTACTTGACATTATATTTCTATAACTTTGTACAGGGTATAGTGACCTTTTCCCATGCATTCAAGGGTACTGGATAATCTGGACGCTTTTTCCTACACAATTACCTCATTAACGTGGTTCATTTGCTCAGTTTATAATTTGATTCAAAGAGGTGGAGACGGAACCATCTAGCACTTGTGCAGGCAGTTATAACCGCGGGAGCTGGTGATGTCTGGTGAGCTTTTAGTGTTCCCAAAAAGCCAAATCCGGTTTCCTGACAGCACGTCCACAACTGCCACTTTAGTTCTTGTTGTTTTCGTACCTTCCTTTTTTTTTGAAGCAGAGAAGGTACCTTTATAGAGAACTGCTTAATATGTAAAGGACTAAAAGTAGTTACTCAGACATATATGCTTAATTAAAGTATTTATTTAAATTAATTAAATGATTTTAATTTAATTAATTATTAATCAATAATAAAATTGCATTAATATTATCTAAAAACAAGCAAGCAAGCAAGCAAGCAAACAAATAAATGTTATTATTTTCTTTATATATATATATAATTTATGTTATTATGTTTGTTCTTTGTTGTTGTTATTTTCTTATTTACTTTATTATTTACTTGAACTTGAAGGTGGACACACCCCTTGTGGGCTGGACAGCCTATCACAGAGCCTCTGTGCCCCTCTCTATGAGTCTGTAGTCTTCCAGGAGCCAATCAGCATCAGCCATGATGCATAACGCATAGTCCAGAAAACTAGCATTCATTTTAAATTAATAGTCTCTTTGGAATGAACAATGACTGGAGCTTGGTCTGTTACACCAGAGGTTCTCAGGATTTTACCGTATTCATTTTTATTCTACTCTAGTGGGGTCTCGGGACATCGGTTTGTAGAAGCCGGTCGATGTGAATCATTTGAAGCAATTTCAGACGCTGGCAATGTTGCGGTCACTTTTGGTTTTGAACTAAATTCTTGAAAATGGGTTTAGAGTGGAAAAAAAAGTCAAGGTCAAGCAGACGAGGACCCGTGCCATACTGTTAAGGATCATGGAGGATCTTTGAGATGTGCAGCTTTTTATCTTTCAAAGACCCTGGTAATCTTGCTGGGCTCCACAGACAGATTTCAGATCAAAATAAGCGTCTTCTCAGCTGGAGGTCAGATTTGGTCAGTTTTGATTCTTTTAACAAAATGATATCCAGTGCATTTCCCCAGACTAATGCTTTACTGACCACAAGTCGGATCTCACTGACCACAAATAATTCTGATAGTAGTAATTACGTAAACATGTGAAAATAAAAATACATAAAATACATACTTTTAAAAAAAAAGCATGTGACTTTCAAGGATGTGACAACATTCAATAGTCTCAGTTATTATGTCTTAAGTTATTATTAGAAATTATTATATTTATTTTTAGTATACAATTATTAGAAATACTTATTTTTTGATAGAAATGTATTATATTTACAGATGATTAGTATCAAACGTGACAAATGATAAACTTTTCAATGGTTAGAAGTATTGTAATGTGTAATTACAACCATTTGTAATTGCTTTGCAGTCGTTTTATGTGTTATTTATGCAATCATAATTTAAAAATAATATGCAATTGAAACAATATAAAATGTAAGGGTTTTACATCTATATTTGTTATACTAAGTATTTATTTTTTTATTTTTGCCCCATTGTTTTTACAGAGATCTTTGTGTTTGTGCGTCCGTCGAATTTGGGCTTGGAAAGCGCCAGACAGACAGGAAATGGATCTGTGACAAAATGCTTGAGCTTGGAGCTAAGATTAGAAATTCATCTGTCTTCAATGAAATATTCAAGCACAGATGGCCCAGTCAATGACATTACTGAAATGATGGCTGTCTGCGCCGAGCAAAACTGATGTTATACATCCCAATGTTTAATCCTGAAAACCACAAGGTTGTAGAACCGGGCTTTTAAATCTGAACTGAGGTCATTAAGTGTTTGCACGTGTAAATATCCTCTTTGTATTTATGAGGTTTTGGCTCGGGTCAGGATCCAATGCACCAGGCAAGTGGCAAGTGTGGACATAGACATGCCGCCATGACAATCACTGGCGTAATGTGCAGCTATCCTGGACCAAAAGCTGCAGACAGCAAATACACAAGAGTCCAATTGCTCAGACATTAAAAGCAGACAAAGGGATGGGTGCAATTTGCATGGTTTAAGATAATTTCGAAGTGACCTTCAAAGTGGAGAAAATCCCGTGCAACAAAAATGAAGTGAAATGTCAGATCGATTAGAGAAAACTGCGTCTTGGTTGCATCAAAATGACACAATTTACCAAAAAAAAATTGTTTTTCCAGTGTCTGAAATCTTCCCTAGACAAAACAAAAAATTTAAAGAGGACTTTAACAGTACAAACTGCTTTAAAGTTCAAGATGTCAGAGTTTTGTGTTGGTTATGTGGAGAAAAAGAAACCAAGCAGGAGTGTTTAATGTTTGATGGACGAGGTTATAGTTGCTGTCTGACCATGTACGAGTTACATCATTGCATGTAAAAAAAATTGCTTGATACAGACTTTAAAAGCAGTGAAGGTAAAAATTGTAGAAGGCAAAATTATTCGAAGCTCACAGTTATGGAAAAAGATGTAAATCAATGTGACAAAAAAAAAAAGACAACCGCGCTTAAAAATGCAATTTATTGCGTCTTTTTTTTTATATAATTTACTTTAGTATGTGTAATTACATGCTGTAAAACCTCTAATAGAACGGCACCTTTAATATCAGAAACAGAAAACCTTTATTGCCAGGTTCAATACTGAGCACTTTATCCGTCATTGAGCGCCACCATGGCGGAATAGTTGAAAATGTGCGTTATATTAGAGGTTTTACAGTATATTAGTGCTGAACCGCTAGCTATGTTAAACAATAAAACGTAAAAAATTCACAACAAAATATTCTGCATTAATCAATTCTCAAAATTCGGCATTACCTCGCATGGCATGATAATTGTCACGTTGATATTTTAACGCGGATGTTCACGCATCTTAAACTTGTCACATAAGGCTTTTTATTTGGAGAGGATAAATACACTTTTAGTGAGATATTCCCTTTATATAATGGGAATTTATAATGGAAACAATTTTATAACTCACAGTTTTGAAATTGAGGCTGGAATTCGGACTTTATAACTAATTCTGAGATGAAATATTGGATTACTTGTTTTTTTTAGTGGTAATAGCCAGATAAATATATAATTGCTATGATTAGATATACCGTACATTTAGATTAATGTAGGTTGATTTAGAATCATTTGAAGATTTTTACTCTAGACTAAAAGAATGAATCTATGCCCTTATATGCCCCTTATATTAATTACCGCAAAACCTCTAATACTGTAGAATGCCACCTCTAGTAGAACACCCCTTCTAATAGCGCACCCTCCTGACGGAACAGTTGGAAATTAGACCAATTAGAGGTTCTATTAGAGGTTTTATGGCATATACTTTTTATTTCATTATGCTTCTCGCCAATTCTTTAAACTTTTCTTGAAAAAGTAAGGTTCCTAAGCAACAGTGATGCTGCCACACACTGATTCTTCGGGGACACAGGTGTGTATTTGTCGACTCATTTCCAACCGTTTCAGTTCATCCAGTCAGATGCAAAAACTGAAACTAGCCTGTTTATTCCCACATCTCCAGAAGTGGAGCTGAAGCCTCTTTGACCTTCAACAGGGTCAACAAATACAGTCAAAATTAATTTGTATTCTTTTCAGTCAGTTAAGTAAAGTCTTCTGGTGTTTTATTCATTCACCCGCTTCTGTCAACACCTACTGAAACGTGCCACTGCAATGAGACAAAAACCCCAAAGCCAAAAATTTAAATAGAAAAGAAATCAAGACATAACTGAATCCGACTGAACACTCAGAAAATAACAGAAAATAACGTGGATTGGGACTTTAAATAAGCATTTGTGATTGTGTTAAAGTTAATTAACAAAGACAAACAAACGCCAGAAGCAGGTTGCTTTGGCCCTTAATGAGTTTGATTTTAAGATAACTACATTTGACAAAGTCGAAACAGCAATAAAGACCAGGCACCATTATTTATTTATTTTTTTAGACATGAGACTTTTTAGTGTATAAGTTCAAGCTTAGTAAGAAAGTGTTTTGGTAGAACAATGCTTTATTAAATGCTTGGTCTGGTTTGGTCAGTGTCATGTATTATTTGGTAGACAACTGATTCTTTTAATATCATTAATAGAGTAAATGCATTACAAGGCATAACTAGTACACAAGCTTAAGAAAAAAGTTAACTGACTATTATGTTTAATAAATAGAATTTACCCAATAGAAACCCAAATACTTAGAAAACATGAATTAAGCATTTATAGTTGTATTTACAAATGACTTAATGTCTAATAATGTAAGAGTGATGATTTACAAATGATCAATTCATTTACTCATGCTTAACTGAGGCACAATAGCTGTAATTATTATAACGTGCCATCCTACCCTTTTATCAATTTCCTACAGCTTTTATTCAATGCAAAAAACATAGAATTAGGGATAAGAATAACAATAAGATCATAAAAGAAGCACCTCTGTCCAGTGCCCAGCATGTCCAAGCACTTCTATTCTATAAATCAAGAGCTGAACATATGCCCGAACCACATGACCGTGTGCTTTCATCCTCCTTAGCGACTCTACTTCATCACTTCCTTATCCAAAATAAATGTGCAGCCGAGAGAGGAAGTCAGATCTCACACTTGTATGCCTCCAAACAGAGAGCTTAAGGTTCCATGATGCTGGAGCTGGAGGAACGATAACCGAGTGTGTGTTCACACTAGTCTCCGTGTAGGTGGGGGCAGGTCACTCGGTCACGTCCGACCTCAAAAGAAAGTTGATCATTGCTGGCTTATCACGGACAGAGCCAAGCCACCCCTTGCGAATTAAAGGAGAAATAGTATCTTGCTCACTCATTTTTCAACCTCCCCAAGAAGCAAGAGAACCCCGTATCCTTTCTTTCTCGTCCGCTGCTGCTCGGCAGAGATAATCCAGGGCCCATTCTCGGCTGCTGAATCCATCTTCCTCCAGGAGGTGGACCAGAGTCCTTGGCTTAAGCGAGGTCAACGCTTTTTCAGATCTACCCGAGCGTGCACAAATACCCCCTTTCAGTTTCTTGAGAAATTATGCTAATGTTTCTGGCTTTATTATTCCTTTTTTTGCCATACATTTAAAAAATGATTTTGCGTGGAGAAACTTTTGAAAATGATTGCGCGTGTGTGTGTACTGAAAGTCATCCACGCCACAGAAATTATACCTTGAAGTGCACAGAATAGCAGGTGTTGTTAGGTGGCGGGGCGTCTCATTTGAATGTGTTCTTACTGTGCCTGGTGAGACTGCTGCCGAGTTCATTTTTGGATCTTTCTTGGGAATAAACTAGTACGCGTCTCAATATAAAACCTCTCAATTACAGGCACGCACACACAAATATGTACGTTACCTGCACAGAAAGATAAAGATAGAGAGAAAGAGAAAGGAAAGAAAGAGACAGAAAGAAAGAAAGAAAGAAAGAAAGAAAGAAAGAAAGAAAGAAAAAGAAAGAAAGAAAGAAAGAAAGAAAGAAAAAGAAAGAAAGAAAGAGCGAGGGTAAAAGAAAGAAAGAAAGAAAGAAAGAAAGAAAGAAAGAAAGATCACGAAAGATCACGAAAGACAGAAAGAAAGAAGGAAAGTGAGGTAATGATTTGTTTTCTCAGTCTTTTCATTGAAATGTTTTGCAATTTATTACACATGCACCAAGACATAATGGACATTTCACACTTTGTCAAGTTACAGCTCACATGGCATAAATACACTTTTACTACTTAATGTACAATAGAAGAACATTACACAGAGTTGAACAGCAATGCCTTGATACTCCAGTGTTCTACACACACACAAGAACCACAGTGTTTGATAAACTTCGTCCATTAAAGAAATTTCAAATTGTTCTATGAACACGAAGCTCAGTGTTTCAAAGTTTGAAGAACATATCCAGTGTCTCAATGCCTTTTATCGACAAAGTGGTTCTTTGTTAATGAAAACACGTTCTTCAACCTGATAAAGTCCATCACTTTCAATCTACAGTAGAGAGGAATAATTTGCCCAGCTCACTGAAGTTTTCTGTAGTCCTTTTGAATAAAGCTAAAGAAGTCGCGCAAGACTACGTATTAAGTCACTTGAGAATGATTTGTGTGTTTTGTAGCTGCATGTACTGTATGTAGTTACTTAGATACAACTCTACAAGGGCCAGAAACTGTTATTCTGATGAAACCTAGTGTAGTGAGTTTCATAGCTCTACACTGTGCAAATTGTGAACCTTGATAGAGTTAAAATTACTAGTTACTTCCAACAAAAAGTAAGTAATTAATATTTTAAAGGAACGTTACCAACCCCGATTAGAACAATATTAATCTGATTCAGGACTTTAGAGTTTGGGCCTATTAACTGGATTTGACTATGCACAGTATTTGTTCACATCTCTGCTGTCATCTTGAACAGTCTCTGCAGATTTGCTTCAAATGTCTTCTGACTGCGTTTGTGTGTATGTTGCGTTAGTCAGTGGGATCAGATTATGAGGTTAGAGCTGGTCATGCTTAAGCAGAAAGCCCGAACTAACATTTTGAAGCAGCTTTCTCTCTCGGCTACAGTCGATTTTCCACATTTCTGTTCAAAGACACTTGTGTAATAAGCAAGACTGCATTGCTTGTGTAAAAACACATAAAACGTTTGTACGCAGTAGCTAATTTAATTTTGGCAACAGGGATTGTGTCTAAAACTTTTTTTGAACCAACTTGAGCCCTTGGCAAGTTCTCCTACACGTCATTTTAAAGATTTAAAGACGTGATTGAAATGAAATCCAGCGGTCCTTTTTTTGGAAAACTTTGGAACGCCACAGATAGGAAAGCCCTCTAATTCCGGAGCCAATGTTCTTGCTTAGCTTGCTACAGTCTGGCTCTTGAACAGAACATCAATCCCCACCATGTTCCACAGCCTCCTTCTCATCACAGTGACAAATTATGAGAGCTGCTAATATCAGACTCAGAGGAAGTGCACTTGCCAGGCTCCATTGGGAGAGAGCCTGACCGATATTAACGGAGCATCTCCCTGTTGCATTGCACCATGATGGATGAAAAGCGTTCCAAGAGGTGGCACACCATGCATGTCCCTCTCCATCCTGCCCACTGGCAGCGAATATCACTTAACCACAAATCCAGAAATCTCTGATGTTGAGCATTACGGCTTACACCGGGTCATACGTCCTTGCCTGTTTGCTTTGCCTACAAACGGATGCTGGTAGACGCCTCTGGCAATGTGTCACGCCACTGGAAACATTTTATAGATGTAAAGAATGATCACAATATGTTTTAATTAAACTACTTTCTTGTTCAGCGGTAAAACGAGAGTTTGAAATGGGAAATTCCATCTGCATTACTAAGATTTATTGCTGGTTGTTTGTATTGCTGATTTCATATTTTACAGACAATCACAGAAATGTGCACATGTGTGTACTTGTGTGTATGTGGAGGCCTTTTCTACAAAAGTATAAAACAGTGTAAAGAAAAGACTAATATATAGATATATATATATTTTTTTTTCATTAACATTTCTGGTTCAATTACGTTAATATTCTCTTAAAAATGCTGTTTTTGTCTTAATTTAACAAACCTACCTTATGAGTCGTATCATTTTGATAATGTTTTATTTGAATGATTGATAACAAAATGTTGATTCTAGTGGCCAAGACTTCATTTCCCAAGATGTTTCTCTGAGCTCAGACTTTGAGCGTCGAAAATATAAAAAATAAATTAAAAAAAAAAAAAAAAAAAAATATATATATATATATATATATATATATATATATATATATATATATATATATATATATATATATATATATATATATATATATATAAATTCTTATGCTTTTATTCGAGTAAATACAATATTTAATTTACTATACTAATTATCAATATATACTGTAATAAACCAAAAATAGGAAGCCATCTTAATCTGGAATGGATGGCTGACCAGTTAATAAACTGGTTGGTTGCTTGCTTGATTGATTGGTTGGTTGATTGGTTCACCGTGACACAAAATAAAAAAAGCAGTTTAGAAAATGGATGAAAGGATGAAAATACAGATGTGTGAGGATGTGTCTTTATTTTGTCAAACTTGTTTTAGACATGTTCGACAACATGTCCACAACATTCTCTAAATTCAAGCTTGCATATTCACTCACATTAATTCAACCTCCCAACAAGTACTAAAAGATATTCCTATTAAATTCTGGAATGACACTAACCTCTAATTTCAACATAAAATATGAGGTGAAGCATAAAAGCAGGAAGGAATTAATAAACAAAGAAAAGAAGATGAATGAGAAGGAGCAGATTTCAGCATTTGTCAGAACATTCATGCAGGAGTATTTTTCTCTGTTTGAAGTTTGCGACACTAAGCGCAGATGATAAATGATAGGACATCTGGACATATACATTCAGTCTGTGTCAGCTACACAAGAGACGTGAGCTGATAATTATGAACCAAGTCTGTAGCTACTACAATTTACCAGAATTACTTACAAGCTAAGGTCATTTCAATAACACAATTTCTGTTGTAGAACCCTTCCTCCAGTGCTTCCTATAATGTTGCTTGAAATAAATAAATAAATGATATGTGTGTGTTTGTGTGTGTGTGTGTGTGTGTGTGTGTGTGTGTGTGTGTGCGTGTGTGTGTGTGTGTGTGTGTGTGCATACATACTAATATAAATGAATTAAAAATATATATTTTACAGTGAATTAGCAGTCTGCTTTTTCAATACAATTAAACGTATATATTATTTGTTTAAATGCCAAAATCTTTCAAAAATACATTTTGTAACAGTTTAAATCGCTAATTAGTTAATCTGATTGTACTAAAAATGTATTTAAACGTTTAAATTAATAATGTTTTATTATATATAGTTGGGGTTTTTTTTTGTTCTACACTAAATCAACTGTAAACTTGAGAATTAACCCTTCCGACGCATCACTGGCTTGACTTGACAAACACTGAAGGCATAAATCTTGCTGTCTTGATATTTTCAAACCAACACCTGTAACAGAGACTGAGGCTGAATGTATAGTTATTTACAGTTATTTACTGTTTGTTATTGTTGTCCTCCACCCATACGGCTTTTCCAGACCTTTATCTAGGGGCATTGTTTTATTACCTCCAAACTCTATTGGGAGGATCTTTGCGATGGTGTTGCTTAGCAACAGGAACTGACTGATGATCCGCTGCATTTAAGCTTGCGGAAAAGCAAGAGTGGAAGGCGATAGGGTGGAATGAATGAGACGGTCTGTGTTGAGGGAGATGTGGATCCACCACACCACAGCGTAAAAACCAGAACTTGACAACGATGCCATCTTCAGAAGAAAAGAGTTCTGCAGCCATCAACCCATAAGAGCTGCAGTGGAACACCCCAAGCCTCCGAACACGTGACAGAAGAGTGTGTGAGAAAGAGAAAACGCTCTGCTGCTGTGGTCACCTTGTTTTATTGCTGGCGATGCTTATAAAAGAGGTCAACCACAGGGGAGACCACTTTCAAAAAATGCCTGACAAGACATTTAGCCGCAAGCTTTCCTTTCATATCTCATGATTTGGAATTCCTTTGAGAGGAGATTTCTTCACTCACTCCGTTCTCTGAAATGAAACGCTAGGATTTTGCATCTCCCATGACTCTCACAAAGACTCATACACGAATATGGCCAGACAAATCTAAAAGAGTCTTTAAATATATCTGCAACTAGCATTATATGGTGTCTGTACTTGGTGGTTGAGTTTCACAACAGATCGTGGTCTTTAGATTATAATTAGTATAATTCGTTATCAGAGATCTGGCAACTAAGTTGGGCAAGGTATGTTTTTGTACGAAGATGGCAGATTAATAAATCTTAAAAGTAAAATAAACATTATTTAAAGAAGAATTTAAGCTTTTTACTGTATTAATAATCATGTTTTTATTTTTACTGGAAATGCACATATGAAAAGTATTTGAGTAAAGAGACTTTCCAGAAGTATTTTTGGACTACTTTGAACTGAGTATCAAATATAAAAGCAACTTTTACTCTCTTTCAACTCTCAATGCTCTCTTTAGTCTCTACTTGACACATTATTGAGTATCTGTACTCTTTCTGTACCCTAACCCTAACCCCACTACATTTTAACGGACACTTACAGTTACTCGTTACATTGTGCGCGACAAGTCGGCATCTTTTTATACCACGTTTCATTTCTTGGGCGGCACAGGTGATATCGCCATCTGCAGGGTGATGAAGGTACTGAATGCTATTTATGCATGTGAATTAGCGATTGCACTTTTTTGCACATTTGAGTTTGACTGAGACTGACCTTTTGTTGTTTTTATATATTGATTTTATTCTGCCATTTTGAAACACCGGGATTATAAATTTCATCTCAATAAGCATTAAGAAATAAACCTCATGAAGAGTTTCTAGCGGGAACTGTTCCTTCGTTGTCGTTAGACCAAATTGTGAAATACTTTCCCTCCCCACATCAAGTCTGCACCCAGTGTCACCGACTTAAAATCCAACTCAAAACACATGTGTTCTCACTGGCTTTTTACGTATCTGCAGTTTAAGTTGTTGTCAAAGTTTTTTTGTCAACGTTGTTATGTTTTGTTTATATTATGTTTTCTTCTCAAACTGTGAAGCACTTTGGTCCATTTTGGTCAATTTGGGTGGTGTTTAAATAAATCTTGACTTGACTTCTTGTTTTTCTTCATATCCTAATAAATGATCCTAATACATTTATCCTAATACCTTCATATCCTAATACATTTTCATAAATTCAGTACTTCTGTCAAATTCAAGTTCTTTTAAAACTGGATACTTTACAACTTTTACTCAAGTCTTTGGAAATGGTGACTTGCAAATTGTAATGGAGTAATTTTTACCACAGGGATTCCGTACTTTTACTCAAGTATGGTTTCCAGGTACTCTTTATACCTCTGGTTAAGCTCCTCTGAGATCTGACCCCTAAATACTAGACACAAATAACAAAACACAACTGACGTTGTTCATCGAGTTCTTCATTTGAACACAAGAGCTTCACAGACACGTCTTCCGTGACCCTCAAGATCCCATCGGAGTGTCTCGCTGATAGACAAGAGCAAACGCGGCTCTACAGAGTGCTTCTCTGGCACGCCACCAAATGCATCATCATAATTATAACAATAATTATAAGATAATTGTTATTGCTGCGACAACAGCTCAAGAGAAGCCGCAGCTTCCTGGCTGCACGTTTCTCTCCTTTGCAACTTTTCGCTTCTTTTATCATCACGTATTGTGTGATTTTCAATCACTGTCTGAAACTTAAAGGGCCTTTCTTGGTTTCTTCTTGAACTCGCTGCACATACCCACACACAGTTGGAGAAAACTTTAGCAATTAGCAAACGGGCTAATGATGTGCATTGATGCCGAAAGCAATGGACGTCGAATCAAGCGAGGAAGCAGCAACCGAAACAAATGATTTCTCTGGAGATGATGGTGGGACAGCTCTACGCGCCTACACAACAGCGGTGAAGAGACATCACAACCCTTCATAAATCACAGCCGCTTCCTGTCAGAGACGGACTAGACAGCAAAGACCAGAGGTTCCCGTGTATCACGTCTAGTAGAACCAACAATTTACATATATTGGTGAGCTTTCACAACAAGGAGGAGTTGTTTGACAAGTTCGAAGCCCGATTGTGGTCTTTCTGTCTGAAGTTTTCTTGCCTGGGTTTCCTCTGTGTCTCCAGTAAATGCTCAAAAGTGTGGTGAGAGTATGATTGTGTGTGTGTGTGTGTGTGTGTGTGTGTGTGTCGCTCTGTCATTGACTATGATCTATCAATCCAGGCTGGGTATGGGATTGACTCCAGCTCCTCATGGTCCAGAAATGTAAAAGTGGTTGGAAAAAAATTATTTATATATATAAAAATTTGAATTAATTTGTAATTATTAATGTAAACCAAAAATCAGTACATACATGTCATTTACACTTTAAAAGGACAAACCGTTTTATATTTATATTTTAGGATTGAATTAAATATATATTTCAAAGGTAAAAAACATTATTGTTAACCCCAAAACAGAGGTGTTTGTGGGTACACATAGCCCACACACATCTCTATTTTGGGGTTTAACAAAAGCATTTTTTTTTTCTTTTGCTTAATGAATAGTATTAATTTTAAGCACTAATGTTTAATTTGTGGATTCACATACCACCGTTTCTCTCTAGCATTTGTTCTAACACGGACCAAGAATATGGCGTTCCAAAGCTTGTCAAAGTTATAATTGGATTCCAATAGTTATAAAACTTTCATTTTACCATTTAAATTGCATCAGACAACACAAATGCAAAAAGTGCAAATAAATAAATAAACTGGATTTGCATTAAACAACCTGATTTATTTTCGTTTAGAATAATAAAAACTCAGATTTGACTAAAACATCATCAAGTGGTAAAAAAATTAGAGAGAGAGAGAGAGAGAGAGAGAGAGAGAGAGAGAGAGAGAAACTGAGCGTAGAAAAGCAACAATTTAATAAATACATTGCATCGGCAAGCAGAATTTTCATACTTCAAATGTAATTGACAAACTCTGACTAATTGTTTGCGAATTAAAATTTTGCAATTTCCAGGACATTTTATCAAACATGTTCCATGTATAATGATGTTCCTGTAACAAAGACTCGTGTACCACAGGGATCGAATTGAAAAAAAAAAAAAAATCAACTTATAAATATTCAGAATTCGAACTATTCAAAATAAAGCCAGAAAAAAACAGTGCCATCTAATTTATGAAACCCCTGCAACCAATACTTTGCATTTATTATCGCAAACAAACATACACAGAATTTTTGTACTATTCATCTACGTAATTTTGCTCTAGAGTTTAGAATTACTCCAATGTGTTCCAAAAATAAGATGCTTATTCTGTCAATTTTTCTTCAGATATGTAAATTGCAAAGTTGCATATTATTTTTTCTTATTTCCCTATACAAATTTCCTGACCTTGAGTCTTGTCAGAAATAGAACAAGTATGCATGGGCAGGGCAGCTGTAGCGCGCGAAAGGAACAAATCTGTGCTCGGAAATGTATAATTTAATCTTGATCATGAGTTAATACACCATATGCTCCTTGCAATTAAGCTGTCCATGGATAACCCATCTCTAATTTGTTAAGAGTTCAATGCAGCGTAAAATCTGGGGCAGGTCATTCCCCTGAGTTTAATCTAGCAAGCATGGTGGGAAGAGGGTGAGGATGAAAAGAGAGGCAGAACGAGGGAAAGGGAGAGTGTGTGAGTGAGAGATGAAGAGAGAGATTAGGGAACAGGTGATGATAATTAGAGAGAGAGAGAAAGAGAAAGGAATGAAAGGGGGAAGGGGAGAGAGGAGGTGAGAGATAGTGGGAGATGGAGGAGTGCAGGTGATTGTAATAAATCATTATATTGTATACATTATATATGTAATATATCATTCTCTCTATAACCATAGAGAGAGAGAGAGAGAGAGTGAGAGAGAAAGAGAGAGAGAGAGAAATTATTGAACAAATGATGATAATAATTAGAGGGGAAGATGAAAGAAAGAAAGAAAGAACGAAAGAAAAGGGAAGGGGAGAGAGGAAGAATAGAGAGATAGGGCAGGGGAGAGGGAAGATACATGTGAGAGAAAAAGAGAGAGAGAGAGAGAATGAAGTTGGAAGAGAGAGACTATACTGCAGAGGAAGATAAATTTTACAGAGAGAGAGAGAGAGAAAGGGAGCAAAAAAGGGGTAGAGAGAGAGAGAGAGCGTGAGACAGCAAGAAGAGGGCGAGATTTAATAGTAAGAGTGATGGTAATAATCAGACGAACAGCGTGTGGGGGGGTGAATCAAGATTACTAATTACCAGGTGTAATAGTGATGCAGCACTAAGGAAAAACACCTCCTCAATTATCATTAAGCATCCCATTAATACTAAATAAAAAATATATAATCATTTATTCCAGCATGTACATCAGTACCTCATCTCACAGTCTAAAATCTAAATATGAGTTTCCTATTTCAAGGAGTGAAAATAAATGAATTTCATCACAGAAATCAAGTAAAATGTCCATCATGACGCATAACTTGACGTGGCGTTACAGGCAGTGAAGACGGAGTAGCTGCTGTAAGCCGTGATCACATGGTAAATCATGGTTCCTTCTATAACATGAGCCTCCATAGGGAAAAGTGTGTTTTAAAGCCCTGTCTGACTTATCGATCCTCGGCCAAAATTGCACACGGGCCCCTAAATACACACACAAACACTTGACACTCACTGTTGACTCGTTTAATTAGATCTGGTCACAGGGGAAGTCCAGGTCTCTGAACCAGTCTCCTCGCCATTTTGTCGGAGGACGCGCTGCTTCTAACAAATACCAAGAGATCAGCAGTATTTTATTAATTAGTTGACTTGCATTATTACTGGAGGAGGGAAACAATGATGGGAGCCACTTGCACGGTGAAAAAAAAAGCGACCATAACATCCGCCCTGCATATTGATGTCGTGGATGACTGAGCTTTAAATCCAGACATGGTCTTACAGAATATTAACAGATTAATTAGCATTCACGTCACTTGTGCAAAACAGGCGTAATTGAATCGGGCACGGCAGTTTTGAGAGCTGAAGTGGCGCTGATGTTAATGGTGACGTTTGGAAAAAGCGAGTCTCTAATTAATAGCTGACGGAAATATCAGAGAGGCGAAAGTCAAATTAGCAGTTTTATCATTTTATCTACCGAGCTAATATGCTAAAATGAGTCTTTATTTTTGCATTCAGAAGGCTGCGCTTCAACGATATTTGCATTAGCGGATTACTGCGGAAATCTGAGCTTTTTCTTAGTTCTCGCTGATGTATTTTTCCGAAAACAGTAACAGCAAATACTTTATAATTTTTATTCCCTCACAGTAGGGTAATTGATTCTATGACTCTAATTAGATGATGTGTCTACATATCTATCTATCTATCTATCTATCTATCTATCTATCTATCTATCTATCTATCTAATGAACATTACAATTGGACATAATAATAATAATAATAATAATAATAATAATAATGTAGAACTATACATTATAGGAAGGATTATAGGAGTTGGTTCATTTGAGAGAGACAGACTCTATAGACAGACTGAGATGGACGGAGAGACAGATGGACAAACAAACAGATAAGATCGATATTTAGGCAGAAGGTATGATAGATATAGACAGACAGATCAATAGAAATACATAAAGAGAGTGACATACAGACATATGTTATAGACATACCAACCAAATAGGAAATGCATTGATATATTGTACAATCAGAGAAAGAGAGACATTCAGACAGACTAATAGATAGATGGAGCAAATGATGGATGGATAGGCAAGCAGACACATGGGTAAATGTGCAGACAATTTTTCAAATTGGTCAAATTTTTCTAATGTTATAAAATTGTATTGCAATGTAAAATATCAACTTAGTTATATTATAGAAAAAATATTGAATGGTCAGTGTGCAAATTTGAATATTTTTATTTAAATGGGTTTTAAGTTACTCACAGTACACAATAACCCACTGCACTGTTCTTTCAACACGTCAGCTACGTGTTACAGTCGGATGTGATACAATACACAATATAACTCCATTTATTAAAAGCGGATTTGATATCATCATCATCGACATTAGTGGTTTATTTTCCATGAGAAACATTTCTCAGTTCGTTTGTTTTTTGTATTTTTTCCTAAAGATGTCGGCTCTCTGTTGCTGAGTTTGACAAAGAATTTCGGTAAAGACCCAGAAGTATGCTGACATCAAGCACATCAGAGCCACAGGGAGATGAAGGTTTGTGTCCAACTGCCAGAATCAATAGATACATCAGAACCATCGCTGATACTCTCCCTTTGCTCTTTTTTTATTTACCTCTTGTTTATCTCCGTTAGCGCACAATGCCAGAAAGCAAAAAATGCTGACAAACAAACACCCAGGCAACTACAGCAATTTTATCTTTTTCTCCCAGATAGCCTGTTTGTGTCTGCAGCCGAGCTCTAGATGAAGGAAGTGCTTCCTGACCTTCCCTCGGGCCTAGAACACTCAATCTTACATGGCTTGAAGTGAAACATCATGACCTCCTCTCCGTCAAAAAGAGAAGTATTTGTTTCAGCTTCATCTGAAGAGGAATCGAAGCGTGGTGCCCTTGACAGGGTCACGGAAGAGTTGATTTGCCATTTTGGAAGCCTTTCAAACCTAAAGTGACCTAGTTGTAGCCATGGGAACCCTGTAGCAGCCGAAATACTGCTAACTCGGACACGAGGTGAGAGTTATGTCCAGCAGAAGTTTCTTCCATGCCAATACGAAGAGAGTTTGCCATTACTAGAACAACTGAAGAAAATCAACTCCACCGTACATACTACAGATCTTCTGTGAAATGCAAAACAGGTTTCACAATTGTCGGAGAAGGATGGTGATGGAGGAAGCAGAGCAGAAGATGCTGAGGTTCTCTTTGGGAGTGACAATGATGGATAGTATCACAGATGAGAACGTCAGTGGGGCAATTCATGTTAGATGTTTTCGGTAGGAACGTCCACGAGGTCAGAATGAGCTGGTTTGTAGATGTTCAGGAAATAAATTGGGAGTATGTTGAAGGATGCTACAGTTTGGAAATGGCAGGCCGGAGAGGTAGAGGACGACCAAAATGATGTAGTAATAGAACATACATTGACATAGTTAATGGGTGTGAGTGATGGAGGCTTGTGATTTTCTGTGGAGTCCTCTGACAGAGAACTAAAGGAACACAACTAGAAAAAGAATGAAAAAAGAAGCACTAGAAGTATAAAAAGAAGCAGCACTAGAAGTAGTAGACCAAGAAGCACTACAAGTAGAACAAGAAGCACTACAAGTAGAACAAGAAGAAGCACTAGAAGTAGAACGACAACAAGAAGAAGAAGCTCTAGAAGTTGAAAAAAAAAAAACAAGAACAAAAAGAAGAACAAGAAGAAAAAGAACAAGAAGAACTTGAAGGTGGTGATGAAATGGAAAATGAAGAAAAAGAACAAGGAAAAGGTGAAGAAGAAAAAGAAGGGAATATCCAACAGAAGTAGAGGTTTAAAAGGGCAACTGTCGATTTTGGACTTGTGAACAAAAGGTTGTATATTCAAATCCCGGAATGGTAAGAACCAAAAAAAGTGTCCTTGAGAAGAATCAGATCCTGATCTTCTTTTGCAAGTGATCTTGGATGAAAGTACTTGACAAACAAGTGTAAAGTGTAACTATAGTAAGGATACGTTGCATAGTCCAGTATATGCAGCATCCTTTAATGCGCCTCTAAATGACTTTACTCTAACTGGGGATTCGTTTTTAGGCCAACATCTTTATATAGGAGTAGGGTCACAATTAATTAAAGCAATGAACCTTTAAAGGACAAAAACAGCATGCACGCATTATGACATTTAGCCCCTCAGGCAAAAAAATATTAACTTTAAGTCACAGCCCTCGCCTGGAATCCCTTCCATGGGACCACCTCACAGCACCACCATGCCATCCTTCAGGCTCTGTGCTGTATTTGCATTTCCATTTTATTCCCCTCGGCAAATCTTAGTGAATAATAATCATTTGCGATCTGAACCGCTTGTTCGATGCGGCAGTAAGAATCACATGCCTATTGTGCTTCCTGAGTCCCTGCAATCATCCTTCCTGCCGGAATGGAAACCACATAAATCGCATCACATTAACTCGCAATTAGGGAGACCTTTGAAATTCCTCTCTCATTTCATAAAGGCCTCAAACTAAAAGCAAACTAATCTTTGTGCTTTCTGCTTCCATGACTGCCCTCTCTCCACCACATCGAGACGGAAAGGTTCTTCCTCCCTGATACCCTTGAGTTATGGATGACATGAAGAGCGTGGCTGGTCAAAAGCCAATTAGGCCCGAGTCAACATGCATTTATATTATTCACGGACTTCCCTGATAAAACTGATGGAATTTGCATCTTTGCTTAAGGAAACAGCTTCTTGTTTTTAAGAAATAAATAGATAAGTAAGGAAGCAACGTCCAACAGCAATGTGCTGATGTAGTCATCAAGTTGCCTAGAAGGTTTGAAGAACTTTAACCTTCTAGAGGTTTGTGTTGTAAGATTATGGTTTGATGGGCTAAAATATCACAATATTTTCTAGTATTGTGAGTATTATTAATATTGTATGAGTTTCATGTATATTAAGTCTTGTCTGTGATTGTGGTTTCCTCCCACATTCCAAAAACATAGATTTACAAGATATTTAAGGTTGTTAGAATGATTTTAAAATTTGTTTTTAAGATTTCCTGAAACAATAAAAACTTGAGGAACAATAATGCTTTTGAAAGCAATAACTTGACTTGACAGGCTTGTTATGTTTTTAATAAATTGCGTGCATTGTAATTAAAGCAAGACTAAACTAAATTATGGTATGGTGAAGAATGTGCACAAAAGCATCATTTAATTGTGTTTTTTTTGCCAGGTTTAAAAGCGCATCTTAGATAAGACCTAAACTAATCTATGCTTTCTTCTGTATTCTTTTACGTGCATTGTGTATACTATATGGTTCCGCTTTTTAAAATGTGTTCATTAAAAAAAAAATAATAATAATAATAAAAAATAAATACACCGTCATGAATTAACCAGTTGGAAAAAAAAAAAATGACATTCATTTAATTTGTGCAAGTTTGTAGTTTTCCCAGGTCTGTGTTAGATGCTCTTACACACATTACTATTGTTTAAATTCAACCTTACATCTTGGTACACGAGCCCTAACAAACACGGGATGTGAATTATGCATAAAGGAGGGGCAGTCTATTGGACAAATCTTCTGTCAGGGGGGGCGCTCTATTAGAGGGGACGTTCTACTAGCGGTGGCATTCTATTAGAGGTTATATTTATGTTAAATTAACAACCTCTCCAACAGAAAGAGAACCTGTATAAGGTGAATTGGAGTTGCACAAAAACCCAAGAATTGTGCTGAAATGGAGCAAAACGCTCCCTGGGCTCAGGGTTGGGTGTAGCTGCTCATTTCAGCAGGCGCGACCCTGGCTCTGATTACATCTGCCAGCCTGTCTCTCATGCCCTGCTGAAGCTGGCGTGAAGCGATGAACCCAGCCCCAGAGCAGTCAAAGCGCCGTGCAAAAAGCTCATGCCAGCTGTAAAGAGTCTTGGTAGAATATGGCCTGTAATACCACGACCAGCTTTTTACTTGCATCTAAAAGGGTTTGAGGGCAGTTAGACCCAGAAAAAGCAGACGTTTGCCTCACCTTGTCACAGGCTGTATTTCTCCACTGCTGACATGTTGAGCGGTGGTCTCCGAGCTGCCAGCTTCTTTTGTTCTTCTCAACCTGGCCACAAGGCCTACAGCCTACAGGCAAAGGGGGTTTGGTGGGCACCGAGCTGTCTGCTCAGTGGCCCGACCAGACCTGACGACCACCAGAGGCCTGCAAAAACGTCATCTTCTCTAAAACACAAGCCGGGCAACGAAAAGATCGAGATCTACGTGATGGGAAGATGAGAAAGACGCCGGGTCATCAAGGTCTTTTCCTCAGACAGAAATTGTCAAAACGCTTCTTGCTTTTTTCATCTTCTCGTTGGGGCTGCACGCAAATATGCGCCAGTGCTTGCGAGATCAAAACACTTCGAAATCAATAAGAGAGATGTATTTTCAAGACAGGAAGGATCCTGGCACAACCTTCTAATAACTGGAGTGGATTTGCAATCCAAAGCGCAAAATCCCGTGATTGACTAGCTTATAATTTCCCCTGATGGCAATGAACCATCCGCCACGTCAGCCGTATTGTATCATGGCTCATGCTAAATTCCTTCTGAAGGAAATTCGCAGTAAAAGAGCAGAATGTGCCCACCAAAAAAGACGTTGAAGAAAAGGAGGGATGGGGGAGAAAAAACGCTGAGCTTTTGAGCTCTGCAGAGCACAGTGTCACATTCTTCACCTCAGGACCGGCTAACACTTAACTTGGCGCTGTCGTGATTCCTCCAATTACTCCTGACAGCCCCCTATTCGTGTGGGAGGTGCCTCGGCCCCCAAGTGCTCAGTGGAATACCAAGGCGCCACAACATCAATTATTTAGTCCATCTTCCCATCCGCATGCTGCCTTAACAGCCTCAGTTTTGTCCCATTAGAAATAAAGGGACTGACGAGATTTTTTCCACGACGCGCTACGCATGCGGCCATATTTCAATAATGACTTTGGATGTGATCTGTGTGGGGTTCGCAAGTGCTTTCGCAATGAATTCCGAGGAGTATGAGAGTTTGATGCATACAAATGGAGTGGAGGGGCGTTGAGATTGAGTGTCGGGGGGAGAATTACAGACAGACAGATGGTGAATAGACTGATTCCGAAAAAGTTGTGTAAAAGGTTGTGTCTCCAACGCACACTGATTGCTTTTCTTTGACACGGATAGAAAATGGTCGTTTTGACGGCATTGTAAATTCAAATTTTGGTGTGAAAATGGACCATTGATTATTTGATTTCATTATTTTCTTCCCAGTCAATCATAGTTTGATTAACTAATTGAATCAAATGGTTACTCAATCGTTTAAGTGAAATTATATGATTTAAAAATGCATAATTATTGTCCAAGTGACATTATAATGTTTGCCATAATTTTCTGTTTTATTTATAGCAAATCATGATATAATGTTATTTTTTGAAAATAATGAACCAACAAGTGATTTAAAAACGATGACTTAAATTTGAAGAAATTGAAAGCAAGATCGATTTTTTTCTCTTTTATATTAAATGAAGTATGAAAGATTATAATTAATGTTTACAAACCCCAGTATTTTATTGTCTTGTTTTTTTGCAGAAAGAAACGTGCGGGTCATGTTATTACATGTTTATTACTGCTATATGGACCAAGAAACCAGAACAGTGCACTTGATTGTCACTTCTGTTCATAAATTTGTTAGCAATACTACCAAAGGTTGAAGATTCAAAGCAATAAAATATCAAAATGATAAAAGCATGGTAAAACCTCAGGAGAAAGGCTGTAACGCAGTTTAAATGTTTTTAAATCCCAGACTCGTTTGCCAAGATCCAAGTGATCACAGGGACATATTAATACCAGGTGTAAGTGCTAATGTGTCTCATCTGACCGCTTGTGATTGGACGATCCGAGACAGATGTTCACACCAGGTGGAAAACTGGGCCGTGGAGAAGACCGAAGCCACAATTAGATCTGGATACAAGAAGATAATTATTTCATACCTCTGAGAAAAGCTAAACGAAAATTAGAAAAGCAAACAGCACAGAAACTAGCAAATTCTCAGAGGCCTTCGCAATACAGTTCAGAAAATAACGATTTTAGCTTCACTTTAATTAGTGACTTAGTTGGTCCAACAGAAAAGAACCATGTGCATTTTTGCTTTAGCATGAGTAACAAAAGTGCAATGAAAAACGTGGGAGAAAAGTTTTGACCTTGAAAACCAAACCACGGGTAGTTAAAGATTCTGTGCACATGCAGGGAAGACCGACAAGACACATTTTTAGATGGAAGAATATATATGAATGTCAGTCACAATGGCTCCCAAAGATTGTTAAATCAAACACCGGGACCCTGATGTTTTAAAAGAAAAAACCTGGCTCCAGAAAACCATTTTATTGCATGGAAGAGAATCAAATACTGATTTTTTTTTCTTCTCTTTAAATGCCAGAATCTAAAATGGTTCTGGATGGTCTGAATTTTCATAATAATGTGCAACAGAAAGGGCGACATTCATCAGTGTGATTTGTGTATTAGCCACACAAGTTAAAATGATAGAGTTGGAATAGAATGTTTGGGCTTTTTATCTGCAAAATAAAATAAATAACAACAATTCACCTTTTAAACCTTAAATTGAAGGAAATGTGAACACAAACAGAGGATAAAAAAGCTAAGAGACATGAAAAAGTGGAGAATCCACAAGCCAAAAATCATTTAAGATTGTCAAGTTGCTATCAACAGAAGCCGCGCTCAGAAACTGGATTTAATAACACAATTCTTCAAAGGTGCTCAGCACATCTAGATACATTTACATTTCAAAAGGATAAAGATTGTCATGAAAGAAATCCACAAAGAGTGTGTGTGTGTGTGTGTGTGTGTGTGTGTGTGTGTGTGTGTGTGCGTGTGTGTGTGTCGGTGTGTGTGCGTGCGCGTGTATATTTTTTTGTAAAAAAAAAGTTCCTTATGTTCTAATGTGTTGATTTGAAAACATTTTAATTTGAATACATTGTTTTCATAATTGTTTCCAGCATATCTTATAATTTCCTCATCAAGTTATTTACTTTTACTGTTTTTTTTTTTATTTAATTTTTGTTGGTGATTTATATGTTTGTAAAATACTTGCTGATAAAACATTTTCAATTATGTCTGTTTAATATTCCAATCAGCGTTTGTAAAGCTACACCTGGGTTCATATTGTTTGTATATATTTAATTAATCTTTAAGCATGATAATTAATTGATCAGCTGAACAGTTGTTGTAGATAGCAACAGAAAATAAGTAAATATTAAATGTAAAATTTAAATTAAACAAATATATTTTTTTACTTAACATAAAAATTGAACAAATATTCAATTTACCTTAAAACAAGTAAATCATAACATTTTACTTCATATTCAAATTAAGAAAATATGAAATCACCACAGGTTCTCAATTTCAATTAAAAAAATAAATATGCAATCGTTAAAGTTATGAAAAATAATTTCCAATACAGCATAATCTGAATTTGCTTTATCAATCTGAAGCACAATGCAAACAAATTAGCCCCACTACGCACACCACAAGTAATTAAATTAAAACACAAAAAATATCCTCACAGAAGCAAATCTGTCAAGTGTCATTTACAGTTTGGCACCTCATGCTTCCTAAAATATTCCATTTACTGTTAATTTGTTAGATATTCCTTCATGACCAAACTCAGCGTTGAGATGTGTTGGACCCATGAGGCATCATTAGCGGCACACAAATGATTAACGTAAACTTTTCTCTGCTGATCTTCTGTTCATACAAGGCGCATACTGAGCAAAAGCTGCAAGCCGCAGTAGGTGTGTATGTGAAATTGAACATAATAAACCTGTTCTACTGAAACACATTCCGACAGGCAAATATAATCTGCACATGTAAAACCCTGGGTTATATTCCTAAAGCTGAGCTTATACTCTGGGTAATATGTGAAGATTGAGTCATAACTCCAATGCCTCGGTAGAAGTTCATAAAAATGAAAACCACATCCTCAGATTTTTTCCCTCCATGAGAACGACTTTATTAAAATGAAGTATGCCGAGGAAGCATTTTGTCACCCTGACTTCTAAAGTGCAACCATTTCACTTTAATTTGCAAAGGGAAAATAAAACCTGAGATCTGCCTTTCTGTTACATTCAGCACACACACAAAAACAGACTCAATCCATCAACACATTTACCGATTGTCAGACTGCTTTTCTATGTCGGGGTCACGGGGACTGAAGCCAATCACTTGAAGCCAGAACGACTCAAGGTTGGACGCTTGGTGGCCAGCCAATCACAGAGCGGGAAATTGACAGACACATTCACACTCTCACCTGCAATTTTCAAACATTGTTTCTTCTGACTGTATGTTTTTGGACTGTGGGAGGAAACAGGAGACCTGGAGGAAACCCAAGCTAGCACATGGAGAGCATGCAAGCTTCACACAGACTTACGACCAGGCTCTAATTTGAAACTCAAACTGTGCTCATTGTGGTCCAGCCATAAGTAGTTGGACCTTCCATACAAGCGTTGAAGTTCGAATCCCAGGTTGGTGGGTTGAACAAGACCCTGAATCTCACATCCCCCCCAGAAGCCACAGATTAAGGCTGCCCACTGCTCCAGGTTAGTGTATGTTTACTTCACTGGATTGTTAAAAGCAGATAAAGTCGATACAGTCCCTGTGAGGCTTGTCAATATGGCCACTAAAGTCACAAGTTCTTCTTGCTATGAGGCCCAACTACGCTACCGTTCCAAAATCAAATCTTTTAAGAAAGCATCACAGATTTTGTACACGTCTAGGAATGAAGAAGCATTCCTCTGTGTAAACACGGTTCCCGACCACAAAATCCTCCTAAACACAGACTCTTTATTATTATCCTCCCATCATTTCTCGCTTGCAACAATACACTTCAAACCATCGTTTTACTTCAGTCTTTTCCTCAACCATACTGTTTTCGGTGTCTGTAGCCTGAGGCGGAGGACCCCCGTGAAGACTTGGGTCACACTGTGTATTTTGCTCAGCAGGAGAATGTAGTAATGAATACAGATGCTCTCAGTTCACTGTAACTAGCTGCCTGAGGATGACGGAGAGCTGAAAGCAGGTGGCACAACCCAGGTGCTCATCAGAATCAACACCGAGATCCTCCACAACTTCAAAACGTCCCAAATTACATGTTAATATCCTATAGCTTGTTAGAGACCGAACTTCCTGTGGAGATTAAAACACCAAACACAGTTGCAGAAGGTAGAATTTGAACCAAGTACCTTTCCAAAGGCTGAGATTCTCTGAACTTAAAGGCTGGAGACACTCTGGATTGCTCATCATCTAAAAGCTGGGTGGGACAAACAAATTCCCTCACCCGCATCAATGGCAAATAGGAAACCAATTTATCTGAACACATTTCAGACTCGTGTGAGGAAGCTGCACATATCAGAAACCCTCACTAATACAAAAGAGAAAAACAAAGATCTGGACCAGGCCTTGAACAGCTCTAACGGATCCTCCTTGCTGAGAAGGGACAGTAGAAACCCACTATGCCCCATGCCGCCCCCTCATTCATCTTCATTAATCATCTGAATTGCTAGAATCTACAAAAACTTTGCTCCGGCTTGTGAGTGTCAAGAGAATGTTGCTGTCAGCATCCAGTTATCATTGCTTTCTTAATACTGATGAAGACGGATGGATGGCTTCATTATGGCTAAATAGAAAAGATCTTTTGAGAGATTTGCAAAATATCATGGTAGTTTGGACTTCTCCGGCATGATAAATGGGGGTAATAAACATTCGAGTACAGTCGAATCCCACCAAAACACTCAAATTGAGTCTGCGAGGAGCGTACTTGACCTACAGGGGCAAACTTAACCGTTATGTACTACTGTATGTAGCAACATGAGATTTCAAAACGACTTTAAAAATGTTGCATGTTATAATTGATGTTATCTAAAACTTTGATGAAGCTTGATGAATTAGGCATTTTCAGCATTGCTTCAGTCTCATAAGCATCAAATCTCCGCAGGCATGTCGATGTGCACTGCATCACTCACAATACTCAAGAGAGAACAGACAAACCCGTGCTTTGGATGTGTCAAACCAATTTCATAGTTTTATAATTCTGGGAGATATTTTGGTTGTTTAGTGGCGACATTAAGGAACAATTTCCCGGCTTTATATGTGGAGGTTTATCGGAAAGATTTAGGATTCCAACAAGAACAACTGTGAATTGTTCTGACTGCTTTACCACAGGGATTCCAAACCAATATGCCTCCAGTTTCTGTTAGCCAAGCAGGCAAATTACTGAATAAAACATTTCTAGCAACTTGCTGAAACACCTTCTTGAATAAAGAGAGATTTTTTACAAGATTCGCATCTATCACGTTAAGTTTTGCCCAAATTCGGAAGTTTGGCGAGTGCTGGCCTGGTTTTTCCCAAACACCTGTTGGGCTAATGCGACAAAGCAGTTAGACGATATACATCGTCTAAGAGGCAAAACAGCAGATGCTCATGTCTTGAATCTTGAATTACTCACTTGGCTTCCAAGAAACTTGCTTTAGTGACTAGCTTGTTCATTTCAAAGCAAAAGTTTGAGATTGACAGTTTCTTTCCGTCTTCGCAAGCCAAACCACACTGTGATCTCTGCTTCGTAGACAGCAACTTCTGGAGTCTTCTTACCTGCTGGCTGTCATCCTTAGCTCTCGACCCAATCTCAAAAGCCAATGAGAATGTTTATCACTTCCGCAGGACTCAAGAACTTAAGGGTTTAGCGCAAATCTCCATAAATGACTTAGATCGTAGAGCACTGTGAACTTATTGGGAATTCAAATGAAACAAATGGAACTAGAAGAACATTAGATAAAACCACAGTGTAAAAGGAGGAGGATTTGGGAGAGAGATAGACTCAAAACAGAAAAGACTTGAGAGAACGGAGAAGAGGTTGATGCCGTTACGCCCACAAGGGAGCGTCTCAAACCGCTTGTGGAAAAAAAGCGAGAGGGAACTATCAAACATCAAAGCTGTTGAAAATGTAAAGGGGAAGATTTGCAAATGAAAGCTTCATGAGTGGGTCCAGTGGGATGGATAAAAAGCTCTGGGTCTTCATGAGGTTTTAAAGAGTATCATATCAACACAGGAGACAAACCAGCAGAGGAGCATTTTCCTGATACCAACACTCGGCTGTCTTTTACTGTACAATGCCGGCTCCAAAAAGCTTTGTTGTACTTTTTGTAGCATTAAATATATTCATGGAAATGCACATATATTAGCAGTCTCGAAATAAACCCCATAGTTTTAAACTTAAAAAAAAAAAAAAAGCACTAAAGTAAATCATGCAATATTTGTACGAGTTAAGATATGATTTGATGGACATTGATGTGGAAAAAAAGCTGAGCTGAGCTGTACAAAATGAAAGGAATCTGTGATGAGGGATTTTTATTCCAAAAGTGAAGTCCATTTATACCATGATTTATAAATCAATAGAAAATAATTTTGCTCTTTCTCAGTCTCTCCTTCTCTTCACCCCCCCCCCCACTTCTCTGTCAGAGAAATGCCTTGGTCTCTCTATTTCTCTCTTTTCTTTCTCTATCACTCTCCACGTCCCAGTCTTTCTCTCTCTCCACATCTCAGTCCATCTCTCGCCACATATCTCTCCCACAATCTGTCTCCACATATCTCTCCATCT
>MU204179.1:3544227-3562837 GCA_017309775.1 Paedocypris sp. Pulau Singkep
CTCGTTCTCTCTCTCTCCACGTCTCGTTCTCTCTCTCTCCACGTCTCGTTCTCTCTCTCTCCACGTCTCGTTCTCTCTCTCTCCACGTCTCGTTCTCTCTCTCTCCACGTCTCGTTCTCTCTCTCTCTCCACGTCTCGTTCTCTCTCTCTCCACGTCTCGTTCTCTCTCTCTCTCCACGTCTCGTTCTCTCTCTCTCCACGTCTCGTTCTCTCTCTCTCCATGTCTCATCCTCTCTCTCTCCCTCTCTCTCTCTCTCTTTCTCTCTTGTCTCATTCTCTCTCTCTATCCAAGTCTCATTCAAGTCTCATCAATCTCAGGCACCATAAAGCAGTTAGTATTCTATTAGATCAAGAAGGTGAAGGTATATTGTGCCCCCCCCAGCCCCACCCCCACCATTACTCCAAAATGCAATTAATTTGAAAGACAACTGTCTGCAATGTGTAGGTTTCGTTGGATGCACTAATAATGGATCTAATTCATTATGAAGTTTGACTAACAGTTCTAGTGTCACGTCATGTGACAGTTTTAGCACCGTGATCTAATCTTTTCTTGCCATTGGAAGAGAAACATTCAGGTGTGAGATAATCTGTTTGTGCCGAAGAATTAGCGTTACATTCAGGATGACGGATAACATCACAAAAGAATCCGCATAAAAGAAGAGAGCAAGTCGAATTATACCATAATTTAAGGGAATCTTCTCTTTTTTGCCAAGATAAAACTCCAGTCACAGCACTAATCTTTTGGTAATTTACAAAAACTTTTACCGTCATGTCTCTCATGGAGCGATTAGGAGAGGGATTTATTTTGTATTCGCCGACACTGGAATTAATATCTAAATCTGCCGGAACCAGCCATGTCAGCTTGAGCCGATAAAAAGAAATATGCCTCTGCTAGATTTCTCATGTTATTATTTTTTTTTTTTTTGCCTTTTCGATTTTCTTTTGCTCAGTAGCCAATAATGATTTACATTTACTAGTCGGCTTTTCACTGATGTATCTGCCTGCTTTTCTTTCAAAGGCTGCAGAAGACATTTTTCTGACATCCTTAGCCATTCTAGTTCCCAACACAGCACCTGTTTGCTTCAAGGCAATATGTGTATTTAAAATGTTTGATGTCAATGTTAATCATTCATTTCACATTCATCACGCTTTTCCATTTCTGGGTCAGAGGGAGAAGCCAATACTAGCAGCTCTGGGTCTGAAGGTGGGACACAAATCCAGAATTAGTGGTCAACCAGTCACAAAGTGGGACACATACATACACACGCAATTGTTCAGACAATTCAAACTCAGATGGTTTCAGGCATTTTGGACCAGGTTCTTTTTGGCGCTCCCCACTATCCCTCAGTATGCTAATCAGATGTATTTATACATTTCATTCAAGCTCTGAGATGTTCAACCTTGGTAAAGGAGGGTTTGCTGACCACCACAAATAACACAAAAAGAGTGTCCGCTTTCTTTCATACGCAATGCAAGGATACAACCAGAGAAGAGCAGGCCAATAGTCGCAGGAAACGGTGGAAATGGGGTTTTATAATACAATGCTTTCCATTCGCATTCTACTGTGCTGGCCCACGCATGGGAATAGCTGAATGGAATTTCTGGATTTACCTCAGGGAGCAAATCCAAGCGTCCTGGGACACATTTCCATAGACATCTCACCAGCCTGGCTGTACTCGACACTGGATGCATCAATGTTTAATGCGTCATAAAGAAAGAAGTTCTTCATCTATACGCACAACCCTGACCTGCCTCACAACATCGGAGGGGATGCAGGGCTGAGTGTGCCACGTGTTCCCAGCATGCACTTGAATGGCTCAGGAGAAGTTGAGAATTCAATTTATCAATTAAAAATGTTTTCCCCTCCCAAATCAAGATCTTGTGTGAAATCCAACCATCTCCATCTGATGTTTGTTTTTGCTTCACTGTGAGAAAATCAGTTTTTCTTATTGCTGATACCAAACTGGAGTAAAAATATAATCGTATACTTAAGATATTGATTGCGTTTTCTGGAGAAATGTCTCTTGGTCTGGCATTCTTGGTCAAAAGTTTCTCTGACTTTATGAAGATACTTTGTAGCATCATATTGGTACAGTATCAATCGATAGTCTACTATGTTTTCATAAAAAGATTATATCTCCATATCACATGTCTGTCAGAAGAATTCTCTGAATAAGCAATACGTGAAGCTCTTCAGATAACTTTCTTATCTTTAATCATCTGTAGGAACATTGTCTAGACACAAACATTCATTAGACGCTGCAAGCAGACGCACTGAGAAAAAAAAACAGCAAAAAATGCTTTGAGAATAAACTCAGGAGTGAAAGAAACTGGAGGTCATGTGAAGAAAAAGTAGTAGTAGAAATAGAAAAAAATGTCCTACAGTCATAATAGAGGAAGAAAAAGAATGCTGAGAGATCTAATGTGCCGACTAGGATCAGACAGGTAAGAAGAGGTAAGAATCCAAATTGGGATCTGAAGAACACATAACATGTACAGTAAGAATAAAGATCACTAATGTCAAAAACTGATTACTTGATGTAAAAAAAAATAATAATAATTTAAATTACAGAACACTTAAAATGTACCTATTTATAAGGAGTTTAAAAACTTTAAAAACTTGGGTCTGAAGATAATCCTGAATGCCTTGTATTCAGCTTCTATTATTTTATGTGATACATAATATGCAAAGGTGAAACAGACATACACAAATTCAGAATACCTCAATATGAATATGAATATTGGCCACTCTGGACTGTATCAAAATTGTGATCTGAAATTAACCCTCGAGTGAAGTTACACACACATAATCACACAAACCCAGAGCAGTGGGCAGCCTTAAGCCGTGGCGCAAGAAGAATATGTGTAGGTCAGCGTCTTTCTCAAGGAAAACCACACTTTAGTAAAAGTACGGATGCCTTACTTTAAAAAATACTCCATTACAAGTCACCAACTTCAAGAATAGTTGCGAAAAAGTCACAATGTATATATTTAAACAACGTTTAAAAGCACCATAAATGAGAATAACAAGAAACTCTTTATTTATGAGGTTTTATTCCCTAATATAGAAATGAAATAAAACACATCAATGTTTCGAAATGGCAGAACAAAATAGACAAAGAACAAAAAGTCAGTCTCATTCAAACATTAATGTACAAAAAATGGCAAACTCCAATTCATGATCATGCCGAGCTGCCGACTTGTTGCTCATCATCACAATGTAAAAACACTCAAGTAACAAAGTCCATTTACTCAAGTATTTTGGGAACCGTTGAGAATCCACTCGGGATTTGACCCTGATGGCGGGAAAGGACCTTTAATGCGGAGTCCCAGAAAGAAAGCTTAATCTTTTTTCTTTCTTCTCAATTGAACATGATAGTTCTCTTAAAAATAAGTAAAAAACATTTTTTTTTTCATAATTTTAGACATAGCTTCAGAAATACAAGGTTTCACCCACAAGTTTATAACATTTCAAACACAAATTGACCACGCCACAATCAAGTAACCCACCAATCAATGCTTCTCATAGAAATTTGAGAATAAATTGTATTGTTCTGCCTCTAGAATATCAAACAAATTTTGTTTTGAAAATCTGAAAAAACTATTTTTTCCAAATTTGGAGCAGCTCCCCTAGTGGTAACTGCAATGAAAACATCATGTAGCGACTAATTGCTGCCACCCGGTTATCCAATTATGATCAGTTACACCAATACAAGTGCGTACTTGTATTCATTGAACGTTTTGACATTTTTTTTTACATTTAAGTCCCTGTAACTCGACGATGAACAACCCTTTTTACTTTTTGTATCACTGGAGATACAGTTTAAGACCTATAGGTACATTTCAAGA
The DNA here is from genome assembly GCA_017309775.1 of Paedocypris sp. Pulau Singkep. Taxonomy (NCBI): domain Eukaryota; kingdom Metazoa; phylum Chordata; class Actinopteri; order Cypriniformes; genus Paedocypris; species Paedocypris sp. Pulau Singkep. The sequence continues at coordinate 3,548,077 of MU204179.1, forward strand.
AAAACGTTGGCGTTGAGTAAAATGTAAAAACAGTTATTGTGGAGTAATCAGAATAACTTTGTCTTTCAGCTACAGGTACAAGCTTCTCCTCTGATTCCACTCAATCGTCACTGGTGCATTACAGGGTTCCACAAGACCTGCGTTCTGTCAGCAAACATCCTTCAGGCCATTTCCGGAACATCTTTCCCTGAACGTCCATCAACAAACATATTTTATTCAGCCTGAGCAGCCAGGGGAATAGTTAAGCTAGCTGCCTCATTTTACAGGAAGAATCGATGCACAGTGTGAGCATTACAGAGAGCTTCCTTCCTTCTCACTTATCTCTTCTGACACGTAGACCAAAGCGCTGGAATCATCCTACTCAGATGAGCACAAGCGATTTTCTCACAACACCGGGCATTCATGAGCATCCCAGCCCTGTGTGTTCGCATTATACCAGTGTGTGGGAAAAGCAGGGAATCTGGGGAACATGGTCCATCTGGTGGAGCGCAAATGTGCTTAGCAGGCTTGAAATAAGCAAGTATAAAGCAACACCATCCATCCAATAATGGCGGCTTGTGGAATGCACTTCACAAAAATAAAGCCCGGAATATTGTGTATTACTAGTGTGTGTCTGATGAAAGTCGATCTAAACATCTACAACTACAACGCATCATTCTGTTTCTGTTACGATGCTCCTTCCACATCTAATCCAAGATTCGCTGAGAACAATGGAAGTGTTTTTGCCGCACTAACTCAAAGCTGCCACCATCCAGCCGGACTTCAGAGTGGTGCAATACAGACCCCTGGTGGAAAGAGGAGGACCATTTCTGTCTTTGTGGAACCAAAAGTCCTGCCAACGTGTGGGCTAATCTGCTTGATCAGCCCAGGCTGGTACAGAAACCAAATTTAGCCTCAAATCTCACATTTAACAGCATGAAGTTCATTAATCTAAGCTCCACACCACTAGATGGCGAGATGCTCAATTCAGCGACGCATTTACATTTTTTCAGATTCGTCCAATATATCATTTGTTACACACAAAACACTGTGAAATGAAGCTGCCCCGCTGTGTAAACTCTTTATTTTCGCAGCTCTGCCACTTTTAAAGTAATACGACAATCAGTTGAATAGACAAAATGATTCTCAAAAATTCTACTTTTTCCTGAAGTCTCTTTCTTTTCACCGCACCCTGAGGGTTTATTTCGCCCTTTTCCTTTTCAGCTCTTTTTTCCCTTTCCTCTCTGCCTCCTTTTCTCTCATTCTCTTTGCCCGCAGGTCTCTTCAGTAGATTAAGTTCAGCATGGCTGTGAGACAGAGCGTTGCTGATTCAGCCATATTCTTCCAAATGACCCAAATCCGCTCTCACACTGGAAGAACCTCATTCGCTCTCAGACGACTAGCGCTCGTTCGCCTTCTGTTGTGCCGTTTGTTTTTCAGCCGAGTATTTGAAAGCAATATACATTTTTTCGTTCCTCTCCATCCCTCCCTTCAATTGTAGGCATTCTTACAGATGCGCATTATGACAAAAATTGGTTGACAAATACAAGTATTCCTTGAATAAATAAATCAGATATAAGAATATGTATCCTCAAATGCAACAGTCCATGACACATTTACTGTACATATACCAGTGTTGTTGCCATAGCAACCAATGAAATCACTGGTTTGCTTCCCGCCAATTGACTGGGATTTATTTCCCTGACTAGTTGCCGAAGGTGAGACACTTTTGCAAAAACCACCATTGCATTCCATCGGAGGGACATCGTTGGCCTGGACTTCATTAAACCAACACAAGCACAGCTGAAGTCTTCTACTGACGTTCCCCGCTGTGCTCAAGAAAGCTGTTCCTAACTTCTTTCCAGCCATTTCGGAATTACCGGCCCAGTGCTGGCACCACGGGGTAAGACCAAAGTCCATGAACAATGCCGTCCACAAGCGTCAAAGATCGTTGGTTTCTGACATAACTACTTGCATGGACAAAGCCATGGGAAGCCAAACAAAAGAGCATCCCTCTGCTTATTGGCCTCCAAATTTGTATTGACAGTTTGTGAAAGTAAGCAGGAAGCTGAGAGCTTAGGGTCGTGGAGTGTAAACACAGATAAACCCACCATGACAGTTTTAAAAGTTTACTCTTCCCCCCCGATGGCTCATTGTGTCCACCAAGTATTAGAAGTTCCATTGTCTCCTAAAGCTCATTATGCGTGTTTTCGGAATGAAGTGATTATTCTTACTAAAGATGTTATTTAACCATCAATTCCGTCGTCAGTCTATTAAACCTCGTGAGACTTTTTTTTTATCCTGTTGAAGACAAAAAATGTTGAATAATGAGCTTTCCCATGCAATGACTGTGAATGGAAGCTGAGGTTATAATGCTTTAAAAAAAGATTAAAAAGCACCACGGCATATAAAAGCATATCATGCCCTATATTCCAACTTCCCTAGAGCAATGCAATAGTGTAGTGGGAAAAACCATTTAAACCTAATGTCTTCATACATTCTAAATCTTCTCATCCACCACTGCGACAAAGAGAGTCTGTGAACCGGATCAGTCCAAATTGCAGCTGGATAAACCAATTCAGTGAAAATAACAAACTAAGAGGGTAAAAAAAAATCTCCATGAACTGGACAAATCCACTCCTTATTGGAGATTTCCATTGTGTGCACTACTTTCATGGTGCTTTTGCCGTCTTTTTATATCCTGAGAGCTTCTTTCATCGGGAGAATTAGAGCGAGCAGCGCATTGTTCAGATCTATTCTGATGTGCCACGGAAAAAAGAAAGTTGTGGAGAACATTGTGAACACCGGAAAACAATATTGCTTTAATTTGGACATCATTTTGCTGAAATGATTTAAAGCCTGTTCGGGAAGGACACAAGGTTCAGCTCTTTGATTCTTTGGGCAAAGATTCTTGTTTGTTCGTTAGGGGGAAACAAAAATAATTGCTATACTTTCTTCATCCAAAAATTCCCTACATCCAAAATTGACTACTCGCCCTTCACAGTAAGTTTGGCTATTAAAACAAAATTAAATAACCCTTCAGACAGTAGTTCTCTGCTCCACCCTCTGTTCTATCATCTTTTTATGCCGCGGATAAAAGGATGATAGAGTGAAAGGCAGGCGAAAGAAGTAAAGAATAGAGAGCAGCAAAGTAGATGAGAGGGAGAAAGAGAAAGTCACTGTAGATGACAGCAAATTACGACAGGTAGGGGAAAAAAAGGTGTGAAGGAGAGAGAGAGAGCGAACAAGAAAGAAAGAGGTAATGATGAGAGTTGCAGTGGAATCAATCACAAAAACATGGAAGGATAGCCTGAACCTTTTTGATCAGTTCGGCACAGAGACGAGGATGATATAAGAGGAAAAAAGACAGAAAGAAGACAGAACGAGCCATAAAAACAAGTGAGTGAAAGAAAGCAGGAAGGCGGCAGCGTGACTGTCTACCTTGACAGAAAGTTACGATACGCTGCTTTTCAACTGCCACAAAAAAAGATGGGATTGGAGAGATGGGATTTTTTTTTCCCCTCTCCCTCAAGATCCATATATCTGGCTTTACAGATACGAGTCCTTCTGCATCGGCGATAATGGTGGAAGACAGCCGCAGAGGCTTAGCTCGAGGTGGCTGATAGTAAAGCTAACATCCTACGATAATCAAAAAAAAAAGAAGAAAAAATTAAAGCAAGGCTTTTCCCAGGCGCCTGGGGTGTTTCCCTTCTCTCCTCCCCAGCTCTCTATTTATATTTGGCTTAGATATGAGTGGGCTTGGGTTTATTTTCCTCTTCCTTTCTTTAGGAAAGAAGGATTAAGGGGTTTGTTGTGAGTATGGAGAGAAGAGCGGCTTTTGCAACTCCAACACAGACCGTTCCACAGCCGGGCGAGTGAGAGTAAGGACAGCACTTCTAGCTTTTCACTCCAGCCGGTCAAGATAAATGTGGAATTATGTGTGATGCTTAATTTTCAATATGATAATTTCTAAATAAAAAGTGGACCAAGCTGAAAATCGATACGGAGTGAGATTTACGTGAATGTTTCCAAAAGCTGCTAACAAAAGATGTTCTAATTCTGGCAATTCAGAACTTGTGCGGGAGAAAAAAAAATGTAGCTAAAATCTCAGTTGCCCCGCAATGGAGAAGCATACAGTGCTCTGAGTTTAACCCATTCAAACAGTAAAGTGTATAAACGCACAAACACAGAAATCTAATTATTATTGGGGCCTCAACAGGAATAAATATTTGACTTATTTGATAATATATCATATATTTTAGCATCTCTATCTCATGCTGTACATAAAAACAAACAATTTGTCATCATTTTATTTTTTTATGTTAGCTAATTGAATGGTATAAATCATTCATATGAAACATGACACTACACAAAGTCTAATGATGATGATTTAAAAACAAAACAAACACACACACAAAAAAAAAAAAACACTTTTTGAAGAACAAAATGGTTTGTTCACAACACATGAGTCACTGAATACAATCTAGCGGTTGACTCTTTCATAGCGAAGTAGAAACAACAGGTTGTTCTAACAAGAAAAGTACATAGAAAGAGAGAGAATACGTGAAGGACAATGTCATCCGTCCAACATACTAAGATAAGCATAGACGAGCAAGACTTATAATAAATAATAAATCTATTAAAAATAATATAATAAACATTAAATATCAACAAAGATAATACAAATGATATGTCATGATTGCTCTTGTAGGTACTTTTTGCTTATTACTTTGGTTAAAAATTACATGTAGAAAATGCCCAAATTATTTTTGTGGTCTTAAATGTGTTTTTAGATTAGCACATTATTACAGTGTTATAGAGGCGAAAGAAGGACAGAAACTGTTCGCATACACATTAAAATACAGTTTTTACTCTTTCAAATCTTTAAATTTCACACTTCAACAAAGCTGTTGTACATCCAGGATTCAAACCAATGACCTTTTGGGGCCAAGATCCTATCAAAAGGACACAACTGCTGTAAAAATCTGAATGTGGTGAAAGTTTAGCCCATCAAACTTTTCTAAAGAGAAATATTTGTTCCCACAGTACGTGGATAAACACAAGACCTTGAATAATTACGATTATACAGGAAAATTACAGAAAGCACGGAGCTGTAAAGAGCTGGAGTGAAGATTTTTCAAATGTTTCAATACTGGTTGTCCTCACAAGAATTGCATAATTGAAGGTTTTACTCATCAAAATAATGACGCCATTAACTGTTGCAATGAAGAAAAACGCAGGAACAGGAACGACCTAAAATGGTAAATAAACAGTGTTGTATATAATTAAGGGCTTTGGATTGCTAACATTGATTTTTTGTATGAGGAAATGACATAGAAAGGAACGTCAGATACAACACAAGAAGCACTTGAAAATAATAGCATTGCACTTACACAAAGATGCCAAGACTACACATCCACAAAAACATTTGTAAAAGGATTTATCATCATTGTTAGCTATCTTTTAACAATACTAAAACATATAAACCATATAGGATAGCATAAAACATATAGGAGCACAAAAATATAGAGGAACAAATAACAATATTTTCAACATATTGTGCATTAAATATTCAATATAAATGCAACCTAAAAAAAATTAATTTAAGAAAATGTAAACATTTTAAATACATAAATCAAGCAGAAAAAAAAAGCATCCTAACCTTTCTAGAGTTTATCCATTTTTTCATTAGCATCTTACCATCTTGTTCTTTCTTCATCACACAAAACGCTCTTTTGCTCTTACTATTTTTCTCTCTCATTCTCTGTGTGTCATCTCTTTCACACACTCTCTTTGTGTGTGAGAGACAGACAGACAGCCAGAGTTACATGAGAGAAAAAGATGTGTGTGTGTCTCATCTCTTTCTCACACACACACACACACACACACACACACACATCTCTTTTTCTCTCATGTATCTCTTCGCCCGTGCTCTCTCTTTCTCTCAATCTCATTCTTCCTGTCTGGCTGTCTGACTGTCTGTCTGTCTCTCACACACGCGCGCACACACACACACACACACACACACACACACACACACACACACATTCTTATAGTCTCGCTCCATCTGTCACTCTCCTCATCTCGTTTTACCTCAATCGTTTAGACTTTACAAGCCACTATATAAATCTTTGCCAACACGCAAGTTCTGTTAGAGCTATTATATAGAATATTTGACAGCATCAGCACTAAACACGGCAAATCACAGCACATCCTCACTGACATCCCAAACAACCGCTCACCACAGGGGGCTTTGAGCCCCTGCTCTTCTCCATTTACTCCACATCAGTCAAAACATCTGCCGGTCGGACAGCTGGCTTTACCACTGCTGTGCAGACAACACTCAAGAACACGTGTCGTCGCCCCCCGTCTGCGTCTGCATCTATGATCTAAGATGAGTTCTCCGCACATCTCTCGCTGACACACACCACCGGCTGTCGACTCCTCACCTTGACACCAACCTGATTATCCTCACAAACACTTTGGCCCTGGTTTCTACATCTCTCTGCCTTTCTGAAGAACATCCAGCAGAGAAGAGTTCAAACTTTTTATTCATATATCATGGGATTGTTTAAGTGTGGCTTCATGTTTAACCTGGAAAGATTTCGACAATCCAGACAAATGTATAAGTCAAGTTGATGGCCATTGCTTATAAAAATGTTCTTGATCAATTGTTCTCACCTTTTGAACATCGCAATGCATAAACAGCAAAAGATTAATTTTGCTAATTTGTTTATTAATTTGGTTGACAGATTACAAGGTGTTCAAAAGTGATATTGTTGCAAACAGATACAACTTTGAAACCTGTAATTTGTTACCTGCTTGTCTCCTTACACTGGATTCCACTTCATGCTGAGATTCAAGTTCAAAGCTCCAAGTTTGGCCTTCAAGAATATTACTGGTACAGCATCTTATCTAACTAAATTATGTACCATATTTACTCCCTTACATCATCCACAATCAGAGAAACGAAAACGAAATTAACTTTTTCATTGTATGACAAAACGCTACTAATGCTCTTCTCTTTGAAAGTTGCTTTAGATAAATAATAATTTAAAAAAGTGTACCAAGTGGCTGTAAAACAAAAGTCCACCTTTTACACTTTAATATTCTCTGTTTAAAAAGTGTTTCTGACATCATGTGCCAATATCGTTGGTCATATTTTAGTTATAAACTAATTATTAATGATTATGAGAAGAAAGAAAAAGAGAGAAAGAAAGAAAAGAAAGAGAGAGAGAGGGAGGGAAAGAACGAAAGAAAAAGAAAGAAGAGAAAGAGAGAAAAAGAAAAAAGAAGAAAAAAAAAGAAAGATAAAGAAAGAAAGAAAGAAAGAAAGAAAGAAATCAATAAAAATAATTAAACCTGCTGTGCGTTGTAGAGTTGAGGGTTAAAAGTATCATTTCAAAATAATTTATTAATTTGCATGAACAAGAGATTTTTTAGGCTTGTGGGAGCAAAGATTAATGGAAGTTTAAATGAGACTTTGGTCCCATAATTATAAGACCTTTGTTATTAAAACCTCATTAAACGCCACACTCCTTTTAAACTATTATTTTATGCAGACTGAATTTTTTTTTACCACAGAAAGTCTTAAAAATGGTGCATTAATTTCCTCTTCCTCTGGGCTGAAATGGAGACAATATGGTCTAGATTTACCTGCAATTATCCGTCTCATCCATCATAAGATGGAGATGTGAAGAGGAGATTTACACTCGTGGCACAGAGAGAACAGATTCTGCAATGAGACGCGATAAAAGTGCAGATAGACAAACACATCAACTGGAAAGATGGATTCAGTTGCTCGGCAAGTGATGTAGTGACACGAAGATCAGACCGAGGTCAAGGTCAAGTGTTATTTATTAGTTATTATGTATATCACCTTATTTCTTATTGTTTATGTATGTATTCTTTATTCTACCCTATGTTCTTTCTGCAGTGGTGAGATGCAATTTCCTCTTTGTGGGACAAATAAAAGCATTAGCATTCTTTCATTTCATTCATTCATTTCAAGGCTTTGTAGAGTCGCCATGTTTGTTTTGACACTGGCATCTCACGAACCAAAATGCACATTAAGACAGTTGGGGAATTGTGTTTAGAAAATGTTTATCAGGATAAATGAGTGTGAACTTTGCAAACAGACTATTGCGCACTTGTGCTCGATGTTAAAGCATCAAGGAAAAAAAAAGTACAATTCCTGCCTATAGACTCAAAAAGGCCAAAAATTGAGGAATAATTTTAGAAAATGTATGTTTACCACGGTAAAGCAATGTAATATAATATATTGCATATAATATATAATAGGTTTAAGTACGTTTTTAATAAGGACAGTTACAGTCTCTGGTTAATCTGAAGCTTTCACAATGTTTTAACTGAGAAGATTAACGAGAGATTGCATTGAAATAATTAGTTCAAAGTAGCCAAATAATAAGTACAAAAGATGATTTTAATAACTAAAGTTGGATTTTTCGCAGACAACTTCCTTTTCACTGATAGACAGTTTCCATTCATCAGCAAAACCATTATTATCTCATTTAAAAGCGATTAGAATTTGTCAGACTATGGCGGGTTAAAAGCTGCTCACGCTGTTTGTCATACTGAGACATGATGAGTGATCAGGAAGCTTTATGTACTTTACCATTTGATTTACCTTCACTCACGCACACTTCACTTTCTCATCTCTGCTTTTGAGACATCATCTGAACCTAGATTAATAACATTAATATTATTAATAACTGTGAAAACACACACACACACACACACGCAGTCAATTCCAGTTGATTGTACCAGAGGCATATTTGGATAAAAGTCGAAAAAAAAAAAATCATTACGTACATCGCTTTTTTTGAACCAATAGTCGACATTACTGGGATGAGAGAAAAGAAAAAAAGTAATCTGTGTTCCGTTGATTTAAAGGAGAACTATGTGTCCTGTCTTGTTTCGCTTGCCTACAAAATTAAAAAAATATTGACGATGGAAAATTACAAAAACTTTAAAAGGCATCAACTCATAATCAAGCCAGCCAGTTATTAGGACTTAAAAACAATGTTAAGTTACAATGTGGTCCGATTAACCAGTTAAAGTAAAGTGAAGGGAGTGAGTTTGTCAATATGGCCACTAGGGGCCGTATTGAAATTGCGCTCTGCATTTAACCAGTCAATGAAATGACATAAAATGTAAAAACGAAATATAGCACAGTCTAAACTTTTCTCCCATTTAGTCTTTTGGAAAAAAGAAGGAATGAAAAAAGCAACAGAAGCCAGGGAGGAAGCTAAGCAAATGTCAGGCTTTCCTCAATGGGTGCACATTCCGGTTTGGTCTGGAAATTGAGTTTTTACCGCTCACTGTCAGAAATTCACGCTGACTATGTTCCCTTGATACAATCCTACACATTTATTTGAGGATGCTGAAACGCAGACAGTGTCTGATACCAGCTGCTATATTACAGCCGCCAAAGTGAATGAGTGTGTAGGTGGGACATTGTCTCCTGCCGGATCTTTGTGAAAACCCAGGACCTCCGTCTCAGAATCTTTGAAACACCTACGCAAATCACATTTAATTTACTCACACACAAAAACTTTCTGCCAAACTGGAAGGCAAAGCGTGAAAAGCACCTGTATTTACACTAGACGTAATGCCAACACAGAGATCAGCTGAAAATTCAACCAAGCAAAGCAAGTCTCCTAAGCAAAGCAAATTGACTTTTGGTTTTTTTTTTCCTTTTTCATTAAATTAACCAATAAATAATATTGGGTGTGGTTTACTTTCAACCTAAAATAAAGAAAATTGCAACGTTGCAACAAATGCAACAAAACATAAATTGTCACTGTTCTTGAGGTATTCTTGTCCTTTCGGGAATATTTTTTTACTCATTACTTCAAATAAGAGAAAAAAATGTGTCAATTTTATATATTTAAAAATATATATATTTTTGTATTGTGTCATATTGTATTTTGCAAATTTGTATTTTGTACTATATTCAAGTATACTGCATGTCATATTTCCTTTTTAATTTTGTATTACTTCCTATTTTCATATATTGTATTTATCTTTTCGTGCTTGGTTTTATTCAGCGTGTATATTATTACTTTTTATTTTTGATTGTGAGTGCTACTCTAATTGGTGCAAACAATAGAATAAACTATTTTGTTTTGACAATAAAGACAGTTTTCAGGCTAGTCTGCAGAGGGTGTGTCTATGCACATTTAACTCCACAAATACTGCAATAATGCAACTCCAGAATCCAACCAGAAGGTGAAGCTTAGATCACAAAAATTACTAGGCGAGTACTCGGGGTAAAGATACGTTGCAGAACAGAACTGCTTGACAAACCGCAAAACAACCACTCCTAAAGTAACAGGTGTTAAGAGACACGTTTAACTTTCGGTATAGTTTTCTCAACTCACGTGTAATGTGCATAAAACAGGGCACTGGGAAGAAATCGTGAGATTGGTCTTGTGTGTGCATACTTGCAACTAATAAATGGTTGACGTTGAATGCAAATATGAACAATTATGCGCAGTCTGGACAGGCACCGTTTGCACAAGTCGTCTTGATTATAGTTGTTTGTGACACTCTGGTCCATTTCAAGAATGCTTCACTCTAAAGCTCTGTCCGGCATTACCGGATAATGGCAACTCACTAAAACACTCATTAATCTCAATCTCACAGTCAGCCGCCTTCAATTCACCTCTGAATTATGGTATTTTTGTCCCCCTGAGAAAATAGCTTTTAAAATTGCTATTGTACGCCAACAAATCATATTCTGACATGCCCAAATACGTCGGGTTAAAATCAATCAGCCGAGTCGTGAACCCTGACATTCAATAAACGTCAACCGTATTTATAAGCGCTGCTAAGCAGTGTCCGATGAAACCGAGACTCGGGAGTGCCAAATAAGATAAAACGACAGCAGAAGTGGGTGTGGAGCATTAATGATGAGATGAAGGGCGTCGGGAGATTAGAATTGAAAGACCGTCAAAGTACTTGAGTGCTGTGACTCGTGAAGTGACCAACACTTAAAAACCTTTCTGTCCTCCTTAAGATCCTTCCAGTTGGCAAGTGTGTGTGTTCCTGTTTGAGGCAACCAAAGTCCAACCAAAACCAAAATGGGTGCTCACATATTGGATTTCTTTTACAAATCAGACTAACAGTGTTTAACTCCACAGTCAATAATCCTAAATATATGAGCATACATTGTATAGCAGTGGTTCAGGTTCAAGTTTATTTATAGTAGAGCGCTTTTCTTAGTTCCAGACCAACGCAAAGTTGCTATGCAAATTAAGGAAAAAAATGTGTCTTTAAAAGAAAAAAAATGTCCATTATTTATCGGTGTTCAAAAATTAGGGGGGAAAAAAAAGTCAGTTAAAAAAATTGTCCATCGTCCATCGTTACTCACACAGTGGTGTAAAGTACTTGAGTAAATGCACTTTGTCACTTAAGCATTTTTGGCTACTTGGTACTTGTACTGAGTATAAAAAATATAAGCTATAAATTCTCTACTTAACCGCGGTACCTTTTTGATTGAGTATCACCTTTTTGCACATTTTAGATTCACTGAGACCGACTTACTTTTTTGTCTTCCTTTTTTGAAACATTGAGGTGTTAATTTCGTTTCTATATTAGTAAACCACAGCAACCTCATAAATAGTTTCTTGATTTTCACATTTCTGCGTGTTATTTTAGCCTAAATTCCAGTAACCAGTAAAATACTTGAGTTCTTTTAACTATCTCTGGATACGACTTTAACATCTTGGAATTGGTTACTTGTTACTTGTAATGGAGTATTTTTTACAGTAAGGTAAGTAGTTTTCAAGTAAGGTTTTCAGGTACTCTTTACACCAATCACATGCTAATGGAATATTAAATATCTTGTCATTTATCACAAAAGTGTTAATATTTTAATGTGACAGTTGCTTGTATCCTTGCACCACAATAAACTATGAAACATTGAAGCTTCACGAGGAGCCAAACCAACAACCTTGGAGTGGCTCTACTGGCTGAACTACAAAATCCCAAATGAGAATGTACAGTTGACATCATCAAATGCTGCCACAATGTTTTACTTAAATAGCCTGTTCATTTTCAGAACTGCTAAATTATTTCTGGGCCACAGGGGGTTTGAGCCAATCAGATCTCCTCTTGGCCTCAAGGCGGGAGAAACACTGGATAGAAGATGGACACACCACTGTCACTATCAGACCTGTGGTCCATTTTCTCCAATTCTCCTGAGGACCCTGGAAACCCGCACAAGTGGTTGGAGATGTCCACCCAGTCTCAAACTTCTCACTGTGAGGCAACAGCGCCACCTACTTCACCACAGCAACTAATCTAATAATGAAATCAACTACGTTTGTACTTGCACGACCCTAAACATATGTAATTATCTGCGTTCCTCAGGATAGTTCTCAGGCAGACATTTCTATCCAGCACTAGATACTTTAAAGCTTGGGAAGTTTGTTGGAGGTCTACGATCCACAGGATGTTGGCTCTGCAGCAGAAAGACTAGACAATCCCCGTCGGCCTGGCGATCGTCTTCCCAGCAAGATGAACATCACATCTGTCTCGCAGACACTTTAAGCGCTCGGTGTCCAGACAGCCTTGCAGACCTTCCTTTGTCTGCACCCGAGGGTCTCTTCAGACAGGAATGACTGGTGGTCAGCACTGATCCTTCACTACCTGGCCATTCTTTTCTCACACTTTTGGGATGATAGACTACTTTATACTCTTTTGCAGCTCTGACTGGAACATTTTCTCGGTTTACATCCTGAACGATTTATATGATATTTCAGCGAAGCACTTTAGAAACCCGTGTTTGTGTTCACCTCGTCTGATTCGCTGTGAACCAAAAGGCTTTTCTGATAAACGAATGAATGAAAATGCGGGACATACGCAAGCAAGAAAGACGACTGTGAAATATGGCCGGACCAGCTTTGTCTGGTAAGCATGTTCTACGGTGTGCAATTTATTTGTGTGTAGACCAAGCTGTGTATCTCTGGAAGGTGCGTGTGTGTGTGTGTGTGTGTGTGTGTGTTAGGTTGCAGAGGCTTGTACTGAGAAAGTGGGAGTGAAATTGAAAATGACGCTCAGGGAAAATGGCTCTCTAAGTGCCAAGAGACCTTCATGGGAAACGTCTGGTGGATGTAGTTACATGACTGTTACATGACTGATGATGTCAACGTGTTGCTGATCGCCGCAATGCGCATTTGTTTTTGATTCTGTTTTAAGGCAACTCTATAGAGTCCGTATCAACTTACCTAGGGTGACCATGTTTTGACCAAATTATGGCGCGGCCTAGAGACAAATTCAATGGTGCAAAACTAACTTCTGTAATAATGGTATAAAAAAAGGTAAAAAAAAAAAAATGATATCTGTAAAAACTTAAATCTGTAACAAAATAATAGTCCTAGGCTCTGTTGTAATAAATAAATAAATGTATTAATTAATTTTTAAAACACAATAATGTGTTCTAAACATCAGCTCTTCTGTTATAAAATCCAGCTTCAACAATATTTATAATAACAACAATCGTAATATCTGTCTATTAGTGGGCAGTTGTCATGTAAATAGTTTTTATATGACATAATTTAATAATATAAAACGTTTATAATGCCCAAAAAAATTGGCATTATATTGTTTATTAATATATTAACTATAATGTTTTAGGCAATACAGTAATATTTGTGTGTCTGACCTACCAAACAAGCTCTGAAACATTAAGACGTGCAGGGTTTAACCTGGAGAAGTATCTGCCAATCGAATTCTCTCCATCTCTGCTTAATGCCCCGCCCTCCTCAGGGTCAGATGACACGTGTATTACCTAATTAGAAAAGGTGACGTCTTCATAAAAAGCGAGTGAGATGTTTCGCCGCAAATGATAAAATAAAAAAAAAAATAAAAATGGGACAATAGTCGTCCGGTACGGTTTCAAAATGGGGTGCGCAATTTCCATTCTCAAATAATTTAAAGCACAGCTGGTGAACGTGTAATGGCCCTTGAAAACGAATGAAATGAAAACTTGACAGTTTTGTGAATTTATAAAACCCGTCCGGACGCTCCGGACATGAGGTAAAAAGAGGACATACGTAAGAAAAACGTCACCCTACTACCATCAAACATTTGGATTATCTTGGATTCTGTGCTACTTTTCCTTAAAATGTGTATCATTTCATAAGCTATAAAAATATAAAATTAAGGAATATTGTCTATAGTAAATTGAACACAAACTGATATTCAGATAAATCAAACAAAAAAAACTTTTGAAAAACAACAAGAAACAAGGTAATGAAGTCATCCAAACACACCGCATCATCTGAAGTTGTTGAAAAGCTAGCTACAGGAATCATCTACATCACTACATCTGTCATTCTGTGGATATGAAGCAAACTTGTGTATTGGCATCAGTGTTGGGTGTAACGCGTTACAAAGTAACGCATTACTGTAATTAAATTACTTTTTCACTGAAAAAGTAAAGTAACGAATTACTGTTCATTTTTAAGTAATTTAATTACAGTTACTTTCAATGTACTTGCGTTACAATATAAAATAATTAAATTCGCTGAATCTCATTGTTTATTTTTTTTAATGTATCTTCTTTTTGTAAAAGTTTGATTTTCTGCTTTGAAATCGCTTTACGGCTGTTGCACGTGATTCGCGACAGTTTGCGACGGTCGTGTTTAAAGTGGAGGAGACGTACGGCTCGGGTGGACTCGCTGTGACTCGGTCGGACTCGGCTGCTAAAGCTAGTGACTGTTATCCGTAATGACGACACGTATTCAAGTCACTT
>MU204179.1:3566497-3613997 GCA_017309775.1 Paedocypris sp. Pulau Singkep
AAAAAAAAGAGGGTGAAAAACAGTGACATACAATCAGTATAAGTGACAAGAGAAAGAAAGAGAAAGAGACAGACACAGAAACTGAGAAAAAGAAAGTACTGTAAGAGAGAGAGACAAAGATATTGATTGTGAAGATGTACATACAGACAATGTGTATGAGTGTGAGTGTGTGAGAGTCATATGTGTGTGTGTGTGTGTGTGTGTGTGTGTGTGTGTGTGTGTGTGTGTGTGTGTGTGTGTGCGTGTGTGTGAGATTAGCATCCAGGAGTAAAACTCGAGCATTAATAAGAAGCTAAAGCAGCGAGCGCTGGATGTGTTCACATCTCTGTCTCTCTGAGCTGCACATTCATCATCAGCATCTTCTCCCTGTGGATCTGATGAACATCAAGGCATCTCTACACACTCTCTCTTGATATTGATAAAGCAATCATGCAGGTTCTCCTCCAGTCACCAGAGGCCACTTACAAGATAAATGGCGTGTCACACAAACATATTTTAGCTCTTTTTTTCCACTTCTACTGCTGTAATGTACGTTTCACCCGGCTTTGGCAACGGAAAGTGGGGGCAAACATTATTCAATATTTCACAATCTACTTTCTTTCAGGGCGACTTTTCTTATAAGATACAGACACACGTACAAGCGGAACACGCACAAAATACATCCTTCATTATCAGCGACATTTTTTTTTTATGTCAAGATTTCCTTTGACAAGATTTGACATAATATCTATAAAACAAATCCTTAAAAATCGTAAAATAGGTTCAATACTGTAAGGGTATTTAATTAACATTTTTAGATAACCCTTTTTTAGATAAGAATTTTTTTCAATGATGTAAAATCATCCCAAGCAAATTAACAAGTGAAACAAAATTACAACACACATTAAAATACGATATTAAATTACAATAAATATGTTTTTACATTTTTTTTAGAAAATATTTGTACAATACCTGAGTTCCCAGAGAGCCACAGCTTCAGTCCAGAGTGAACGACAATATTGCTGAGCTCATTGAGAAGAATAGTTAGTATCCATTAACCAACTAGACAAACACAAAACTTCATGATCAGAAACCTGAGTTTCACTAATTACAGAAACAGCTAAACCTGTGGAAATTAAAAGTCAGCTGCAAACATTTACAAAATGGCCAACAATTAAACCAAAAGGATGATGGGTAGTGTAGTCTGAAGAAGAAGAAGCAAACCTTTATTTGTCTCAACAAAGAGAAATTACATTTTGCAGCAGCCCCAATGGTAAAGCAATAAAAAATATGAATTGAAAAAACAAAAAAAATATTGCACATTAATGTTTTCTGTCACCTCATGTTGATATACGATTTAAATATATATGTGACATAGCCTGTCTTGCGTCGTGATTGGCTGGCCACTGGGGCGTGTCTGGTCTTCAGGCCCAAAGATGCTGAAAATTCCAATGGCATTTCAAAGTCAAAGAGGAAATTGAATAAATATGTATAGCAAATAGCCTGTAAAATTGTGACAAATTTTCAGTTTAAGCTTCTCAGTTTTAATTGCGTTAGATTTCTTCAAAAGCTTGTATCCTTGTTCGGACTTACCAGAGTTTGAAGAGTAAAATTTGGATTCGCTTCCAGTTTGGAATTCTGGATCGGTACTAGAGTTCCTTAATCACAATTTATTACAAATTCTTCATCACTAAAACCGAAACTTTTCATGACAAAGAAAAAGCAGTTTCTGTAATTGCACAGGAGAGACTTCCGTCTCGTTTTTATTTAGTTATGTTCTACTTTATACAAATATTCACACAGAAAAACTCCATCGTGTAGTCTCATTTCAGTCACGGATACACACTTTTCTCCTCATGTGGAAAGCGGGAAAAGACAAGTTGTTAAACGTAGGCACTGGTGTCATGCTCCGTTCTGATGCTGGACGAGGATTTGACAATCTTGGTATACAAAAAATAACTAGTTCTCGTGGATTAAAAAACGTTCCTGGATCACAGTGATGGCAGCCACCTTGAAACAAAACTCAAAGGACGAGCGAGAGACTGGAGAAAAGTCTGTTTCTCAAAAAAACATCCCTTTTACAAACGTCATCTTAAAAAAATGTAAGAGTATACATATATTTACTGTGTGTGTGTGTATATATATATATATATATATATATATATATATATATATATATATATATATATATATATATATATATATATATATATGTATATATACACATACGTACACGCACTGGAACAACGTATATTTACAGTTCTATTTTTATTGAACGCAATTTTAAACAATTTGCCATATTTATATATTTTTCTTCAATATTGTTTTAATTTAATCTTGGACGAAGAACATGGAACATTTGACTCTGAATTGGAACGTTTCATTGACATTTTCTTTGAGAATGAAAATGTATTTCAGTTCTATTTTCACAATTTTGTCATTTTGTTATATAACATTAGTTATATAAAAAACCGGGACTGCAGTTCATTCCAGATTTACGTGATAAAAATGCAAAAAGCCACAATTTATATTAAATTCAGACACAATTCAGGAAAATCCAGAGTTACAAAAAAAATCTGTTAAAATTGTGATATTTAGAGGCAGTTATTTCACCAGAATACCAAATTACTTTTATAAAATGTTAAATTAATAAATAAATAAATAAACAGTGATAATGATGCATTTCAACTGGAAGAAAAAACTTCCACAATCCTTCCTTGCCAAAAATAAAATCACAATATCACAATAAATAACTGAAAAAACAAGGTGGGGAAAGAAAGAAAAAAAAAACAAGTGTTAAAAAGCGCGTGATGAACCCTTGCATCAAATTCTTGCGAAACGTTCCCTCCTGGACTCAGAACCAGATTCAGAACCTGCCGGACTTTCAAAAGAACCTGTCAGAAATGTGCATGGATTTACACGGGCCACGTCAGACACAGATTATCAAACAACAACCAGCTGCTGTTCAATGTGTATGTGTATGTGCATGTACTTCCTCTACAGAAAAACAAACAATTAAAAGAAATCCAATCCAGAATTTGGCAAGTGCAGACTTTAGGTCAAGTTTAATGTGAACCGACTGACTGAATAAATAGATGACGTTTACCTCCAGTAATAAGAGAACCAGGTTTATGATACAGTACAGTATAATGCATTAACCTGTTCAGGAAATTCTGCCATTACTCACTCTGCCTCAAAAATAATCAGAGAAAGGCACAAAATGATTTATTAACATGTCTGTGTGTTAATCCATGTCTATAAATTAACAATCCCAGTTTTGCTGTCTATAGATTGATCTCTGTCTTTCTATAAATTATAATATCAATTTGTGTCTGTCTGACTGTCCGTCTATAAATTGTTGTAATGCTGTCTATATATTATTTGTTGTCTGTCTATTCTCTGGCTGTCAGCATGTATATCTATTATTCCCTGTTTTTCCATGTATGTCTACAGTAATATATATATATATATATATATATATATATATATATATGTATATCTCAATCGCTGTCTATCAGTCTATTATTCACAGTCCCTCTGTCTAAATATCAATCCCTCTCTGTCCATCTATACATAGGTATCTCTAAAAATCACTGTATCTCTGTCCGTCTAAATATTAACCACTCTCTGTCTGTCTATACAAAAAATTCGATTAGATCTGTGTGACAAACAAACCTAAAAAAAAATGTTTTGCATTAAAAGAAGAAACGTAAATCGTAAACCGTAATGCGTAGAAAAAAAAAGTTAAATAATAAAATTAGCTTTGTCATGGCTACACTAAAATGACCAGATTGTAATTCCATTACCTGCTACAGAAACTATTTAAATTTGTGTGTGTGTGTGTGTGTGTGTGTGTGTAACAGAACAAATAGCAGCAGAAATGTTTAAACACTACAAGGAAATGAGCAAATATTGACAGAAGTTGCATTTCTACACGCACTACACCGTTGCAAATGACACATTTTTGAAGTGTGGCGGATAAAACAAAGTCGATCAACTGTCTGACTTCAGAAAAAGCCTAAAGTTCCGACGTGGCACCCCGTGGCCTTTAAAGGCGTATGTGTTACTCTTTAAAAAAAAAAAACACCATTAAAAAGGCTTCGACCCAGGACGCACCTAGATGGAGCTACATTCTATTTAAATAAAAAAAACAAACAACTTTAAGAAACTAAAAAGAAATAGAAGTTTTGGCTTCTGGTTGATGACATCACCCTCGTGTGTTTTGTTTTAAGGCTTTTTAAGGCTCTCCTCCTCCTCCTCCTCCTCCTCACAGCTTTTTGCTTTTCTTGAACAAGCTCTTGATCTTGGACTTAGTTTTTTTCTCGTTCTCGCAAGAGTCCTGGGAGGAAGAGGTGGAGTGGAGCTGCTTGGGCTCCCGACTTTCCTTGCCTTCTACATCGAGAGAGCCAATAGAGGGGTAGCTTCCCTCAGGAGGTGTCCCACCTCCGGCCAGCTGCCCCAGGCTGTAGGACTTCTCCAAGATGCCATTGTGGGCCACAGCTTTGCTTCCGGGGTGAAAGGTCAAGCTCTGGGACTCTGGAAGGAGAGCTGGTCGGGAGAGTTCGAGAGAGCCCTTGTGAGCTGAAGAGGAGTCGAGAGGAGATGATGGGGAGGAGAAAGAAGACAAGGAGGTCTCCAGCGCCGCCACCTCGGCCTCCTGCGCCAGGAGCATCAGTTCCTCCCGGGAGATTTTGCGTGGCGGGGTGTCTGTTCCAGCAACACATGGACTCTGAGAGCAGGAAAACTGCTTCCGGCTCAAAGAGGAACCGAAGGAGTCTGAATCCGAGCACGTGTCCTGAAGGTCCCTGAGAAGCAGAAGACTGGATGTCATGCCAGAATAAGCATTGTTAGAAGACTAATCGGAGATGGCTTTACCCCTTTCTGTCCATCGTGAAGAAGATGTGGTCATCATCTCCCTCCGGCCTGTAGGCAAGGGGGACCGAGGCCATGGATAACAGGTCAGGGTCCGCAGAGAGACACGATGGCTGAGATAAAAGACTTCTGCGAGACCGGCAAATGCTGCTGTTGCGTGTCAGCGGAGGACGAATGATGGGGGCTGGGAGGAAAGGCAAATCATTTCATTGTCATGACTTAAAGACGAACACATTTAGATTATTATATGTTTACAAATTTGAAGTTTTACAATAAATGCGGTTAATGTCCAAACTAAAAATTATTTTCATTTCTGGGTCACTGGGACGAGGAGTCAGTATCCTAAAACATTATCCAGTAAATTAAATCAGTGTCTGTTGAACCAAATAGGTTCCTTTTCTAATGCCTTGATCAGAGGAGTAGCCCATATTTAAGCATATATTTAAACACTTCATATTTAAAACTGTTCCTTCTCTTCCATCTTTCTCAGAGAACTATTGTTCATATCGAAGAACAGAATCAGATTAGTGGCAAAATTACCAATTTTAAGCCAACATAAACCATTTCTAAGAAACAAACTAAAATCCTAGTCAACTGCTGCCAGTCACATTCTCACCAGCCAATCAGAGTAAGGGTGGATGATCTGGCACTAGCTTTCCGCCCCCGCGTGAAGCTAGTGCCAGAAGATTAAACAGAAAAAAGTGAAACCTACAAAAAAATCTGAAGAGAAAGAAATAAAAGTTTCAAACAAAAAAACGTGAAGATTGGCAGTGAATAATAATAATAAAAAAAAACGGAAATGGTAAGCATTGGTTTCCTGGGATTTTCATATGAATATTTTTGGCACAATTCCATATTGAAGGAGCTTTTTCTATTTTTATACTGATTTTATGCCGACATTTAGTTCAGCTTATTTTCTTGATAAGGAGAGCTAAAATCCTTCACATTGTATAGAAAGCCACTGTGTGCCTTATGTGGGACCTTACGGTGCGTTTACTGCCTGATGTTTTGTTCAAACATCTGTCAAATAGTATAAGTACGACTTGAAAACAATATATTACATATTATATATTACAATATATTGTATTATATAATCAATCTGCGCCGCTTGATCAATCCACATATTGCGGCGGCTCGTGGAACAATACGTAACTTCCAGAAAAAGAGTGAGATAAGGCAAGCCAAAATAACATTTGATCCCCTGCGACTAACTTAAATGAGTTTGACTAGTCACTATTACAAGCTTCAAAATATGGCTTGTCATGGTTTTATTTCTACAAAAGTCTTATACTGGTCCATTTAAATACTCAGAAAATACTCAAATATATCAGAAAATATGAAAAGCCACCAAAATATTCCCCTTCTCTCACTTTACTCCAACGTTAACCAAAATTCTTCCCTAAAAGGAATAAAATCTTCCCAAAAATCCCATCTTGCTCCTTAAACAGGCCTTCAAAGTTGTGGTGTCGTGGCAAAGGTCCCCATCCACTCAGACATAAATGACTACCATGTACACACACACACACCAGTTCATATTGTGAATATTTATAGTCACTTTAGATTCAAAAATTATGTGTGAAGTAAAGAATATGTGAGCATTATGTCTCAGCTCTCACAGGTAAACTGTGGAATGATGGGTGGCGTGTCCTCGTCGAGGTCATCCACTCCTCCAGCGATGGGGTAGGGTGGCACGGACATGCGGGGCATGACCACCCAGCTGTGGTCGGCATACAGAGAGGCGGTGAGACTAGGCAGGCCAGAGTTATTGACCACCGGGAAGCCACACAGCTTCTCTATCTGCTGCCAGCGGTGGAGACGTTCCCGCAAACAGGCCGTGACCTCTGATAATGCTTTTCTGAAAACAAGGAGAAAGATAAGCTGGCACGTAACTCTGGCTAAACATTAATTGGTGTGTTGGTACCCACTTGGCCTCGAGTATTTTGTGATCTACTTCATCCAGCGACGAGCTGTGAGCCACGTGCAGGGTCCCGAACACAGAGTTCCTCTTCTTCTTGATCTTTTCTGCCTGAAATCCGAACAACACACACACACACACACACAAGCTAATTTGCATCTCTAAGCAAGAAAGAATGGAAGGAAGCAAGAAATAAACAAAAAGCAAGAAAGAAAGAAAGAAAGAAAAAAGCGAGAAAGCAAGCAAGAAAGAAATAAAAAAGGAAGATAGATAGCAAGAAAGAATTAAAAAAAGAAAAGCAATCAAAAAACAAAAAGAAATAAAAGCACAAAAGAATGGAAGGAAGCAAGAAATAAACAAAAAGCAAGAAAGAAAGAAAGAAAGAACGAAAAAAGAAAAAAAAGCAAGAAAGCAAGTAAGAAAGAAAAAAAAAGGAAGATAGATAGCAAGAAAGAATTAAAAAAAGAAAAGCAATCAAAAAACAAAAAGAAATAAAAGCACGAAAGAAGGAAAAAAGATAGATAGCAAAGAAAGAAAAAGATCAAACGAAAAAAAGAAACTACTTTTGCAAGTCAATTTAGTAGTAAATATTGAATAATTCATAATATTATAAATAAAGCTATTGTTTCATAATATATATGCTGACTGGAATTCATGTTTACTGACAACGTTTAATTTTTACTTTTTTTTTTACATTATGGAAGAACCTGTTGAATATTTATTGGTTTTCGATTTGATCCGAAATATTTAAAATTGAGCAAGGTTCAATACCGAAACCAAGTCTGACTTTTTTTTTTTCTCACAATTTTTATTGGGCAACAGGACTTAGGTGTATACATAAACAAGACATAATACATGGATTTCATTTTTCACCCGGAAATTCTCCCAAAAACAGTAAAGACACTATAAGTCTGACTTTTAACTGTTAACCGTTTTAACCTGGTGTAGGTTACATCTTCTGGTGTACTGTATCAAATTCTGAGACATTTTAAAAATTGAGTACTATATATTTGAAAATGTTCTATCTTTTAGTAGAACATACACCCAACCCTAAACTGACAAGCTTCTACACAACTCACCTCGTCCTTGGCGACGACAAGCTGCAGCTCAGCGTTCTGCTTTTTGATGTTGTAGTATTGCACTTCCACTTCATGTGTGAGCTGGAGCCACATCTGCAGCGCTTCAGGCACCGACCAATCAGACTGCATCTCCTTCTCTGCTCTCTTCAGTGCCACTCGAACCTACAAGAGAGCGAAAACCACCATCCCAAGATCAGCCATTACTGAGAAGCTGGGAGTCTGCATTATGACTGTGATTCAGGAGTACAGTTGTGTTTAATATGGTCCCTTCATTGATATTGTTCATTTGCATGAATGTATTCTTTTTTAGGATTGAGCTTATAGTAAAAAGTTCGAAAAGGAGGACAGGAAGGAAGAATAGAAAAAATGATAAAAAGCAGAAAAGAAAGTCGAGAGGAAGGAAGAACAAATGAGTCAAAGCAAGAAAAAGGGTGGGAAAAAAAAAACAGAAATAAGAAAGAATGGATGGAGGTGGTGGGGAGAGAGAGGAGGGGAAACAAGGTATAAAATAAAAGCAACCAAGAAATAAAAAGAAAGAAAAAAAGAGGCAAAAGAGAGAAAGAGTATTAAAAAAAAGAGCAAAAGAGAGATAGAGTATAGGAAATAGAGAGATAGGGAGAGAGAGAAAGAAAGAGTGAGAGAAAAAAGCAAAAAAGAATGCAAGAAAGTGAGGAGAGAAAGTAAGCGAAAAAGAAAAAGAGGAAAAAAAAGAAATTAAAAGGTAAAAAAAGTAAAAAAGCAAAAAAAATTGCAAAAGTGAGAAGGTGAGAAACTAAGCGAGAAAGAGAGAAATAAAAAAAATATAGAAAGAGAGAAATAATTAAATGAAGAGAGAAAGAAAAAAAAAGACAGAGAAAGAAAAAAGAGAAACGAAGAAAAAAGAAAGAGAAAGAATGTAAGAAAAAGAAACAAAGAGAAAGAAAGACTGAAAAAGAAAAAGCAGAGAAATTAAGAGGGGGAAAAAAAAGAAGAAAAAAAAAAAGAGAATGACAGGAAGAAAGAAAGAAAGAAAAACAAAGAAAAAAAAAAGAAAGAAAGACAGAAAGAAAGAGAATTTTATCCTTCAATGCCTGAATCAAAGGTTCAACATCCCAGAGAGTCAAACCCACAACCTTGGTGTTGCAATAACACAGACTGAATTCCACAGCCCGGACAGTAAAGCTTCCCACCTGCACCAGTTCCTCCTCGGCGTACTTCAGTCTGCTGAGCTCACACTCAGCACCTTCTCTCAGCTCACGTAGACGACTGGCTTCTTTCTTCGCCCCGTTGATCTCATCACGCATCTTCTGCTCCAGGTTTTGCTTCTCCACCGCCACCGTGCGATTCTCCTCTTGAGCTTTCTCCAGTCTGATAAGCATACGACATGTCACGGGCGATTAGACCATCAGTGTTCTCCTTTTGTTTCCTTTTCCTCAAATTCGAAATAAATCAGCCGTTGATGCGCCACGGCAGAAGTTGTGAGGGCTTAATGAGCCTTCTTATCAATGAGATGAGATGTTCTTACTGGCTCTGCAGCTCGATCAGGCTCAGCTCTGCATGCTGGAGACTCTCCAGGTCTTTCATCATCTGGGAGATGTGGATTTTCGAAGACTTGTTCTGTATGTAAGCGAACCAGCAGCCCCCGACACCGATGATGATGGAAATCATCAAGACAAAGTCCTTCAGCCAGTGATGCTGCGGACCTGGAGACATCAAACATCTGCTGGAAAACATTCCTCAGGAGACTTTACATCACAAAGCAGTTTGTGGGGGGAACCTACGCAGAGGAGGTCCGAAAAGCACCGCGTCCAGCGCTTTCAGGTTCAGCTTCTGTTTGTGCCGCTGATCTAAAATCTTTAGCTGCATCGACATAAACGCCGGCTCGTTGGCAGCTATTCTGTAACACACATGACATCGACGAATCAAAGTTTGGAAACCATTTTTCAAACAATATTTTAAAGAGTTTACAAACTGTATTCACGATGCGGCGGCCCAAAACAAACACATTGCCAATACTTTGTAGAATCGGACATTTTTAACAATATTGGCAATAAAAGTAAGGAAAAACATGCTACATAGTAGTTGTTTAGTTTGCCCTTTGGAAGGTGTTTACAAAGATTCAGCATATAATAATACAGCAGACAATCTCACATGAATGGTTGTTTATACCGCCATCTTAAAAATCCGTTATGGAAATCCCAGAGATTTCCGTAATCTCACGAGAACAGTTCGTAAAACATTCGTAAGTTGAGGTATCACGGTATGTATGTAGAGACGGACAAAACTTGAGCGGAATTTCAAAGTTTCAAAGTCACAAATCCAGCCAATCAGCGCAGGGGGAGTGTCTACTACATGATAGGCTGTGACTGAATGTCGATGTCACTCTGAGAAGACGTTGAAGAGAAAGAATATGTGAATGGACTTTTAATGCTCAGGAAACAAGTTGATGTATCCTTGTAGAGTCTGTGTTACTCTGAACAAATTTAGCAAATCTTTGCAAATTTAGCAATACAAAAGGTTTGCAAAATTAAGCTCACAAATTGATTTCAACAAAATTTGAACACATGGGCAAATGTTCACGTTTGCCCAACCAACCACTGCATGAATGTGATTACAAACACAATTTACAATATTTTTAAAAATATTGTTCTGTAAAAGGTCATTTTTTAGTTTGCATAAAGTAAACCTAATGTAGGTTTAATTTTCACTCTGAAAATGTGTTTTAAATCTTTGCAAGTTATCGTAGTATTAAATTCCTCTGTGAAAATACTTAAAATATACACAAAAAAATTGACTTTTAATACATTCAATACAATTTTTATACCAGATTTTTATACCAGATTAATCTGTACAGTAAAACATAGTGATTCTTACAATAAAAAAAACTGAGGCGAGGATAAAACCATCTGCGGGAAAATAAAAATGCAGTAAAACAAAAGGTTTGTGATCAAGCCAAACAAAAACATTTCGTATGGAAAAAGATTGAAAAGAATAAACCTGGACTCTTCAGTACATCCAACCATTTTCTGACCCACTTTATCCATTTCAGATTAAAAGGAGCAGGAGCCAATCAGAATGTCTCTAACTCGAAAGGCCAATGAGTGACTGAGTTTTTTTTCAATATGGCCACTAGGGATCTTATCAAAATTGTGCTCATCATTAAACAATCCAGTGAAGTTACACACACACACACACACACACACACACACACACACACACACACACACAGTGAAGTGAACACACACAAACCCGGAGCAGTTGCGGACCGTGATTCACTAACTAACTCTCTACGTGTCTCTACACACTAACAGCACATAGTTATACACAGAAACCGTATACACTTGCGTACAGGAGTGGCAAGTTCAAGCTCAAAGAACATTTAAGCAAGTGAAAGATCACATGTGCTGCCACACATTCTGGAGATGGCAGCAGATGAAATGTGAGCTGATGCTGTGACATCACTTCATGAGTCACGGAGAATGAAGGGAAAATTCATGAGAGGAAACTTAACACTCAAACCCTCTCAACCCCCACGCTCAAAAAAAAAAAAAAAGTCAGATGCAACATCACCGCCGCCACCAGATGGCGCTGCTTGACTAGCGCTTATTACACGATTTTGGTTTGGTTTTTTATTGTAGCTATTTGCTGATTAAAAAAAAAACATTCTTAAAACCATGACTTGAAAAAATATATAATAAAAAAAAAACAATAATTTTAAATCGCGTGCGCTTACCGAGGTAGCGTGTTGCCGTCCACCTTAAACTCTCGAAAGTTGGTTTCGTACTGAGGAAGCTCCACAGACTCTTTCAGCCACTGGATTGCGTCGTCCAATGTCCAGTTGTGGACTGAAATATATTATTTTATATTTATTAAAACATGGAAAAGTGCCTCTCATGTAAAACAACACAACAAA
This sequence comes from Paedocypris sp. Pulau Singkep, assembly GCA_017309775.1. Taxonomy (NCBI): domain Eukaryota; kingdom Metazoa; phylum Chordata; class Actinopteri; order Cypriniformes; genus Paedocypris; species Paedocypris sp. Pulau Singkep. The sequence continues at coordinate 3,578,235 of MU204179.1, forward strand.
GATCAGACAAGTCCAACCTTCACACGTTTTCCAGCCGCGCCACAGCTCTTCAACTGTGATGTGCTGGTCCTCGCGGTGAAGATTGCTGTGTTTGTTGGTCTGGTGCTGCTTCATGTCTTCTATAATGAACTATAAAAGAACAACAGAACGGCATCATTGACCAAAACATAAAAGACTGATAACGTCTTCAGTCCAGACAGGAAGTGATTGATTTATTTTCGGCCTGAAATAAAATTCGATAAACTACAGTTGAACTAAAAGTGTAAATTTGTTAGATTATTTAGCAACTGTCCCTCGCTTTTTTTCTCTCCCACCTTCAAACACACACACACACACACACACACACACACACACACACACACCCTGAGGAATCTGCTGTGACCCGAAAGAAGACACCAACGCTCAGTGTCTGTAACCAGTAGATACTCATGTGGCTTCTTAAACTATAGGAACCTGCCACTGGAAAAAAAAAAACTTCAATAATTGCAAACTACTCATACAAGAAGCAATTTATAACAATAAGAATGGCCAGACAATAAAAAATTATCTAGTGGGATTTTAGGACCCGAATTGTGCGGCCGTGCCCCAGCCACGTTAAAATACACAGTGGTTTTATTGGTTATAAAACTCTGTTGTAAATATATTTCTCAAGATTTGAGAAAATAAATAGAACTTTTTTTCTTTCGAAGAGCATTCACCTAATTTCAGTCATGTTATGTATATTACAACTATAAAAATACTCTAATATGTGTGGAGAGGCAATGCAGATGTTGCATGTAAAATTATGTAAAAATAATATCAAGGACATAAATATGCTGTACGCAGAATAAAAGTCCACGTTCTGGTTGATGACATCACCCTCGGGGGTTTTGTTTTAAGGCTTTTTAAGGCTCTCCTCCTCCTCCAGAAACTGGCAGAAACCATGAAGTACAAATTTCTGATGTAAGCGTCAAAATTAATTTCCAATGAATCCCAATTCTCTCCAAATGTATGGATAGAATTGATTTAATGTCTCATATTTTTCGTAGAAAGTCAACCCAAATTGTACATACGTGTACTTACATTGTTTACTTTAGCTGTTAAAAAAATAACAACAACAAAAAGAAAAAGAAAGAAATAGTGTAGCAGAAGTAGTGTTTGTGAAAAGAGACATCAAAATTATTTAAATACACTTTAAAATTCATCAAATGTGTCAAGTTGTTAAATTAAAAAGTTCCATAAAAATTCTGCATCAAACCAAAATTGCAAAAATTGCTTAATGATTTTACACATTTTACAACATAATTTTGCAGCAGCATCCAAATTTGATGATTAGCATCTGTCGAACGGAAGAATGGAATTTGAGTTTGAGTATGTCATGATAATTGTTCAACCTCAATGCGCAGTAAAAAAATAAAAAATAGTCAAAGAAACAAGGACCAAGATACAGTCAAACCAAATGTTGATGAACATATATTTAACGTATTTTTCAGATTTTAAGGCGCACTTAAAATCCAAACAAATGTTTAAAAATCAAGTGTGCGCCTTAAAACCCAAAAAAAAAAGTATGCCTTGTTTGTGAAAAAGGAAATTGACGGGAAATCGACATATATCAGCAATGCACCTTATAGCCTGTAAAAGGAGGTTACAGCCCCAAAATAATATTTTCAAAAGTAATGTCTTCAATATACTAAATAAATTAAATATATAATAAACATATCTGCACATTTTGTTTTCAGGGTTCCCACACTTTCTGAAAGATAAAATACTTTTCAAACACTTTCAAGGTCCATGTTCATGTTTTCTCGTACAGTTTGTGGCAAAATGTATATTTAAAGCTGTGCCTAAATAAAAATGACCAGTTTTTGGTCAAAAGGGACAAAAAGGTTGGATACCACTGCGTTAACGCATTAACTTTTATGTGAATTGATATTGATTATTCAGTGGCATAGTTTGTCGCCACTTCATGTGACCACATCACTCGCTGCTGAATCTGAATATATCTCAAGTTTAGTATGAACATAGCGTCAAAATCTCGTATGACCAAAACAAAAAACAACGTTTTTTTTGTCGTCTGGACAGAGGAGTCAGGTGGCGGTCGCAAAACACTTTGGCATTCATCCTAGCCATTTTTCATGCTCTCTAAAAAAAAACAAAGATCAGTTTGGCAAAATAACACAAAGCATGTCAGAAGACGCGAACGAAAGAACAGTCAAAAGACTTTGTTTTGATGATTGAAACATAGTCTATAGTTGCAGTAGTTCAAGTCGAGAAGTAGTGGGGGCGTAGTCATCTGAATTTCTTTCTTGGGAGATAAATAAAGGTTCTTTCTTTCTATATTTCTATCTATCCACCCATCCATCCGTCCATCCATCTATCTATACGGAATATAATACAGAAACCACACGCTAAGGATTCGATCCCGAGGACGTGCACTTATCCGAATTCCACTGTAGAATTACATTTTCCAGCATTTTCAAGCACTTCATTTAAATTTCAAGCATTTTCAAGGCCTTGAAAACACATTATGGAACTTCAAGCATTTTCAAGGATTTCAAGCACCCCTAGGAACCCTGTTTTTTAAACGAATGTCGTTTTAAGCACTGGATTCAGAAACACAAGAGAACAACTTCATTAAAGAGCCGAAGAAAGTCAAATCGGTTCAGCTCTGCTGGGGCGGTTTCTTTCAATGACCTTTGCTATTAAAACGCCATTAAAACGATAAAGAAATAGAATTCATAGTCGCCTCAATCAAGTCACAGTCCAGACTAAATTTAACTGGCACAGAATGTGCTGCGTGTTTCGGTCACGCTTAAGAAGGAAATTATTAGTCACGTCACACCAGTAAAACACCTGATAGAAAAAAAACACAAACGTAGGAGTCTTTATCTCCATCAACTTTGACCTTTGGGGCTCCAAGTGGGTCACGGCACAAATCTCTCGGACCCTCGTGAGACAAACCTCACCTCCACGCTCTCATTGACTTCGATTCCTCCGTCATTGTCGTCATCCAGCTGTTTGTGAATATGGCGCAGAGCCTCTAAGCTGAAGCGGTCGGCCTCCGTCACGCACGGGGGAACCACCAACGAACACGGATCTGCCGGGAGAGAGACATATTACAGCGGAAAATTCAACACAGGCCTGAAAAATTCCTGTTTTATGATTCTTTTAGACTTTGAGTGTTAGTGTGTGTGTGTGTGTGTGTGTGTTAGCAGGTTTGGGGCTCTGTTTACAGCGGCCGCTTGAAAGCCGTCCTGACACTCTTATTAAGTTGCAGGCTGTTGATATGGCAAATGGTGTTGGTATTCGTTTGCAGTGCATCCGTGCTCTTATTTAAGACGGAGACGTGTGAGGTAAAAATCCACCCCGGCGCTGGAACTGGAACTATTCCTGAGCCTGAGCGGATGAAGAGCTCATCCAGGAAGTCCAGAGAAGACAGACTAACAGCACAAAACAATTGACCAAAATAAGGCTTCAACAAAATGCAAGTCGACTAAATGGAATCAAATTCTTCTTTTTAGGAGGAATTAGCTTACATTTCTAGCTAAAATTGAGGTAATAAGTAAGAGTTTATGTATTTCAGCTTTCGAAACAGCCTGGAAATGCAAAGGCAAGCAAAAGAAATATTTCTCTTTGAATTTGCATCATGGCTTACAGTGTGTCCCCATCCGATTACACAATGATATTTGTCTACCAGACGTCCAACACTCATTTCCATTTTTTTGCATAGTCACTTCTGTGAGTTGACAGGAATTAAAGTCTATTTAAATTTGATTAAATACATCAAATATTGTCATTAAATGAATTATAATTATATATATGATATTTGTATGAACCTGTAATTATTATAACACTGTACATCTGTGTGTTTATAAATGTTCATTTACTACAATTAGAGTTAATTTAATAATCTAGATAACAATAAAGAATAATCTAGATTAGTGATGCACAGAAATGAAAATTCTTGGCCGAAAACCGAAAAAGAGCATTTATTGCTATGACGGTGCACTAACTTTACTAAAACTAAGGCATTGCAATTACATACATTAATAATTAAGTTTCAAAGAATATAAGAAACAAAATGTGTTAATTTATCAAGTTTAATGCAACACTCAAGAGTATAAAATTAAAATTCAAACTAAAATGTTTAACTTGACCTACTGGCCTGTTAAAAGTTCCTCCATTAAAAATTTAAGTTTAAAGTGCATTCAGAACAAGTGCAAAAGATAAAACATTTTCTCTGTAGGTATTAATAATAGTATAAATAGGTCGCTGTTGAGCTTGTCATCTGACTGATCTCAATCTTTGAGAATGATTTGAGACTGTATTTAAATAAGACCAGTGGATAAAAAATATACATCTTGCAGAAATATACAATCTGTCACATATAAAGTAGCCTAAAACAAAATAGCATACGTACTAGTATTATTAGAGGTACTTTCTTGCAGGATTTCACTGAACTTATCAGACAATGAGGGTGCGAAGCCCTCATCTGGTGCAGAGGAATGAGTCTGTTTCCTGCTCTGCGCGTCTGTTCTGTGCTTCTATCGCTGCCATTTCTCTGCTTTAAATCCTCATCTAAATACTGCTCTTTATAACGCGGATCAAAAACAGTCGCGATGAAGTGCAGAGGATTCAAACATATTACTACGGATCGTGTGCTGACAGACTCTAAGCGCGGACTTTTCATAGTTTTTACCGTGGTATTTAACGCGACTTTTGGGTGCTTTAGAGCACCCAAAAGGAAATAGCGTCCGCTACAGATGCATCAGATGAGCTGATCTCTTTAGTTTGCTGCTCAAACGGAGTAAGAAGATAGAGAATGTTCTCGGAGAGAAAATGTTGCATCTGTGCTACAAAATTGTTGTGATCATTTAACCAATTAAATTATTATTTAAAACTCCAAAAACGGATTCACACACAAGATGAAAGTGTAATGCATTTATCTAGCACTTGGCGGTGTCAGACTGGTTGGTGGAATTTCCAGTGAATACCTACCCCTCTGGCTTGTAATGTAGTTGCATGGTTACAGTGGACGAACAACAATGCTTTTTTTGGAATTTTTTCTTCATTTTTAGGCAGAAAATGTCCAATAATTTACAATACAAAGAATAAAAAAATGTTCAGACCATTTTTTTCATGACTGGCTCTTTAAGGGTTAAGAGCCAAGAAAAAATTATTATTGTGTTGTTTTCTGCTGCATTGTGTTATTTTCTGTCTGGTACACTGACATTTCACCAAAAACGAATAAATAAAACATTTTCCTTATGCATATAATTGCAATTTTAACAAAGGACAGAGTTCGAGGAAATTATTGGGAGAAATGTTTAGCTTGTAGTGCAGACAGCATTTGAAGCATTACAAACTAAGCAACAGAAAGAATAAACATCATGAAAAAAAACAAGGGTCATGAAGGTCACGCATCATTCAATCAACATCCTCCACTATTGTGTGTGTGGCAGGAAGTGACACGGCCGGGGACTAAACTTAGCCATGAAGCTGTAACAAGTCAAAAAAAATTAAAAGGGTGGATGTAAAAATAGCACACGCAAGGATAGAAATAGACTTTTGTTACCATTCTGCAGGAAGTGGTTTATCTAGATGACAATAAGTCTGAGTGTCCATGAGAGAAAAACACACACACACACACACACACACACACACACACACCTCAACCGCTGACAGCTAAAGATAAAAGCTAAAGCTCTTCTTGAGAAACCTTCAAAACCATTACAAAAAGAGAAACCAGAGCTATATTTAATGAAATCTCACTTGTAGTTTGTTTACCGTAATTAGGTCACAAAGACGCAATGCGCGAGTCGGGATACGTGTCGTGAACACCAGGATTACAGATGGATATCTGGTTCATCCCTCTTTTCAAACACTTGCTTTCACCGTCTCTTAGAAAAAGGACACTATTTTATTATTTATTAATGTTGAAGAACGTAAAATAAAATAAAAACTACTTTTTCCAGACTATATTTCTGACATGTTTTTAGACTGTGGAAGAAACCAACGCAAGCACATCATGCCAAACTTTTGAGAGAACATGCTAATTTTGCACAGAAAGTGAAGAACGCCAACAGCAGTACCAACTACTACACCGTGCCGCCATCCTTTAGATCAGGGGTGGGCAATTATTTTTTCCAAGGGGCCACACGAGAAATAGAAAATCTTGCGGAGGGCCGGACCAAAACACTGAAATCCATTCTGCATAATATTAATTGTGTTTCTTTATGGTTTGAGCTCCAAAACTATAGAACGAGCTATAGGGAGATGCTGCGTTGGTACATCGTTTTTACCTGCATTTAAATCACTACTCAAAATCCAGATGTTTTCATTTGCGTTTGACGCAAATTGAGTTGTGACATTATTTTATCTGTATTTTATTTAGTTTATTTGATTTGTTTTTTTATCATACGCTGTTTTTTTGTTTAAAAAACAGTTGCTTATATTTTTGCCTTCAGGAAATACTACCATATGTATACTATCACAGACAATAAAAAATTACAATTAAAATAAAATAAAAAAAAGCATACCATAAAACCTCTAAACGAAGGCTGTGGCGCTGTATTTTTCAACTCTTTCGTCATTGGTGGCCTTCTAATAGAGGTGTCCTTCTATTAAAGCTTTTACAGCAAAATTTAAAAAAAAAAAGTGTTTTTGACTCTTTTGACATGAGATTGACTCTTAATCTGGGCACGGCCATAAATAGGCAAACGCTTCCTCAAGGTGGAGGACACACAAATGATCCCCCGCTGATCATATTGCATAAGTGGGTGAAAACATCCACAAAAAGGGATTTCAAAGGCTGGACAAGGCCGACAGACCCAGAGTCCAGACTTCCAGAAAAGGAGACGGAGTGTGTGCACCATTACAGCAGGAATGTGCGGATTGAAGCTGAAACTCAAGACGTGAGCGTCCAGCCACCAAAGCGTAATGAGGCCAGATACTCATCTACAACTAGCGACCAGGTCAGTGTTTGCACAAGAGCCGAGCAGATAACTCCAGTGGGACCTCCAGCTTCATTTCCAGGACCACACTGTCCATGAAGGAATTTTCCAGATTGAGATCAGTCTGGAGGGAAGGATCATCTACTGCTCTAATGACAAAAACAAAAGTGGTCTGACGGTTCAAGGGTCAACGGGGTCAAGCCAACAAACCCTAGTTAGTTCTACATCCCAGACCGGACCAATGACCATGTGGCTGTTTGGGTCCAGTGGTAGGGAATTGGACTTGGTTGCCGGTTTGAATCCCGGTCTGGTAGGTTCTAAAACACTGCCCACTGCTCTAGGTGTGTGTCAAACTTCACTGAATGGTTAAATGCAGAGGACACGTTCGATACTGCTCCTAGTGGCCATAATGAAAAACTCATCTATTAACAAAATTGCAAAAATAGGTAATTTCTCATTTGAAAAATTCATAATAAACCATAAAGTATAATAATCACCTCACTGTCGTCTACTTTGGACTGAATGAAACGATAATACTCTTTATCTTTCAATTTATTATCTTTCGTAGTTATGCTGTAGATCTGACATCTGAAAAATGGATCATCACCATCATCATCACCATCATCCTTGCAGATTTCAGGAACGCCATGAATGTCGCACACTGATCGTCCCAGCTTCCCGCTTAAGCACTCTGACTTCCTGTTTGTTTGTCACTACTTCCCCTGTGGGTTTACTGTCTGTTTCTCTAAAATGTTGCAGTCATAAAAACTAGATATTAGCATAAACGCAAATAAACCCAATAGAAATTTGCATTAATGTTTAAAAAATTTCGGAAATGTATGACTTTACCAAAATCTGTTGTTGCTTTTATCATTTTTATTCTTCTTATTATTATTAGGTATTTAGATAATTATCTCCACAATCTTAACAGCCATAATCTCCACCCAATGTCTGGAGCTAAAGGTACGGTTAGCCAATTAATTATACGCAATGCATTGTTAATATATATGTATTTATTTCTATATTTTTTTCCAAAAACTCACGATCACATGATCAAAACAAGACGTTTCTCAGAATTATGACGTGCGGTAGAAAGCTCCTCTCCGACGGGTTTTGCAAAAGCATCTTGTGGCATCACACTTGGATGGGACTTTTATTTGTGTAAAAGTTCTACATAATTTTACTCTGCAGAAAAGAATAAAAAACAGGGAATCTCCACATACTAACAATCTCTTCAATGCGTTTGTTATCATCTTAAGAGATGTGATTGACCAGTCCAACTCTCTCTCTATCATTGGCTGTTGTAGCGTGTGAGGAATCAGAACATGTGATTGGCTGTTGAGATTCAGGCAAGGCGGAGCCTATCATAAGATCCTCATAACAGACTTTCTTTTTTCTTTTTACAAACAAAGAGGGTCAGCAAATACAAATCACCACATATCACCACTTCATAATGATAATAATAATAATGTAATACTAACGTAATAAAAAGTCACCTAAACATATGTGATCTGAGAAGACAATGAAAAAGATCGTTGATAATTGTCCTCAACTTGTGTGTAAGAAGAGCTGAGCTAAAATAATTTACATCACCTTTGCTTCTAAAAAGACAAGATGACGTGGCAAAAGCCTGAAATCTTTACTTGGGTCGCCCAGAAACCTAATCTGGGGATATTTGTAAAGCATTAGAGGACAAGACGTCTTAGTTTACAATAGTTATTTTACAGGTTGTTTGTCTAATGACAGAGAAGAAACTGAACACACCCTCTGTGAGAACGCCACGTCTGAGACTGTCATATGACCTGCAGACGAGAGAGAGAGAGAGAGAGAGAGAGAGAGAGAGAGAGAGAGAGAGAGAGAGAGATGTATGTAGAGAAGAAGAGATAGAGAGAGCTTGAGCGAGATAAAGAGAGATAGACACGAAGAGAGACTGAAAAAAGAGAGTCAGAGACTTATAAAGAAATATAAAGAAATATAAAGACTTTGCAAAGAGAGAAATAGAAAGAGACATGTTCACTTTGTTTAAATAAACGCTAAAAAAAACATAAAAAACCCTGAAATACACTATATTACCAAAAGTATTCAGTCACCCAGCCAAATGATGAGGTTTTTCAGGAGTTGGGCTTTGCCCCTTAAGAGAGGAACTTTTTGGCCACAAAGGAACTTTGAATGCTTCAGGATACCAAAACATTTTGGACAATTCCATGCTCCCAACCTTGTGGGAACAGTTTGGAGCAGGAGCCCCTTCCTCTTCCAACATGACTGTGCACAAGTGCACAAAGCCGAGTCCATAAAGACATGGATGACAGAGTCTGGTGTGGACGAACTTGACTGGCCTGCACAGAGTCCTGACCTTAACCCTGTAGAACACCTTTGGGATGAATTAGAGTGAAGACTGAGAGCCAGGCCTTCTCCACCAAGATCAGCGTGTGTCCTCGCTTTTAGAAGAATGGTCAAAAATTCCTATAAACACACTCCTCAACCTTGTGGACAGCCTTCCCAGAAGAGTTGAAGCTGCAAAAGGTGAACCAACATCATATTGAACCATATGGGTTTGGAATGGAATGGCACTTAAGTTCAAATGTGAGGCAGGTGACCAAATAATTTTGGTAAAATAGTGTAGCTACAAAACACAAAAAGTCACTTCTTTGCATGACCCTGAATAGTAAAGCTGCGTGTGGACCGAGCCGCTGGACATTAGCTCCTTAGTGACACTCTAGGATATAGGTTTGAAAATCAGTAACGTGGAAAGAACATACACGTAAATGTGATGAAAACAACACACAGGTGCAAGCAGAGAAAAATCAGAAAAATCAGAAAGTGGAAGACAGTTTCACAATGAAGATCAATTTAAGAGTTTGTACCGGATTCAAATTAAATTCGATTTAAAAAAAAAAAAAAAAAAAAAACTAGTAGATGTTTTAATTAACTGAACCATGTTTAGATTTTGTTGTTTTAATTAAATTATTTACTAAATACAGTTGTCCCCCGTCTAACAAAGTTAAACCGAGAGCCATAGTGAAGAATAGTGGATCACGCAATTTTTATTCACTCAACAAGCAATGTTTATTCACTCACACACAAACACACACACACACACACACACACACACACACACACACGAACGCAAACAAATATAATATAAATGTATATAATTTATCTTGTACTCGTTTTAGCTGCGGCATTTGTCCAATCACAGCCGCTGTAAGAGCAACGTGACAACTACGTCATCTGTTTGCGCTCTGGCGGCATTCAGTCACTTTAGAACACGGCCGCGGCGCGCAGTCGCTCAGGTCTTCAGAGTAGCCAGGCGAACAGGCTATTATTAATTATTAATGCCATTATTAATCCACACAATTGCACGCACAATTTGAACAAATTCCACACACACACACAGGCAACGAACGTCTCACACGTGTCCTGGGACAACACAAGACACCTTTCTGAAGGTGTGAAATATGCTGAAATGCTGAAATATGCTGAATGCTGAAATAGTCAATGAGTGTGTGAGTGAAGTGGTGACTGCTCTGTTTGAAGGGACTCAAAAGGATAATTCACAATTTATGATCTTTCTCAGATTGATGAAGAAAAGTGAGGTGAACTATTGTGTCAAATTTATGAAGATGTTATGGGTCTTACAAACCTCACACAAGAAGAGGTTCGAGATCGAGAGATTAACCTGAAGCATGTTGTTTCTATACGGATGACGTGCCATTCACATAGTGGTTCATATTTGCAACTTGACCGATATTTTTCCGGACCTCGGACTGAACGGAAATTTCGTAAGTGGACCCTTCAAGTTTAATTAGTAATTGAGGACCCCTGGTTTATAACGTTATACGGACAATCTCACATTAACGGTTACTGCCATCTTGAAATGACGTCATACGACATTTCAAGATGGCGGCTCTTTGGGAAAAATTTGCCATTCTGAAGCAATACGGGCATATTTTATATTTTGGAAACAAGGTCTAGAAACTAACTAGTGTTTTGTTGTTTTTTGTTTATTTGACATGCAAAGAAGATTAAACAACTGTTTATACATCTGGACACTCACCTCAATGCATGCTAGCAGTGAAAAAGAAAAAGGAAAATAAACTGCAACTCGAGACGACACTTTAGCGGGAACGCATTTCGTTACTCAGTATTTTTTATATCTAGGACATTCGTATGTCGGAGTACCACTGTAATCACTTTTTCAAATTTACCGTTTTATTTTTCTAGGGTTTTCTAAAACAATATATGTGTGTGTGTGTGTGTGTGTGTGTGTGTGTGTGTGTGTGTTCTATCCGTCATTCTGTCTAATCTATCCATCTATCCATCCATTTGTCTGTCTACCCATCATCCACCCATCCATCTATCTATTATTCTATAAATACACCCATCCACTATTCATCAATTCAAACGATTGATCCATTCATATGATGAATGTTTACAGTACTAAAAACATTAATGAATTATAAAAATTCAATAATTCAATAAATCATCACAAAATCCCTGATTCATTGTGAATGAGTGTGAGACAGTAGAAAAAGGAAAATGTTCATTGATGAGCGAAATACTAAAAAAGCAAGAATCTTGTGGAAACTTTCCAAAAGAAAACGCAAGTGTGTTTGCACGAGCTGTGTGTGTGAGTGTAAGTGTGTGTGGCGCAGATGTGACGTGGAAACGTCCTCACAAAGCACGATGCAGCATTTTAACAAAGACGCTAGTTTGTGTGGATGGAGTGACGTCGTCTCCAGCGCGACACTGACCTACATCTCCACTGGGAACATTTTCTGCATGAATTGAGAAACCAGTCGAGTGATTCTCAGAGTGAGTGTAAGAAAGGACTGCACACGTCACCGTGTCACTTACACACGCCACAACAGAAAAGCCTGTAGCTTTTAAACACAAACAATGTTCATCAGTTTGTTTGTGTGTGTTTATCTGAATTAGGAACACAACAAAACATTTGTATAGTTATACTGTGTGTGTGTGTGTGTGTGTGTGTGTGTGTGTGTGTGTGTATACTACATACTGTATATAGATAGACATAGATATTTATTTCTACACACCCCTTATATATTATAATATTACCTGTATGAATATATAAAGGAAAAAAAAGATGACGATATTGTTTTAAAAAAAAAATTATGTTTATACTAAAATAACGTGCTAGTGTAATTTAAATTTTAATAAAAAATTTTAATTAATGTATATTATAAATAAAACTTGTCATTTTATACACAGTAGTACATTCATTCTCTCTCACAATGTTCTCAAACAATAGAGACGTTATTACGATAGATACATTTTAAACGAGGGTGTGTGAGGAAAAAAAAAATGTGAAAAATTTCACCCAATAATGAAGTAAAATGTTTCTCCTAATTTAGCTTTTAACCTAATCTCACCTTAAGACCTAGTAACGTGCGCTTAAACTATTGGCAAGAAGAACCACTTGAGGGTCTGGAAAGGTGGCTTATAAACTAAACAAAGTATTAATAATAATAATAATAATAATAATAATAATAATAATAATAATAATACATAAATAATACACTATTGTTATTGTCTGTCTGAATTAACACAGTTTTTTTAACCTTGTGCTTGCATGTTGGTAGTTAAATACAATTACATTAGTTAAACTACCTTATATGAACTATGTTAAATTTCATTTCAAAAGTTATCATTGGTGTTCAAGTTAAACAAAACACTGCAAATCTGTGTTCAGTGATCGTGTAAAAGAAAAGAAAATAAAGAAAAAGATTTTAATTTTATTGAATTAAAATTGTTTATTTAAATGTATTTTAATTATTATCAATTCATTGAGCAATGGAAAACCCTACTGAGACACTGTGTAATTCTATTAAGCATATTTCTATACTTGTTACATTACCTTAACCAAATTACCTGCTACTATTGGCAAAAGAATTCACTCATAATCAGTGTCCAACAAGTACACACATCCTGAGATTGTGTATTATTCTACTTATTTTTAAACTTGGATCTAATTTTTTCATCTGTCTGTTGCCTTGTATCTGTGTCTATCTATCTGCCTGCCTGTATCTGCTTTACTCTCTGTCTATAAATCTACGTATCTTTCTGTCTGACTCCTTTGCCTGTCCGTTTGCCTTTTTGTCTCAATCTTAACTATCCCTCTGTCTATTATTCTATCTGACTGTCTATTTATGATTCTTATGACTCATCTGCTTCACCGTCTGTCTGTCTGAATATGTTGCTGATGTTGCTGTCAAATATTTAAAATGAAGATGGGAGGGTTAGAATGGTAGAAGAGATCTTCATTTGATCACTGCTGTTTTTCAGATAGAACAGTTTGAAAAAATGTATATATGAACTGAAATCTCAATGGAACCCTAAACAGCATTCAACTCAAGAGACACAATCACTTACAGTAAAAGTATAGATACTAAATTGAGTTTACAGTGATTTACAGTTTAGTCATTGAGTAATTTGCTTAATGTGTTAACTTAATGTCCTAACCCTAACCCTAACCCTATGTTTAATTTTTAATGCTACATTATTATAATTTTCTATTTTAAAAATTGTAATAAATTTTATATTTATTTCTACCTAATCTTTGCTTAATAATAACCAATAACACTACAATAAACTGTCATTAAAACGGCATCAAAAAGTAAACATCTGAATTTTGCTTTCATTTGTAATGCGTTTGGCAATTTATTATTAAATTGTTATAATTATTTTATTAATTAAGTATCACTACTATATATAATCAAAGATGGCATTACGGTATCATGTTATTTTCTGGATCTAGACTGCTACAATGTCATTTCGATGTCACAATAAACACATTTAATTTCTTAATTTATTAATTTTATTCGAGTTAGCATGATCTCCGCAAGTTTGCTTGGTTTCTTCCGCAACTTTCTACAAGTGTGAATGTTCTGCTCTGTGATTGGTTAAAAAAACGACAACAAGCTATTTTCTTGAATACTTCGGCACCGGTCAATGGCCATTCTCTGCCGGTGAAGAACGACATCATACACGACTGTGCTTATCTTCACGCCATCTCAGAAGAACATTGCCCAGTACTGCTGAGTGGGTCAAACTTTGGTTCTGATCTTTACCCCAAAAACAGTCCATGAAAATAGCATCTGTTTTTTTGTCAAATAATTAAAAGTAACTATCAATCCATTTTCAGAACCGCTTTACCATTTGTGAGTCACGAGGAGCTACAGCCAATCCCTGCAACTCTGGGCCTGAAGGCGGGACACACCCTGCATTAGTAGCCAACCAATCACAGCCTAGGAAGATATCCAGACCCAGTTGTCAAAAGGCAACAGGAATGACAGTCACATTACAGGTTTGACTACAACGTGAATCCTGCTTCTTTAGAACTCTATAAAATCAAAATCATCCATAATTCAAAAAAGAACTAAAACAAACAATTAGGTTCAATCCTATGTTTTTTACTATTCAAACATTTTAGCATGTTGCCTCACTGGCAGCTAAACATCAAATAAAAAAATAAAAAAAAACAATGTTATTAAATAAAATGTGTATTTAGATGTTTTATAAAAACCCAGTGCGCCTTACAGTCTGAGAAATACAATACGGACGTAGCAAAGTAACAGATTATAATACATTTTATGGAGCTCTCTCCTGACAAAAATAAATAAATAAATGAATTATCTGCTAATAATCAAATGATTCGATTTTGTTTTCGACCTCCATCTTCCAGATTCCAAAATTACAACCAAATTTGTCTCCACTCGATTATCACATTTGGTTTAGTACAATTAATGTGTCATGGAAGCTTTACAGTAGCCTGTAAAATCTTAGTTTGAAACACAGAATAAAAACCTCAAATAAAAATCTATAATCACATTTCAATTAACAGGCAGACGCGTTCTAGAAAAACATTCCATAAAACTCAAAAAAAAAAAAAAAAAAAAAAAAAAACTAATTCTAGGATGAACGGCCACAAATGACACGGGAAAGGACCTCATCACCAGTGTAGTACAGTGAACCGTGTTGAGCAGACAGTTGCTGGCTCGACTCCAGTAAAGACTGCTTGTCCCGTTTATCTCCATACAGTACGTAGGAACCACGCCCGAGATGTTTGTAATTATTATAGGCATCAATCATCAACACAAACGCTCTGTAAACACTCAACGCAAACAGACAAGTCACTTTCTCAGGTCAAAATACGACAAATTGCATAAAACTGAGGAATGTTGTGACGTGAAAACAGTGTATAAAATATGTTCAAAAATAAAATATATCCTCAAACATGTTGGTAAAACTAAGTTTGCAACTGTACGTAGAATTATTTGATATTCAGCGTAAAATTATGGATTTTTCAAGTTTTTTTGTGCAGCCAGTTTGAAATAAACATTACAGTCACATTTGAGTTTAAAAAGCAAAGTCATACTGTATTTTACTGTACTGTACACTCTGGAACATGGAAACAGAAGATTTAAAAAAATACAATAAGAGGAAAATTGGTCGTTCTTGCATGCTAAAATCATGTGATGAATTGTTCTTCAACAGCAGGAACACTTCTGAAAATAGCAGCCACTGATGTATTTTAATTCAACTCCATGTTAAACCGTCAAAATTTAGAAGCCATGTGATGATGTCATGTGACTAAGGAATTAGGGAGTGTCACAAATTTTTAGCCATTTATAAAATAAATCTGTTAATTGAAGTTATCTTTTTTTGTTTGTTTGTTTGTTTGTTTTAAAAGATCCTTATGCTTGCTAAAAAAAAACGTTTTAGTTATGGCTGAACAGAGAGAGGGAAAAAAAGAAACGAATAAATCAGTTTACCTTTAAATATAATAAATCAGACAAGCTAACCACAAGTAAATAGATGAACACAAATATAATTAAATATAATTATACATAAACTAATTACTGAACGACCGTACATGTAATCATGTTTGATGTTTGCCCATACAGTAATTGTTTATTGTAATTGCCAGTTAAGTGAATATTGCCTGGAATTTGTTTATTTTTGATTAAGACTGTATATACAGTATATGGAATTTATTTATTAAATAAAGAAGGTAACATGTTGGTGGGTGTAAGATGTAAACTATATGGGGGTGTTGTGGAGCTTGAGCATGACGAAGCATTTCATCTCGCGTATGGATGACGTGTGATGGAGAACTTCACCTCAAATTCTGCTAGACAATCCCGAGCTTGGGATTTAACGTACAGTAATGCCCTTGACCACTGATGGAGTGTTTGGGAGTATGGAATATAAAATGTGTGTATAATCCTGATTGTGCTCATCTTTATAACGTTTGCATGGCGATAATAGATGTGTCATGACCGGCATAATCCAAAAGAACAATAAGCTGCTTTATGTTTGCATGACTGCACTGAAACTCCTTACTATGAGAAAGACAAGCGCTTGATCAACAACGACACGTTCAGAAAGTCATCTACACATATGTAAGGGCATTAAAGATCTTCGGTTTAACCGAATAACAGTTCCATCAGTTGTTGGAAAGGTTTTTAAATGCACAAAGACAAAGATGAATAGATGATGTCTAACTCTACCATCTTTTCAGTCTGAGGACGAGAATTCGGCAACTTAAAAACATTTTTAAATATATTTCTCCCAGAAGTTATTTTTGAAATATTAAATGGGCATTACTATAAAACACTTTTAATAATCTACGAAAATGTGTTTTCGCTTAAAAATACACATGTGTGGCTACCCACTTTAATTTATTACAACACTTTTTATAATCATTAATGATTATGAATGACAATATAAAAATAGCAATGATTATAATAACAATAATAACAACATGTTTGCAAATATCTAGTGCACCATTCCAATGCATATGACTAACCTAAAGTGAGCAAAAATCATTAAAAATGTAATTACACATTCTCTCTCTGTTCCGCTCTGATTGGCTGATGCTTAAAGGCTTGAACCCTGCAGTCCGGTGTGCAGCAATGTTATTAATTAAAACATACTGACGCGTTTTATAAACGAAATTAATGAAAAAAATACAACAACAGAAATGAGTGCGGTGCAAAAAAATATATAAATATGCTAACCGTGACGTCATCTCGGGAAACCCCCACAGATACTCTGAGGTAGAGGGTGGATGCTGTCGTGACCTTCACCGGGGTCGTGAGTGGGTGACACACTTCCTCATAAAGCCGCGTGTAAGCGCTGCGGAGCGGCGGTGGTCTTACCTGTAGGAGCAGCAGCGGCTGCCGTCGGATCCGGAGTGACTCGGCTTGACAGGTGACTCGTGTAGGAACTCTCTAATCCCAATACCGCAGAGATGACGAGTCCACGCAGCAACAGAACTGCTGCCCCGGACAAGAAAGTCATGGTGTGGAGAATAATAAATAAACGAGGGATAGCAACCGGCGAAAGGAACTGCAAAGAAGAACAATTCCAGAGCGTTCACACACGCACACACACACACACACACACTCACATATACACAAAAGCTCCGCGAAAAATCGCGGGAATCCCACCAGAAGTGTATCGTCAAAATAGAAGCCCAAACCAAGTAATCCAAGCTAGAGTAGACGAGAGCTAAAATAAATCCACACTGTCCGTCAAAAGGACATCACGAGATAAAA
Organism: Paedocypris sp. Pulau Singkep; assembly: GCA_017309775.1. Classification (NCBI taxonomy): domain Eukaryota; kingdom Metazoa; phylum Chordata; class Actinopteri; order Cypriniformes; genus Paedocypris; species Paedocypris sp. Pulau Singkep. The sequence goes on from MU204179.1 coordinate 3,595,750, forward strand.
TCCCATCCAAAAAAGATGGTCAACGCTTCTAAAATGACACATTGACATCGCGGACCTCAGACACCGGGACTGGCTCTGTTCGACTTGAAGATCCAAACACGCCGGGGAGGAATTCCCTGATTCAAATCAGCGGCGGTGGTCAGTGTAAACACGCATTTTCCTGGTTAAAAACAACCCGCTCGAGTTCGCGACGATATCCAAATGTGGCAGTGAAAAGTCTCGGTACATCCACCAAACAATCCAGCCCAGTCTGAGAGCGAGCGAGCGAGCGTGTCAGATCCCCACGTCGCGTTTAATCCAAATCCTCGCCGACGATCTGAAATACACGCGTGTGTCACTCATGTCCAAACATTAGTCCGGTTTAAATGTCAAGCCCGCACGAGCGCGCCTGACACGGGGGGCTCAGGTCTGCCCACCGCCTTTGCTAGTTGATGCAGAAACTCAATTCGGGGGCGGAAGTCCGTATGCAAATCATGTGAACACAGGACGCCGGCACTTCGCTTCTGCTGAAAGCGTCAATTGTACGACCGCGTACAGCTCTCGCATGACACCGAACCGGTTCAGCGTTGGACCGGAGGCTCCCTGGACGCCTGCGATCCGCGTGGTTCTTACACGACTGTAGAAAATTCCCAAACTAGGAAGGCGCCCGGAAGCGGCCCGCTCTATTGTTCGGCGCTTCCCACTGATATTTCTCCCATCGCGACGCAATTTACACGCAGAGAATCACCCAAGTTTTCCTCTTCGCCGGTGACTTCGATTGGCTGGAGGCTCCCAACATGGCAGGCCGTGATTGGCTGAGAGCGGGAGCGAGAAGAAAGCTTTTGAAAAGCCGGACCGCGCAGGACAGTCGCCGGCTCGTCTGAAGCGGATTTCTGGGATGACGATGTTCGTCACAGGCCTGGTTATAAACAGCGACTTTATTATTGAACAGTTGTTTTTTTTTAATGCAGCTTAAACTGTTACATAAATTCGGTTTCAATGCTGCAAAACGTTACCCATATATGCTCTCTCTCTCTCTCTCTCTCTCTCTCTCTCTCTCTCTCTCTCTCTCGAGATAAAAATCGAGATAAGCATGTGAGCAAATGAGATAAATACTGCACATATAGAGAATTTGATATATAAATTGGAGATATTTTTAATTTATTTATTTTTGTATTGATACATATAAAACCTTTTTCAATCATTTCCACCATCATCATCATCATCATCTTTTTCATCATCATCATCATCATCATTCAGAACTACCACCACCAAACAGCTCAATATCTGACCACAGCAGCACAGATGTCTCTAGGCATGGTCATCTTACCTGGAAAAAAACTGGAAGTCTGGAGCCAGAGGACAAGACTGAGGATGTTCTAGTGAATCCTTCCATCCATCTTCTGAACTGCTTCTCCAGTTCTAATGGATCTTACCACACCACGGACCAGGCATCAATATGCTGGAAAGCGGTGACCTTGAGGGCCCGAAAGGTGTCATATAAATGAAACCGATGAATAAGTCAATGAAAACGTAAATAAAGATCTGAGAAAGGCAGTCAACATGATTTTATTACATGGGAAAGGACTAGGTCTGGTCCTATCACCATGGTGAAGAAGGTCTAGAAGTGTACTGGAGATGATTGAAAGACATAGGACTGCCAACGTGCTTGCGAACATTTACTTCATCACCTGGCACCACGTTTGCACGCACACGCACGCACACGCACGCACATACACACAATTTTCAATTTTCCTCGTGGTGGCCAACCAATCACAAAACAGGAAACACAGACACACACAATCATACTCTCACAACACAGGAAATCTTCCGAACTCAAATCTTCCCGAGAGCATGTTTTTGGACTGTGAGAGGGAGAAATACTTTTTGTACATATTTTTAAAGAAATAATTTATGTTTTCATTATACGTATATTTATTTTTTATAAGATACACTTGTTGCAGTGAAACAATATCAGAGTGGAGAGAAAATTATTTAAGAAAGTATGTAGTGGCAAAAATTATTATAAATGTAAAAAAATGTAACTATGTATATATAATATATATATAAATATTGTGTATATTTTTATAGAAATAATTTGTTAATATATATTTATCTTTTATAAGAAGCACTTGTTGCCAAAAAAGACAGATGTTTGCATTAAAATCAAGCCATTACTGTTATAGCTGACATGTTTCGACGGTATCAGCAGGACAGACGGGCAGTTATTACATGGGGCTAAAAATATAAAGGTGCCCAGGGGAGAGGCATCGGAAATGTGATAGTGCCTGTCTACACAGAATCTTTCAGCGAGGAGCAGTGCTCCGCTCCCTGACCGGCCACTAGGGGCGCTGCTGCGGGGGCGACTGAGGTGGACAGCGATGGAGCCGGGCCGTGGGAAGCGCTGTAAACAGGTGGTGGATGTACCGATAGAGAGAGAGAGAGAGAGAGAGAGAGAGAGAGAGAGAGCGCTGCGAGGAGAAGGGGCAGAAAACTGACGAGTGGCATAATTTGATAGGAGGCGCAGGGGAATGAGGGGCAGGCGGATAGACACAGCAGATGTCAGCGGGCCGCTGGAGTTTGCCAAGCAGGGGTCAGCGTGCTGGGTCACCCTTTACCAGCGGTGCTCTTTATTAACTACTTTTCATTGCGTTTTAATATCCATTACTTGTTGCTAAGATTACGTATATTGTTGTTTTACTCGTAATTGTCAAGTATTTTTATATACTGTATGTTCCTTAAGTTTTTTAACATTTCATTATTATGGGTTTTATGGTCATTTTAAAAAGTGCATCATTAGAAGTCATTTATATTTCAATTAAGGAAACAGCTGCAGGCAGAAATTATGGGATTTTTTAATTTATTAATTAAAAACTATTCATTAATTATTCATATTTTTGTATTACTGTATATAAATTTTAATGTTTAATTTTTTAAGTGAATGATCTACTTGTATTATCTGTGTGTATGCGTGTGTGTGTGTGTGTGCGTGCGTGCGTGTATTTTATTGAGTAATGATGAAGATACCCATTACATGCTTTTTTTTTTTTTAAGAAATGCGTTTCGTGCGCAAATGCGCAAATGTTTGCTTCCAGATTGACTAAATGTGCATCAAGCGACACAAACACTCGCTGTGCGGAGCTCTGACTGGACATAATCACACAGACTTTCACCACAAACATTCATTCTCACACTTCCAGAGCCAATATCCATATATCAGAACAGCATCCAGATTGTGCGCATATATTTAACTCGGGAAAATTATAAAGTTCAAGTTCTGTTTACTTATAAAGCGCTTTCGCAGTCGCAGAACGTCCCAAAGCAACTGTGTATTGATCAAATTATTCCACTCATGTCCCTTCGTCAGTACAAATTATTAGCCGTTCAACCCTGAAAAGCTATAATCCCTAGTGCAATTAACACTTTCTGCTAGGCTAATTAGCATGATAGTTTTCACACATTATCTAATGGCTACGCAAGAATTTCAACTTTTTGAGACTTGAAAATGATCTGATTGGTTGATGAATAAGTCAATAGTTTGGACCAGATCCAGCTCCAGTTCCAGTTGCTACGGGACTATGATCAAACTATATTATGCCTATTCGAAAAGTTAATGCGATATGTTTTATTTGTGTTCACCCTCAGAATCGACTGATATAAAGAACTCATTATAAATATCAGACTGGAAGTCCTCTGAAAAATATGCAAATCCATTAAATAACATGGTAATTGAAATTATTTTAAGACAATTTCTGCATTATCCAACATATATATAATCCATTGCAAGCACCATTTAATCAAAAAGCAATAATCATGACATTATTCTTTGAGTAATTAAGCCCTTACAATTGTAAAATTAATGTAACAGTTTATTAACTGTTTCATGTAGGTGATTGGGATATAAATCTGAAAGCTGATGTTCAAAGAGAGAATAAATAAATAGCATTAGTCCTATGTCTGTCAAGCATGTTCATTTTTTACAAACTACACTATAGTTGACACTAACAACTATATACTTGTAAAAATGTGTGTGCATGTGTGTGTGTGTGTGTGTGCGTGTGTGTGTGCGTGTGTTATGTAAAAGTGTTGACATTTAAACTCTCAGACAGAAGGTCAAAGGAATGAAATCCTTCCCCTTTCACCCACATTCACACTTTTAAACATTTCAAAATTATAAATGCATTGGTTTTCTAAAAAAAAAAAAAACCGGAATTGCTTTTCTGATGATGCCTATAACTTCACTATACAAACAGAAGACCATCTTCCACTGAAAGGTCAGGGGCTTGATTTTCTTGGAGAAATTCTCAGAAAAAAGCGTCTGAGAAACAAAAATGTGAAGTAAAGTCCTAAAGTGTCCTTAATGAAACCATACAGTCCTTGACACAGTCCCTAGTAGCCATATATAAGAGTACCTGAAAACTTTCTTTGAGAAAAAGTCCGTATACCTTACTGTAAAAATTACTCCATTACAGGTTACAAGTCATCAATTCCAAGTAGACTTGAGTAAAAGTTGTAAGGTATACAATTTTAAAAGAACTTATTTACTCTGAATTTAGGCTCAAAAACACCAAGAAATGTGAAAAAACAAACTCTTTATTTATGAATTTTTATTTCCTAATAAAAATGTAATTTAAGACCTCAATGTTTCAAAATGGCAGAACAAAATAGATAAAAAAAAGAGCCAAAAGTCAGTCTCAGTCAAACTCAAATGAGCAAAAAAGTGCAACCGCTAATTCACATGATTTAGCTCATAAATAGCGTCCTGCAGATGGCGATATCACCTCGTCTGCCCAGAAACGAACCGCGTTAATTCATCCATTCCAAGGTAGTGGAGTAAAGAGTACAGATACTTGTAAATGTAGTCAAGTAGAGAGTAAAAGTTCCTCTAACTTTTGATACTCAGTACAAGTACAAAGTAGCCAAAAATACTAACGGTAAAGTAACAAAGTCCATTTTCTCAAATACTTTACTTGCTATTGACGAACGCACTTTACTTTTCTTTTCAAACACCAGTGAAATTTGTGAATAAATATCCCATTACAAAACATAATAAACTGTAAGCCTGGAAAATGTGCATATTATAAGTCGTAGAGTGTTTAAAATGTGTCGAGGCGATGGGTGACGTTCTGTGAGAGAACCGAGTCTCACTCAAACAGGCAGCCGCGTCTCAGATGGAGGTGGCGAAGAGGAAGATCTGCAGCAGAGGCATCACCTTCAGGGTCGAGAGGTCAGCAAGAACCGCCTGCAAAACACACACATTTGAGAGACAGTCTCCAAGGTTTCACCATTCTGTTTTCACTAGAAAACATTTGTTTCACTCATTTCCATTACCTGTTAATGAAATAATAAATTTGCTGCATTTCCCTTTTTTTCATCCAGCAATTTTTGCCTTATAAAGCAAATACATCGGAACTATAAGTATCCAAAGAAATAATAATTTATTTCTATGCTTCAATTTTTTTTTATTAATTATTTTATAAGATATAGGCTAAAGACTGGCGAAGCAATATGATGCAGGATCACCAGTGGTGTAATGTACTTGAGTAAACCAACTTTGTTTCTTTACTATAGATTCAGTATATATGTATTTTTTGGGCTACTTTGTACTTGTACTGAGTATCAAAAATCTAAGCAACTTTTTACTCTTGTAACGTAGTAACTTTTACAGTAAGGTATCCATACTTTTATGGTATTAAAGTATGTACATTTAAAATATGATTTTCAGGTACTTTTTACACCCCTGTGGATCACAATAGTTCATAGTTGACGTTCATTCATAATTATATTGTATTTTAACAACAGGTTCACAGGAAGAACTATCTATCATTAAAATATTTGTAATGTTCTCAGGATGAATAAAAAAAACGTTTACTTTTACACTATGTGTGAAATCTGACGTTCAAATTGAAAATATTAAAGATGTTACATCTATCATGACAATAATCGTTACCAATACAAATCGATACCCATATTAAACACTTGGGGGGAAAAAATGATCAAGCGATTTGTGCCCAGCCCGAATTTGTCTGAATTTAAAACCTTGAATCTAATCCGAATCCACAACTCCGGCGACACACAAAACACTACTGGAGGGTGCGGAGACGGCATCCATCCTCAGGGCGGGGGGCTTCAGAAGGAATCGAGTGTTCTCAAGCATCCATCTTTATGGAATTGGACCCAAATAAATTTAGAGTCTCCTATCGGGTTAACATCTCTGCTCTAATGTTTCATGACCAGGCCCGGGCGCTAAAAATACAGCATGTTATGATACTTTCTCCAGGAGGGGCCGGGTGGGACATCAGCAAGCAGATACCGTCCAGCAGCATCTTCACAGCGAGTCGGGATCCATGCCGCCACATCCCATGCACTTTTACTACATTATTCTCTTCAGAAAAATTGAAATTAACGTGTCTAAAACGAATCGTCAAATCGTCTGTAAAGCCTCCATTGATAACACTTTCAGGTCAGGGTGTGGGAAAGGGTTCGACTTGAGAAGTAGTTATGCCAGCGCTCTAGAATCCACTGCCTTGGGTGTACAGGATTACCAGTGTTGGCTGTGAGTAAAGACTCTAATCCTGTATTGCTCAACACGTAGGTCTACAAACACGCAGACGGACAAGAACCCACCTCAGCTGATGCCAGTGATGTCACTTCCATCAGGTTTTCAGCTCGGAAGGCAAAGACGGAGGCCGCCAGGACTGTGAAAATAGACCACGATGTGCAGGAAGTTGGGATTTCGAGCTTGATCAGTTAGAAATCAGTGCAGAGAGACGTGAAAAAACTACTTGTGGATTATCAGCAGTTTATTAGTGGATTAATAGAAGTAAAAAGTCTTGAATTTTAAATAAGAAAACCGGAGCACAAGAGAACCCCAACGAATTATTTTTTGAAAGGCCTCAAACTCAGAAAATCTATGGTTCCTTAATGAATAAAATCCTTTAGAAGGGACCAACTCACCTGCGACGATCTCCAAGGATTCATATGCCAGGATTCGATCCCATAACAGCAGGAGTTGGTCGGTAGACAGATATCCTGAGAAGGCTCGGGCTATCCACTTAAAAGCAATGCGCAATCTAAAGAACATACATGAACTGTGTGAATCACAACGGAGATGCCGAGGGCATTTTTTATACAGTAATTTAAAATCGCACTATGACTGGTCGGGTGTGATTGCACTCATAGCCACGAGATGGTGCTGTTGGGTCGCTATTAAATTTGTGACTCCGTTGACTCAAATGATAGAATACGGTATTATATTTATTATGTGTTCCATTTCATGATATATATTTAAAGATTTGGTGAAAAAAATATCAAATGTGCAAATTGATTCGTTTTGGGGGGAAAATCATTTATGTTTGCTGCCAGATCTAATGGACGGCATATACGTATATTATGTCAGATAATTTTCCATTACACATACCACAATTGCGCAAATAAAAGAACCCGGCGAATATAAGCACCACACTTTTTCAGGCACCTTTTGCTAAAAATTCCCCCCAAATATATTTTTTTTACATTTCTGGTTGGATTTTGTAAATATGTTCTTAAAAAGTTATTTTTTCTTTTATTAACGAATCTAACTTCAGTGTCATTTAAAAAAATATTTTCTAGTCTTAAAGACTCCATCTCCCATAATCCTCCTTTGAGGCCTTAGGCTCCTGCATGCCAGACTAAAGCTGAGCTCGGTTGCTTTAAGTTTTGAACTTTGAACTTCTTTATGCTTCGAAGATTTTTGGTTTCTTATGGAGTCGTTTCAGATGCTAGCCATTAGCCGTTAGCGCTGATTTACCGGTGCAATCCGGTCTGTCTGTCTGTTTAAATATTAATGATTGTTTTTAGCTTAATCTTACTTCTTCCAGTGTTGGTTTTGTCACCGTTAAGTGTCCCTTTGTGGCTAATATTTCTTTATTTCTGTTATTGAGCCAAAAAAGCTTATATGCAAGTCGGGAAAAAAAAGAGGACACAATACAAACGCACACTGTTGCATAAAGATGACGTGATGCCGTTTATTTGTGATTGCACCTAACTTGAAATATGGAAAAATTCAGAAAAAATGGTTCCTTATAATCCCATTAATACGAATTCCCACCATGGGATTAAAAAAGTCTAACTTACTGGGCTAATTGTTAAAAAAAATGCTCTTAAATTTAACATAAGTGTGAAAAAAGTTTTGAATGTTAACGTGTGAACTCACGGTTGTGCTCCAATCTGTTGTAGATGGAGGAAAAGCTGAGGAAGATGTGTCTGCAGTAATCTCTCAAACTGCAAGCACAGAGACACTATACCCTGACACACACACACACACACACACACACACACACACACACACATTCAGCAAACTCACAGGAAACGTCCACCAGTGTGTTACACGCAAATATACTTACAGACGGATGTGAGGAGATGGAGTGAAGTCGGAAGAAGTATCGAACGTACATCTCCTTGAACACGCTGTAGAGTTTCGACGGCTCGTTGAACAAAAAACACAAAGGAGCCACTGCAGCACAAACACAGACCAGCAGAAACCTTCAGAGACTGTGAGAAGCAGCTGAAAAACGTCTTAATGTCTTGTCTTTCTTCACTCCAGACTCACCGTACATTGAGAAGCCATGAAACGGAATGACACCTGCAACACACCAAAAGCGAGAAAAATGTCGGATTGTGAATAAATAAACAATGTGATGTAAAAAAACAAAATAGAGCCTAATTTACAGAAAACATACTGCTGAGGTAGATCTCAAAGAAGCTTAGTAAATACGAAACATTTAGTAAATATTAACTTAACAAAAAACCGTCACATGCCGGTAACAAGATGACGGAGAGTTCGGAAGTTGTCTTTTATGATCAGAAATCCAAGGAAAACAGAACTGCCTTTGTATCCTGTGAAAACTCAAAAACACGCGTTCGCTCTTGTGTGCATGTGACATTATTGATCGGCGGCTATTACACTGATAGGAAATAACCTACAGCTGCCACGGAGATGACCAGCCAGCCAGTCATCCATCAGCACCTCAGGCTGCTGATTCCACTTGTCACCACCAGGAGGAGCCGAGGAGCAGGAATGTGACAAATTACATTTATTTAGTAATGTGATCGAATATATTGGTAGAAGGATGTTGGAGATGGAGCTGCCAGGGAAGAGGGCAAGAGGACGACCAAGAAGAAGATATATGGATGTTGTAAGAGAGGACATGAGGTTGGCTGGGGTCAGAGTAGAAGATACTCAAGATAGAATGAGGTGGAAAGGAATGACTCGCCGTGGCGACCCCTGATAAGGGAAAAGCCGAAAGAGAAGTAGTAGTAGTAGTAATGTGATCAAATAAATCAGTAACAGTTTGTCCAATCAAATGGGGAAATTTAGATTTAATTTCTATACATTTTTTAACATTTTAGAAGAAAAGCAGATCTGAATGTAGTTCCTTTTTTTATGATCATAATGGAGTTCCAGAGTATGACAATATGGTCGGTTTTTCCATGGCTTGATTGACGCTCTCAGATTGTGTCCAATTTTTCTTTAGGTATCTCTGAAACAATTTAAAAATGACTAAAGCAGTAAACAGATAGATAGATGGAGAACCAGATTATTGAGATGGATTGAGGGCAGATTACTCTTAGATAATGGCACTTTTGTTAACGCCATTCTCCCGTGCTATGGTTCTCTTGCTGGGAGCAGACGTTTTATTTAACTTTGACAAGATTTTGTCCGTTGAGACTTCTAGAGACGGTAAAGGTTTCTTTCGCTTTTCCAATCCTAAGTATGCACACCCTGGTTAAGTGCGCACCTCGCAGCCTCAGTTTGTGTCGTAATCGGATGACTACTATACTGAAAAACTCCATCCTTACCATTTGGAGGATAAACCACAGCAAACTGCTCCGAGTCAGACTTGTCTGTAGAAAAAGACATAAAATATTAAAAGACATTTACTCTACAAACCAATGAATCATCAAATGCTCCTCAAGCTGAAAATTGTCTTAACGTTGCTTTAATCACAGTAAAAACTTGGCCTTTTTGTACCGTAGTCTCAGTGAAGTCAAACGCTAAATAGACTTTGTGGAACTTTACTGCCTTTCTTGCCTCGTTGCATTTTATCCTTTTCGTTCTCACTCCCCTTTTCTTTTACTTCGGTTAAATAGGTGTTCAGGTTTAACCACGAGGGTCTATAACTATTGTGCGTGCAAGCTCTAAAAACGAGCACAACACTGCCACCTAGCACATTTACACTTTATTCTAGCGGCCATTATTTGAGAAATTGGCTATTATCTCCTCTGGATGGACATCCAAAACAGATGCACAAGCCACATCAGATAACACTCTCAATGTGAAGCTCCTTACTCGTGGAAAAAATGGTGGATACGAGGTAGACGAGTCTAATGTAATACAATACAAATTGGATTGAAAACGTACTTTGGATAACAGATTTTGGTGGAGTAGCACTGTTGTAGTTGAAGTGTTCCAAGACGGAAGTGTCTCGAAAGAAACACAGCAAAACCTGTCGAATATATATATATATATATATTAAAAAAAGGAAAGGTCAAATGAAAATATTGAAACAGACAGCCAGAATTAATTGTGCTTGAGAATCAATTGTGATTTTTATCACAATACTTTTGTAATTTTAGGATCAAGTCACATTTTGGCCCTAAAAATGTACAAAATGATGTTAAACAAAATATCATGCATTAATCCACAATTGAAAAACGCATCACATTTTTGTAGTAAAGAGAAAAAAAGGTGGCTGAAGGGTAGTTAAACATGTGTTACACAACATACACATGTAATAAAAATACTTTTCAATTAAATTTACAGACACAAAAAGTTCCCACTAAACCAATATTTACAAGTATTCCGGCTTCATTTATCACTTGCCATAATTCAGCTCCATGGTGACAACACCGCGAGCGCTCAAACCCTCTTTTTTCTCCATCTAAGACAACAGCCAGTGGAAAGAGTGCGAAGGTACACACTGATAGTTGTCCAAGTGACACACCAAAGTCAATTTATGCGGCAGCTCAGCAGAAAATATGGCAGAGCATATTTGTTGAAGAGACTTGAGATGCAATTGCACGTCTCGTTTAATATTTAAACATTAAAGTTTTGACACAAGTGACCTAAACATAAAAAAGAGACAATCCCAGCTTAAGGAGATAAGCACATGAAGAGTTTAGTTTCAGGAGGCTTGTACAATCTAAAGCTCTCTTGATAGTTTAGTCTACAGCAATAAATAACCCGGCTGCTCGGTATCCGTCATTCCCCAAATATCTGTGGAATCTGGCGATTTTTCCATGTTTCCATGTATAGGGATTGTCGACTGATATGTCAACCGTTACACATTTGTAACATTCTACATCACTTGCTCACCTGATATAAATAATCTTCAAACACAAAGTAGTAGTCGTCATTACTTGCAGTCAGCTTCACGTCCTGGAAAAATAGATTCATTCATATTATTAAATTTAATAATTAAATTATCTAAAGCAAGAATGCATAAAGTGAAAACATGTGTCATCATATACATGAAAATATTTATATAACGTGAATATACTGTGTGTATATACAATTAGAGCAGTAAATTGTACTTCAAAAAGATTTGAAAATGGATACATAAATGTTCCTAAGTAATGTTGTCAGTGTACATAAGCACACATAGTGTTTGCCTTAACAAGTGTTTACATATGAACCTTGTATATTAAACTGTCCACCAGAAGGTCGTGATGAATGACTTTTGCTTTGAGTTGTTCATAATGTGTCAAGTCCTGCAAAAACAAGCAAACAAAGCAAAGGTGTTAATATCTAGCAACTTGAATATTGCATTATATTTTCGCCATAGATACTTTCATTGCTGTACAATGTAAATTATTTATTTAGGATAATAGCTACATTAACTAATACAATACATTAACGAGACAGTTAAAACTGTGAAAAGCACCTTACAAGTGCTCAGAACTTGAACTTGAACAATTATTTATTTAAATATCATTAGACAGATGTTGCATGGATGTGCATTTATTAATGCTTGTGAAAAAAACCATATTAAATATAAAATGATTGAGGAAAAAAAATAATTTTATCAATTTCCTGCGATGAAAAGCACAACACACATTTACTTTATTTTAGATTTTTTTTTTTTTTCATTTATTTTAAGTAGACTTTACAATGAAATCATACAGTGTTTATATTTGTGTGGGTGTTACAAATAAATAACAATATGTAACAAATAAATAATTAAAAACTATGAATAATATATGATACATTTTTATTCATGAACACGATAAATAATACATTTCTGACATCTACAGACTTTGTAGTGCTGGTGCAACAATATACAATATATAAGAAAGAACACAAGAGAAAAGGCCATTACAGCGCCTTGCAGTCTGAAGAGCAGAAGAAATCTGCTTAGAAATGACTGTATTTATGATTGATACGCCATTTAATTCTGCTTGTGTCCATTAGACTTAGTGACAATGATGTTAAATAATAAACCGTAGATTCATTTCTCCACTGCTGGAGCAGCTAATCAATCTTTCCCTTGAGCGATCATCAGTCTCGCAGGCGCTTTCCTGAGGTGGTCTTCAGGAGAACTTCATCAATGAGGAACAAAAGATCTGCTGGCTACCATCATCCAGACAGAGACTTGTTCATCTGTTATATAACCCTTCAGACCTCTGCTTTCTTTTTCACTCCTAGTCGCATTATTCGACTGGCCTTCTGTGTGTTGCTCACACAGAGTTTATCTTCATTGACCCTGGATCAGTGATGTAAAGCATTTGAGTAAATGGACTGTTGCTTCGTTACTATTTTGTACAGAGTATCAAAAATATAAGCAACTTTTACTCTCTGCTTGACTACATTTGTGATTGAGTATCTGTACTCTTTACTCCACCTTGTTTGAATGAACACTTAGATCTTTTTCTACATCAGTTGATTTCTGGGAGGACGAGGCGATATCGCCATCTGCAGGGTGCTGAAGGTACTGGATGCTATTTATGAGCTAAATCACATGAATTAGCGGTTGCACATTTTTGTCATTTGAGTTTGCCTGAGATTGACTTTTTGTTCTTTTTTTATCTGTTTTGCTCTGCCTTTTTGAAACAGTGAGGGGTTACATTTAATTTCTATATTAGAAAGTAAAACCTCATAGTTTCTTGATTTTCACATTCTTTGTGTTTTTAGGGCCTAAATTCAGTATGAGTAAAATACTTTAATATAAATTTTAAAATAAAACTTATTTAAAATAAAAGTTTTTTTTAGAATTGGATACTTAACGACTTTTGGATACTTTAAAGTTTTATGGATACTTTAAATCTTCTTGGAATTGGTGACTTGTATCTTGTCGAGTTACAAGTATTTATTGGAGTATTGCATATTATTGCATTAAGGTATCAGTACATTTACTCAAGTATGGTTTCCAGGTACTTTACACCTCTGATCTGGGTCCTGGGTCAGACTGTGTCCTTGGTTTATTGGCATTCTACAGCTAAATATATTTTAGATTATCATATGTACGGTATATTTCTATGCATATGTAAGTATATTTTAGAATAAATGTAAAAGTAGATCTATAAGTAAAAAAAATGGATTGCTAATTAAAACGAGCATGTGCCCAAAAATTGTACTCAATTATAACATGTAATTTAAGCCAAAGTGTAAGATACTTGCTGACCATTCACTTTGTGCTCAAATAACTTAATTAGAGCAGTCATGGGTTTCCTCCAGGTCTCACTTCTGTTAAATTTCCTCCCACAGTGCCATAAAAACTAAAGTGTGAGTGTAAACATCTGTATTGGTTTGTGATTGGTTGGCCCCCCTTTCAGGCCAAGAGCTGTTGTGATTGGCTCCAGCTCCCCGTAACCCAGAAGTGGAAGCGTCAGTTTAGGAGAAGGATGATTGTAGGCCATAATTACCTCAGAATCATTAGTGGAGTTCAGGATGAGGGTCCATAGCTGGGCCCTGAGGCCGGTGGGACATCCCTGTCTGCTGTACTGCTGGGCCGCCGCACTGTCCTGGGCACTCAACACTACAAGCCAAACAGACCTTTACCAATTTTACAAAAAGGTTATGAGATTTACAAAGGCAAACTTTCAGAGCCACTGTCCCGATGCGGCCAGAACACAGCGAGCTTTTCAGTTTAAGAACAGCTTTTCTCTGACTTGGATGTAAACACCAGGCAGAACAGGTGGTTCTTTTCCATTTATACTCCAAATCGGTGGAAAAACTGTCAGGATGGACTTAACACCTTATTTTAAAGAACATTCTTGTTCTGTTTAAGGGAGAAATTCCATTTCGGCATTTAGTGATGAACATTGGATTCACTGAAGCGGTTTCAGATCATCCATCATTGATTAATAATAATATTAACAACTATCTAAAAAAAGAAAAGTTTACCTTTTTTGCCCATGACAATGTGCTTGTTCTCGAACAGATCTGTTGCAAAAGGACAGAAAGAAATAGGCGTAGCCTGAATGAAAACGTTAATGAATCAAGCATACACTTTAATCTAAATTGTTTTTTGTCGTAAACTATTTTTACGCTTTCCTTGAGGATAGCACCCACAACCTACTGATCTACAACTACAAACTCGAATCGTTGAGAAGTTGTCTTTTACCCTCAAATCGCTGAGGGTTGTGGTTGATGCCACAATAGAAAAAATTTAGCAAAATTGAAACTTTTGACCCAAAATGGATGTCCAAAATGTCCAAAAATAATCATAAATAAACCAGATTTATTATATGCATTTTATTATCAGCAAACTAAAAGAATAGGACATTTTTAACAAACAATTCAACCTTTCATTTTCTGAGCAACTTTTTATTTCTGAGTTAAGGACCTGGAGCCAATGATATTCTCTGAGTCTACAGGCAAAACACGCCCTGGATTCGAGTCCGACCAATCACAGAGCGGGACACACAGACACACACATTCACACTCTCACTCCCTAACCTAACCTTAGTTAAACAAAAAGAAATGTACAAACCCGGGGAAATATGTGTATGATCATCTACACCAAGCTGACCGTAAGAAATACCCAGTTCAGAAAATGCCTTTCTCTGAAAATAAAAGGCACATATAAAATTATAAGAATATTATCTGACAAACACAACAATTAAATCTGAACACTAAATGCAAATCAACTTAAAAAAAATCAACATGAGACATCAGGTAGAAATAATTTTAGCTGCATCAAAAAATGATTAATTTGACATTTCATATTCAAGAAAGTAAAATGTAGGGCCGCTCCAAAAGCTACACAGCAAGATTACCTATGCAAATGAAGAGTAAATAAAGAAAGAGACAGATAAGACTTGCCATGTCAGGAATGTCTTGGAAATGAAGGGAGACTTGGATTAATCCCCAGTGGCTTTTGACTGAGGCGTCTTCAGTATTCTCTGTGTTGGGGTTTTTTAAACCAATCAACACCTACCACAAACAAGTCAAGTCATATTTATAAACTGATTATTGAATAAAAAATACAATTACAAAAATACAATACAAAAATAATATAATGTAATTTAATATTACCTTACATTACGATGTATTATATTCTATATTGAGGACAAAATTATTAGCCACCCTACAAAACATCGTTGTGAATTATTCTAAAGTGATTTTATTCATAGCTTTTAAAGACATCCAAGTTAGATGTTAATAGTCTAGTTAATGAGGTTGTCCTCAACTGTTTGTGTGTATTCATATATTTCTCATACATTTGAGAAATGCAAGAGCATGAAATAAACACAGAGATGCACATTAAAAATTAAAACAATAAATTGCCATGCAAAAATACACACACAAATTCCCTCAGGTTTAGGTAAGATTAAGCAGGTCAATACAAAAAAAATGTGTGAACTAAGACAAAAGTTTTTTTTGCATTCCTATGTTTCTTAAACTTGGCAAAATTAATTAATGTACTAACTAGCATTACATGTATCTATGCTGATAACTAACACTGTAAACACTTTACACAGCCATCAAAACATCCTCTCATTCGATTCTCCATCTAAGTCATTTAACGCAGCATTTCCTGTGGGAATCCAATCAGCTGCTTCGGGCTCGGGCCTATCTTTCTCATTTGTACAGGATGTTTTCAATAAACATTAGATTACGCAAGACGGCTCACCTCTAGAAAGTCCTTAGGTGCGTATACAGGTCGGAATTTGCTGAGGTCTGCAATATAAAAACAACATATGAACATATTCAAGACGTATACGGCAAAAATACCTGCAAATTATTAAATTTAAAAAATCCTGACGTAAATTCCTATTAAAAATGTATTTCTATTAAAAAATTTAAATATTATAAATGTATTAAAATATATCCATCAATGGCAAAAAATAATTTATTTAAAAAATGATGTTTAGATACTGCAGCCCAAAATCTCAGGAGATCCAGGGATGTCCAAATAAAGCAAATAAATTCAATTCAAGTAGGAAAGATGAAGACTAGGTATTAACTTCAGTTATTGGGAAATCATCCAGGAGTCTGGACATGCTCTGGTTTCACAGGAAGAGCTGTTTATGTCAGTGTTCCTCACAAAGCGGTAAATGTTATCATACACCCAGCAAACTGATAGCATTGTTATGAGCCTGTTTTACTGCTCGCAGCTTTCTGTGTGTGAGCCAAACCATGGCGCGTAAACATTCAGCCACGCAAGATCACACACGCACACACTGCGATAGAACCACAGACTCTGTCTCACCTGTTTCATCCGCTCCCATCTCATTCCATTTGTCCATCAGCTCTTTCTGCTCTGGGACGGATCTCTACGCAACAGAAAAAAAATTATACAATAATATAATGTACATTTTCAAAAAAGTTACACATGCGTTATTGTGTACGTAATCATGTATTATCTGTTTTGAGTGATATAGTGTGATTTATGTGCGAGTCTTATGTACATAACTACTTGAAAACAAGTCGTTTCTTGATTCTGTGTATGTTATATGTTTATGGACAAAATTGTACATATACTGTACATGTATTTAGATTATGTGTAAATGCTGCTTAGATCACTTGCTTTCACCACTATGGGAATAGTAAAGTTCTTTTGTGTTCTAAACTGTTCTGTAAGTGTGTGTGTGTAGAGAGAGAGAGAGAGAGAGCTACAGTATTGTACATATGGTGCTTAATTCACAAATGTTTCCCAAAATGACATTTATAAAGTTCTATTTGATTGAACTATGATATATGTACATTGATTAATCATGATCATTGTCTAAGGAGACAACTTTTTTCTAATTATATTACCTTTCGTGCCAGTGGGATTCCCAGTTCAGTACACATGCTGTTCAAACTCTTAAAGATCCTCTTCTCCCAGCCTGCCTGTAAACCACACATACACACATACACACACACACACACACACACACACACACACACACACGCACGCATGCAGCCAAATTCAACAGCAGGTCCATTTAAATTAATTCCACAAAGCTTTGTTTAACTTACATAGACTTAAGCTTAAAATTAAACTTGTAACCACGAGAGAGATTCTGCAGAAGTAAAAAAAAACGTAACCTTAATCAAACATGTTTAATTCTTAGACTATATTTATTCTATATACCGTATGTACTCGCTTATAAGTCGATCTGCTTATAAGACGACCCCCGCCACTTCAGCTGTGAGATTGTGGTATTCTGTTTAGACCCGCTTATAAGTCGGGGGAAAGAAATGAGAGAAAAGTAGAAAAGAGAGAAATGAGTAGAAACCGAATGTTGGGTTTCATATAAAGCCAAGTCTGGTTATTTGGGGCCCATCGGGACACTACAGGGTCAAAACGATAGAACACCTGTTCAGATGCTCTTCAATTATAGAAATAATAAAACTATTCAGACATCCTTGGTGGTAAAGGAAGCCTATAAAATCAAGTAACCCTGATTCTTTACGTTGGTATTAATCTATTTAAGTTATTGTTAATTTATGTTTAAGGATACATATGTCATTGGTATGGTTGCATTAAAATTAAAAATAAAAGCGACGGCTAATGCTAACTCATGGTTTGGGAATAAATACTACGTTTGAAATCCGCCGTGTGACTCGTTTATTTGTGAAGCATCACACAGAAGAGTCGCTCTGTTATGAGAGCTAAGCTGAAAGAGCTCAGTGCACGCGTGCGTGTGTGTGTGTGTGTGTGTGTGTGTGTGTGTGAGAGAGAGAAAGCGGAGCACGAGAGAAACGAGCGACCAGCAGTTGTGCCGTTTTCTGAAAGATGTATTTAATTCACGTCATAAATGTTAATTTAATTATCGCGCTTGTGTCTCGGTTGTTTATT
>MU204179.1:3618997-3676045 GCA_017309775.1 Paedocypris sp. Pulau Singkep
GCGAGAGGAAGACCACTGGAAAAAATCAGACCCCAACAAACATCCTTTAGCCAGCCTAAATTTTGAGACCACCATGAGCCCATTGTCGTATCTTCATAATCAATTCATCATCATGTTTTATGCGTCTGTTTAGTCTCCTGCGGCACTCGCTCATGATAAAGTTGACTTCATTTACAGTCGTTGCAAGTCGGTAAAAAGCAGATTACGCTGATACCGAAGCTGTTACGCAACAGCTCGTGAAATTTGTTTTCAAACCTGCCAGCTTACGAATTATTTACAGTATGGTGTTTACCGTCAGTCGAACAAATTTACCCTATGATTAGAAAAGCTCTTCAACAAGTCCAAATGAATTCCCGTATTTACAGTGCGGCTGGATGTGTGTGTGCAAACACAGGTATTTCAGTCAGCGTCTCCACCTTCAACCTGGTGGCCATCTCGCTGGAGCGCTACAACGCCATCTGCAACCCCTTCAAGTCTCGCACGTGGCAGACCAAGTCTCACGCCGCCAAGGTCATCACGGCGACCTGGCTGGTGTCCTTTCTGCTCATGCTTCCGTACCCCATCGGCAGCACCCTGGTGCCCTTCATGCGCAGCAACAACAGCACGGGCAACATGTGCCGTCTGGTCTGGCCAAGCGACGTCATGCAGATCTGGTAAGATCTCGGGAGTTTTGTGTGGATGGAGCAGGACAACAGGAACGTCCCGAGCTTGAACCTCTGAGGACCACCAGGAGTGGAACCTCTTGGAAACACAATCATGTTCTTGGGATTTCTCCAGCTCTCTTAACTCACTGTGAGTTAGTGAATTTTGTGAGTCAGTGAGTGAGGAGTTGGTGAACGAATTAATTAACGAGTGGGTTAATGAGTAAGTGAGTTTTGTGAACAAAATTACAGAGAGGTGTTGAGTGAATGAATGAAATAATGAGAGTGTGAGTGAGGCAGTGAGTAAATCAATGAGTGTGTTAGCGAGTCAGTGAGTGAATGATCTTTTAATCAGTGATCTTTTAAAAAGTCTTTTAATCGGTGAATGAGTGAGTCAATCAGTGAGTGAGTGAGCAGGAGGATAAGTCAGTGAATCAGTGAGAGTCATTGAGTGAATTAGTGAGTAGATCAGTGAGAGACTGAGTCAATGGGGCAATGAGTAAATTAGGGAGTTAAAGTGAGTGTATGAATGAGTGAGTGAATCAGTGAGTCAAAGAGGTAGTGAGTAAATCAATGAGTGAGTGGGTCGGTGAGTGAGTGGGTGATTGAGTGAATGAATCAGTGAGAGTTAGTTAATAAGTGAGTGAGGCAATAAGTAAATCAATGAGTGAGTGTATGAATGAGTGAGTGAATCAGTGAGAGTGAGTCAATGAGACAGCGGGAAAATCATTGAGTGAGTGAGTGAATCAGTGAGAGTTAAAATCAATGAGTGAGTGAGGCAATAAGTCAATCAATGAGTGAGTGTACGAATAAGTGAGTGAATCAGTGAGAGAGTGAGTCAACGAGGCAGCAAGTAAATCAATGAGTGAGTGAGGCAATAAGTAGATCAATCAGTGAGTGTATGAACAAGTGAGTGAATCAGTGAGAGAGTGAGTCAACGAGGCAGCAATGTAAAGTAAATCAATGAGTGAGTGAGTGAGTGAGTGAGGCAATAAGTAAATTAATGAGTGAGTGAGCGAAGCAGTGAGCAGTGAATGAGAGAATGAATGTATGAATAAGAGAGTCAAAGCGAGATGTTGAGAGTGAACCATCGAGCGAGTGAGTGAGCGAACCAGTTAGTGAGTGTATAATTGAGTGAGTGAAAGTGTGTGTTTGTAAGTCTGACTCTGTGATTGGTTGATAACCTATTGGGGGTGTGTTCACACTTTTGTTCCAATGGATTTTTGGAATGTCTCAGAAATAGAAAAAGCAATGATAAAAGATCGAGTTCATAACAAATACATGCTGCCTAAATAAATCTCCAAGATGGTTTGGGATTCACACACGTCAAAGGATTTTTGAATCAAAACAAATCAATTTCAAACCGAGATCAGGAAGTTGTTAAATTGGTTAGCGTTTACTCAGCCAGGCGTGTTATAAGTGTGATAAGATCAGGCTTATCTCTGTGATCTTCCTTCAGGTATGTTTTCATGCTGCTGATCCTCTTCCTTGTGCCTGGAATCATCATGATGGCGGCTTACGGCCTCACCTCACTCGAACTCTACAGGGGAATCCAATTCGAAATGGCCAACAGGAAGTCAAACAGAGGTAGGAAACAACACTAGAAACACTCTGCATCAAAGGTTTTGCATTAAAGACACAAACAGGACAAGATTTGGGAGTAAAACCTGTTTTGTGTGAGTTTTATTCCAAAATGCATGGCGACAGTTTACATATCAAAATCAACATCTATAAAAAAATTTACATTCTTTTCAGACAAAACCTTTTTGTTTTTTTTGTCTTTTAAAAATATACTGTAAATTAAAACCACACAAGAACCAAAAATGAAGTAACTGTCAAAATTTAGTTTGGGTTACTGACAAGAAAATAATTCAATTTCACAAACTTTGCATGCGTTTAATGATGTTTTCTCATGACGCAGTGGTGAAAAAAACTGGATAAAACTTTATAATTCAATAATTTATGTTTTTTTTTACGTCAAATTTCCTGGTAAAACCTAAAATATAGTAATTGTACTCTAATGACTATAAAATAACTGTATTTAACTACATGTACTAGAAAAATGTGTGTGAAAATTGCTACAAAGATTTATTTTTGAACTTCTGTGAGTTAAAAAAAAGCATGGAAAAAAAACATGTTAAAAAATAAAAGTGTTGGAGCTTCGCCGTTCTTCCCCATTAGCACTTGTTATTTGAATCCACTTTAGTATTTTTGACCATTTAACTAAAACACTTCAAGACTGTGTTGATTTTATAGTTGTGATCAAACAAATACAAAGTTGTAATCAATTTTGTTTGCTACGTAATTTGTCCCATTTTGGCGTCATTGTTTATCGTGAGAGTTATTGCAAGTTGTGAGTTACTGATAAAGACCATGTCTGAAAATGGCTGACTGGGGTGCAAAGGCTGATGGGATACGCTAGAGTTCTGGGAGCTAGAAAAGATTTTTTTATTTCTTATTTAAGTGAAACGACATGTAAGTGACATGAGTCACAATAGAAGTTTGTTAAAAGCAAAAAAATAAATATTTAGCCAAATATCCACTTCTTTTTTTGGAATTTTTATTTTGCGCTTGAAAAACCAGACAGGTGCTTATATTGGCATAAATATGGCCTTCAACCACACATCATCTTGACAAACTCTCCTGATTCCTATTTACATCACCACAAACAGATGCGGAATCCCGTTCTTCCATCTTGAAGCCAGCGGACAGTGACGGCTGCTACCTCCAACAGTCCAGGCGGAAGCGTTCCGACCCGGTGGAGTCCAGCAGCTCCAAATCTCTGAGACGCGTTTGCAGCAACAGCTCCACGGCCAACCTTCTGGCCAAGAAGCGCGTCATCCGCATGCTGCTGGTCATCGTAGGCCTGTTCTTCCTCTGCTGGACGCCCATCTTCGTGGTGAACGCCTGGCGAGCTTTCCACAAGCGCTCGGCGGACAGCATCCTGTCGGGAGCGCCAATTTCCTTCATCCACTTGCTGTCCTACACCTCCGCCTGTGTCAACCCCATAGTCTACTGCTTCATGAACAAGCGCTTCAGGCAGGGCGTGCTGGCCACCTTCTCTTGCTGTCGGCCCGTGGCGCCCGACATGAGCAGGAGCAGCAGTCGGCGCAGCGTCGGAGGTCCGGCCGGTCCGGGAACGCTGTTTGGGACCGGAGGGAGCGTTCGGATTGGCCAGACTGACAGGAACCCGCAGAGCTGTGGAACTCTAACCAGGACAACGGACGCTAGCATGCGCGGGTCAGCACAGGCTTAGCTACGGGACGTCCTGTTTCCGAAGGTCATCTGAGGTCAAAGACTTGGATTTTTGTAAGGAGGCAGTTGGACGAACCCATTCTTCCATCGGCGGCTTCTCAGAATGTGCTAGTCCATGATGTTTGAAGAACATCGGTTGTTATTCAAGTTTGGACGCGTGAAGTGAATTTTTAAGGACTTTAAAGTCTTTATACTTAAATCTGTCAATTTCGCAGCAGATTTAAGGTGGTCACCATTGCATTACAATTTTATGTAATATTACTATTCAATTAAAACTAAATATGTATTAATTTTTGTTTAAAAAAAAAATTAGGAATTCAAATAAGGAAATCAGTAAAAAAAAAAAAGTGTTCCCAAAACTTCCTAAAAGTAATCTCATGACCACAACAGATTATCCTCTTCTCCGAATCCAACACCAATTTGCAAAATGTTTTCGAAACGGCTAATGTTTGATGTTTTTTTTCAGTGTCACTCGGATGATTTTCTTCTAGGAAAGCCGTGGCTATTTCTTTATCTCGTGTCAGAACTGTTTGTACATGATGACGGAACCGTTGGTTTTCATAACATGAGACTTTTCACACCTGTTGGTCATTTCAAAGTGTTACTCAAGGCTGCTTTTAACATCTGGACTATTTTCACTGCGGGACACGAGGTCGTTGCTGTGTTTTTATGTAACTGCGTTTTATTTTTGGTGTGTGTTAGCCGAGTGGCGGCGTGTGCTCTATTAAACAGTGTGACGCTTCAGGCCATTGTCATATTTCAATGTCGAGATGTACGGCAACATTAGGAACTAGAGCATTTGTCTAAATTATGACAACAAAGAGTGCAAAAATGTTTTGGACACTTTATAACATACTTTTATTATCTTTATTTTGTTTCTAGGGAGAAAAGATGAATAACTATTATTTAATTGGACTTTTTGTTAGAAAAAAGGCAGTTTTATTTCATAATCTTTGCTATAAAAATACATTTAGTATACAAAAAGTTTAAAATTAATGCCTAATGCATATGTTCTAAATATCTTATAATATCATATATTATAATATATATATATGCATACTGTGTATGTATAAAAACACAATTTTAATAAATATGTAAGCATATTGTCTCAATATAAAATACATATATACTATATTAATACATTACAAAGGCAAACCTATTATACCACACACACACACACACACACACACACACACACACACACACACGCACACACACACACACACACACACACACACACAGATAGATGGATGGATAGACAGTAAGACAGACAGAAATAAATTGGCAAACATGCACACAAACTAAATATATTATTAAATGATAAAAAAAAATATTAAAACTCATACATGCACTAAATATGGTATTACATAAGTGACACAATAATGAATATTTAATACTTCAGTATAAGCAAATAAAACAAATTTTGACCAAAAATGTCAAGTTCTTTATGGCAATATTGCAATTTTATTCTTGAATGACATATGGAACCGAGCAGGTGCAATATGTACAAAACCAAACAGACAATTGAAACAGAATTGGTTTTTCCACTGTGTTCAAAATGGTCTCCATTTTTTTTTCACATTAAAGAAGATGATCCTCACCTCAGCAGCGCGGAAATGACAGAATGCTACTGTACTGTTACCTCAGAAGAGTACGAGTGGAAAACAAAAAACGACAGAGTTCACTGGCAAGACGGTGAAAGAAGATCCGCGCTCAGAAACATGGGATTAGGCGCGGCCAGTTTGCTGTTAGTAACGGGACAAAGATGCGCCGCGATCCGCTAATCTAGACCGATAAGTGCAAAAAACAGGGACGAGGTAAATCACCTACTCAATCTGAGACAGACAAACAAGAATGTGTCCTCATAACACGTTTATGTACGAACAAGGCAAGACAACTTCATCAACAAGCTTTTGGAGTAGAAGTTTAAAAGCTAACGCTAACCAGCTAGCGGTGTCTGTAAGACATTTGGCATTTTTATTGACACCGTTCACCTACGCATTGATCGGAGCTCGGTAAGCTAAACCGTTTTAGGAAGAGCAAAGTCCAACGAGAAATACAAAACTCAATTATACAGAAAACAAAACCAATTTGAAAATAAAACAGTTCACTCGTTTTCCCGCTCTGTGTTGTCGAGGCTAACGCGCCTCAGAAAAGGCGGGAAACGCCTCAGAAATGCAGCCTAGTTCCAAAAGTGTCTGGAAATTACACATGCTCGTCTTTTTTCGATCAAATTTGCCGGTTTCAGATATGGGATCCTTCATAAAGCTCAACACCTTAAAAATGTAAACAGTAAAAAACAGCAAGATTGTCAATTGGTTGGTTCAGGGAGCGAGAGAAAGCGCTTTAGCGGAGCAAACAGAACGCCAGCGAGTTCAGAAATGCTCTCAACAAACACGCAGTAGACAATAAATTAAGCAATTCATGAAATGTTTTAAAAAGTAATAAATAACAAGCTCATTGTTCGTTTAGGACGTGTTCTTTTGTGGAAAATTGGGACAATTTATTTAAAAGGTATAAAAACAATTACTTTTCATATTGTATAAATTTTCAGAAAATCTGCCAGAATTTAAAAAAAACATAGTTCTGGTAAATTGGGGAAATAAAAAATTAAATAAAAATAACAACAAGCTAATTATTCATTTAGGACATGCTAATTTGTGGCAAATTGGGACGATTTATTGAATCAGGAAATGGTTTCACGTATTAAAAAAAGAATGTAAAAAAATTACTTTTCACACTGTATAAATCTTTAAAATGTGTAGTTGCGGTAGATTGGGGAAATTACTGTAAAATATCGAACGTTATTCTTTAAATTAAAAAAAAAAGACAAAGTAAAAACATTAATTCCGATATGACAGCAAGCAAAGACTCCTCGTTTCACAGAAGAAGCTCCAGCAAGGTGTAAAACACAAAGAACAATAAGTTAATTTAGTGGAGGCAACAAGTGAACTTTTTTGTCGTTTTTTTGTTTTGCAGAAACATTCAAGTTACAGTTTTGTCCCCGAAATCTACACTACACACCGCTGGAGTATTGCCTTGTTTGACGAGTCGCCTACACGAACCCCCAAAGGAAGACGGAGGCTAATCTAACACTGACAGAGATGAGCACGAGGAAGCGAGAAGAAAGTGAATGTTCTTGGTTCCACACACCGTGGATCAGGCTGGTGAAAATCAGTGGCTGTTTCCACACACAAAGTGACCTATACAGTATTGCTTAGGTTTTCCCAGACAAACACAATTAAAGGCCATAAACTTCTAGATTTCTAGTTTCGGTTGCTATCTGGACCCCACAAGGTAAGGAAAAGTCGGGACTAAACACCCACAACCCCAATCGTGACTGTTTAAGAGCCACGAAAAGACCAGCGACTAAGAGAAAACCTAGCGTCTTCCCATCGGTTTGCGTTGTCATTGTATTTCCTAGTCTTTCTCCTACGAAATGCATAAGTCGAAAAGTTAAATTACTGTACATGAAAAAAAGTCACGAAACACTTTAGTGCTGGTTGATGAGTTACCGCTCTAGTTCTGTTAATAATACTACCACTAGTTAGTGAGACATCAAGGCCACGATTCAACAATGACCGGCCGAGTAAAGCTTCCTACTTTTGGTGTGCGAGAGCCCAAAAACAACGCAACAAAACATCTTTGGGTGTGTTTGTACTCGATACATTTCAATCTTTAAGAAAAGTCCAGGGATTGACGTTGGAATATCAAAAATGGCATGTCAAATGTAATAACGCAAGGCTTGGTTCCTCAGCTCGGGGTCGTCGGGCTCCTTTTCAAGGGGCCAACGAATCCAGGAACCTTAGTTACAGTAAGGCCACATCTAATGGTCAAACACGTCTCCGAATACGCTCGAAATGAGGCCGTCCACATTTTCGAAAATGCTGGAAAAATGCAGGAAGACGAGAACAAAGGGGAATTGACACTAAGAAAGTTCACAACGCCGACGTCCGTCTTTCTCACTAGTGAAATGCAAGAACACACACGGCCACTATCTCATGTTCTCTGGTCTAAAGTCGGACGCCAATATTCTCAATCCAGTCGGGCGGGGGAAATGTTTCGAGGAAGAGTGTCGCGTACTGGGACGCAGGCAAGGCGGAGGCATTGCTTAAAGCTCAATTCTTTAAAGACACGTAAAAAACCACTGAGAATTTAAAAAGAAAACAAAGAACAATCCTCTGAGATTCTCCCAAAACTCAAACGACTAAACCCAATGGAAAAACAGGTATGAAAAAATAGAACTCGAAGTATCAAAATCGTAAGAATCCAAACCAACAAATGTGTGATGGTGGCATCTATGTACAAAAAAAATGACCATAAAGTTGAAGCTCAGAGGAAGAATAGAACCCATTTGGTAACAAATGCAAAGAATAATGTTTATATGTATATATAAACAAGGGTGGAGGGAAAACGCTGTACCTTTGCTAAAGCTTATACATTTTTCTTGGTCCATAAAAAAAAAACGGTCATTTCGGACTTTTAATGTGAAGCACGAGTTCCCACCTTTCAGGTTGTGATGCATCTCGCTCTCTCACACACGCACTGAAAGGAAGAAACGTAAGAGACATGTTCGTTCAGTCGGCCCGTTTGACACGCACCAGTTTAGCCTCCGTGCCGTTGACACGTCTTCCAGGTGCCGGGTTTAGCCGTCGTGAAGAAACCTCTCAGGCTTTGGGTATTGCGAGCACCAGAGAGCGACCACAAGAGGGCGACCTTCAGGACGACCACAAGGGGGCAATCACGCCACCACGAGTGTGTCCAGAAGCCTCTTCACCCGCGACTTCTTTCTCTTCAGTCAAGAATTCTCTGCCCCGCTTCTGTTATAACACCACGGCTGCAGCTGCGTTGGAGCCCGTCGCCGTGACGACGCTTGACGCGCTGTACGTAGAGTCTCCGTTGCCCCCAGAAAGCAAGCTGGTGCTGGTGTTCCCGGCACGTAGGATGGCTCCGGCCGCGCTGCAGTGTGGCCTCGGCCCCGGCTCGGGAGTGTACGTGAAGGTGAGCGTGGTGGAGTAGATGATGCCGTCGTTGCGGACCAGCGTCACGGGCACCTGCACCGGCTGCCGGACCCAGCGCCAGCCCTCGCGGAAGGCCGAGATGTCCGGGACCACGCACAGCATGCTCTCACCGCACCTACGGGGCAACAAGACGGGCACGGGTGATTTAGTGGCGGTTTATGTCACCGACAGATGCTTTTAAGATGATCGGAAACAGACTCAACAGTTTGTGTGGGGTCCTGTTCATAGAACTTTTACTAGGAGACTCATTTTACTGGCGGTAAATTGCGATTTTACTACCACAATCACTTGGATATACAGTCATAAACATGGCTGGAATAGAGATACCAGCAGACAAATATAAAGGCAGAGAGAGAGACAGACAGACAGGTTCCACAGCGCAAATACATTGATGGATGGCTGAATATGGTACGGCTAAATAAAATGATAGATGGGTAAATTCATGCCGTTGGCAAAATGACACCTGGATCAATGGATACATGGATGGAATGATGGATATATTGGAAAATGGATTCTTGGTGATATGAATGGAAGGATGGTTGAATAAATGAACGGATGGATAAATTAATGAAAGAATAATTGGAGAAACTGATGAATGGTTGTTGAATAGCTGTAGATGATGAATACAGACGAAGGTATAAATAAAGCGATAAAAAAGAGCAGAGAGAAGGCTAATGATCCAATGGATGGACAGTAAAATAGATGTCTGAATGGATGGGTAGTTGGTTAATTGGAAGAATGAATAAAGTAAAGTGAGTAAAATTTAGCATAGATGCTTAGATACATAGATTAGTTTGATTGGATAAATGGATAGATGATGGTTAAATGAAAATGATAAATGGATGGTTAGAAAAATAGATGAATAATGGCTTTATTTCCAGATGAATGAATGGATGAATTGAGGATAGATATTTACAGAGAGGTGATGGACCGACATTTATTTAAAGGGAAACTGAAACATCAATTACAGAATTACATAAACAAATAAAAAAAAAGTTGCAGACAGATACTCTAAGTAAGGTACTAAGCAAGTAATCTCAGAATTAACATTTAATCCTCCTGAATGAAAAATTTGGTAAAAACATACATGCTATGTACACTCAATTAAGCACCTGTAAATAATCAATCAATAAATCATTCATGAAGTATTGTGCCTAGCCTACATTAATAGACACTAGTAAGTAGTTTACAACTTCTAATAAAAATTCCAATAAAGGCCTAAACTGTTTATAGTCAGGTTTCCTTCAGTTTATTTTTCCTTTTTTTGTTTAGTAACCAAACATTAAAATCGCATTTATAAATGTTTAATAAGGTCTAAACATTTTTACTGAACATTCTCACACAAACATTTAACTGACAGCTAGAAAATGCTTTCTAATTACCTGAACTAATCACGAGTTAACAGAAACAAGTGTGAATAAAGTGTTTATTACCACACAGTGTTCTGCATAACCTTCATTAATACGTAATTAACTGATCCTTGACAAGTGTGAAAAAACTATTATTATGTTAATTACATGCTGCATACATGCTTTTAAAACATGAATAATGCTAAGTACTAATTTCTAACATTTCTAGAATGCTTTTTAAAATAGAACAGAACAGAATAGAATAGAATGCCTTTATTGTCATTGTATCACATGGTTAATAAAATTAGTATTACTACTCTGGTGCAAAAAGAAAGATGAGATAATGGTAAAATAAACAGACTGAATGACCAAAATAAATAACTACAATATATTAAAATATGGTCCAAAATATAGAAGGCAAGAAACTGTTTAAATACGCCACAATATACGAGAACAAACAACACAAAAAAAGCAAATGACAAAATATACATAATACAAAGGCAAATAAAAATAACCAAAAGTGGCATGCGCCAGTGGTGTAGTGAATTTTAACGATTAATCAATCACTGATATTTAACTAGTTCATACAGCTATTCTATTTTTATTATATACGTATTGCAAGGGATGTTATTGATAAAATCCAGACCTGTACATGGTTTCCGCCTCTACATCTCCAAACCAAACTCGCAGATTAGGATTGAAGTTCTGCCCTGTCAGCTCCAGCATCGCCACGTCTCCTCCGCCATTTAACTACTCGAAACACACAGACAAGCGTTTAAAACCAGAAGAAGTGTGTGTGTGTGTGTGTGTCACCTGTAAGCTCTCGACTACAGGCACAGGCGTGACGGGAGTGTGTACAGGGCCCATGCCCTCGTAGAAGGTGTATTCTGCTTTATCAGTGCTGATGATTGTCCAGGAGGCACCGTCATTTATCATCTCTTTATTTGGTTCCTTTGGGCACGGAGTCGCCTGCACACGTTCAACAAGTTAAGTTTGTGGAGTTAAGATCACGAGGAGACAGCACATTCTGTCAGTCGACTCACTTGAAACTGTATAATCCGCTCTTGGGAAAGGCACAGGTACATCCGCTCTGTATCCTTCAGGTAAAAGGCACACTTATGCAGCTGGGAGACCGGGTCATCTGCGTCCAGAAGAGCCGTCTGTTTGTCCACCTTACGGATGATCTGTGGGTGAGGGACAGAAGGGTAAAGTATCTGAAAACCAGACTTGAGGAACAGTTACCTTACTGTAAGATATAGGATAGATTACTATAAGATAGACTTTATTATTATTTGTGTTTTACAGCAGCAAAAACTAAACGAAAGCAATTATTTCAAGGATTGTTCCTTTAACAAGGCAATACTGCAGAAAAAAAAACCAACAGAAAAAAATTAAAAGACAACATTGAAGGCCATTTTTTGCAAAAATGAAAAAAGGAAGGGGAAAAAAATAACAACAAAAAACACATTTCTCCATTACAAGTTATAAGTCCAAGAAGACTTGAGTAAAAGTCGTAAAGTATCCAATTTTAGAACTTGGGCTAAAAAAACACCAGGAAAAGTGAAAGAATCTTTTTATGAGGTTTTATTTCCTAAATTGAAATGAAAGTTAACACTTCAATGTCTCAAAATGGCAGAAAAAATAGATAAAAAAGAACAAAAAGTCTCAGTCAAACTCAAATGTGCAAAAAGTTCTACCGTGGTAGAAAAAAAATGCCAACTTGTCACGCACAATCACAACGTAGCGAGTAATGGTAAGAGTCCATTAAAACGTAGTGGAGTAAAGAGTACGGATACTCAATCACAAATGTTGTCAAGTAGAAAGTAAAAGTTGCTTAATTTTTTTTGATACTCGGACAAGTACAATGCAGCCAAAATACTTAAGTAAAGTAACAAAGTCAATTTACTTAAGTACTGTACATCACCATAAATTCAAGTGTGTGTGTGAGTGCACAAATATATACATCTACACACCAGTCGAGGAAGAGCCATTCCGGTCACAGAACACACGAGTTTGACAGTTTGGCCGTAGTGAATGTAACCGTCCCGCACCGTGAACTCCTCGCCCTCCGACTCTTCATCGTCCACTAGAATACACCAAACACACAGTGACGTCATCACGCGACACTTGTTCTTACAAATGACATGACACAGCACATACACATTACATGAATAGTGTGTGTGTGTGTTGACAGTACATCATAAGACACTCACACAGATGGATGTAAAACGCTCCCCACTGCTGTGAGCTGGCGTGAAAGTTCCCGCCCTCCACGTGAAGGTACCGCGTGCTGACCGTCTGCGATCGAAGGCGGTTAAACAGCGCCACCTTGGTTCCGGATGCTATACAGACTGCAGATGACAGGCAGAGATTAGGAAGGTGATATCTACATTCCATCAGCAGAGGAGAGTCCTCACGGTCGGCGTTCTTCAGCGACTGCTTCTTCTTGGAGGGTTTGGAGATGACCTTGATGCGTTTACTGAGGAAGACGCCGATGTCTGCGCTGTTCCCGTAGAACATCTTCACAGACAGCATGAAGTGCTTGCGTTTGTCCGAGTCGGAGATGTACAAGGTTTTGGCTGTGCAGTAATTCTGCAGGAAGGGGAAATAGTGAATCAACGGTGTGTTAGAGCTGCACGATTCTGGGAGAAATGAGAATCACAATTTATTTGCTTAGAATAAAGGGGAAAACAAATTCCAGAATTGTGATATTCTTTCACAATTCTGGAATTATTTTTAAAGTAAAATATTTAATCCTGAACACCGGGTTGTCAAATAGTAATAGAATAACACGTATTACCCTATGCTTTAAATTTAAACAAATGTAAGGAAAAATGATGTAATGTTAAAGTAATGGCAACAAAGAAAAAATCCTTTAAATCTTTTTATAATCCTTTTTATACCAGCAAAATCTTTCAACTGATTTTAGTTTTATGTGGTGGGCAGGGACATGCTTTGAGATGTGTTGGCTTTGACCAATCAGAGCAAGGAGTAAAAAAGTCCTTTAATGATATGTACTCAGGCTGAAAACCCGCTTGCTCGCGCAAAACTCTTTTTGGCACTAATTTGATCCCATAGAAACACTGGAGTGTGTGTGTGTGTTATCTCCAGATCAAACAAGTTTGGCTGATTCGTATAAATGGGTTAAGAATGCGATGGGGGGTGGAATCGAGATTGTGATCCTTTACAATGAATTCTACAATGTGTGTGTGTGTGTGTGTGTGTGTGTGAGGGCTTTACCTTGCCCTCCAGATTGAGCTGCTGCATCTCCTGCTCACTGTTCCCGATCCCGATGAAGGCGCAGGGCTGAGACTCCTGCTCCGAACAGCCGTCTCGCTCCATCTGCTCGCGCTTCTTCTTCCAGCCGCAACCCATCAGATACACACACGGGGGAGGACAAAAAAACCTGGATGAGCACCATAAAACAAGACTGTAAGGAAACATCACAGCATCGTGAGACATTCATTCCTGTAACTGCTTCTCCATTTCTGGGTCATGAGGAGCTGGAGCCCATCAACCACAATCATAGATGTGGACACACAAAAACACCAAGAACATGTAAACTTCACACAGGAAGTCCCCAGCAGGCTTCAGGTCTGAGTCACACGATGGATCATTTTTTATGTAAATGAGTCATATACTGTATTTGTGTGTGTATATATATATATATATATATATGTGTATGTATATACAGTATATAAAGTAAGAAAGTATTTCTGGGGTAGGAGATGTGTGTTCATCCGGTGTGTTTCCCACTGTTCTTTCCTTTCTTATGATTAATGACAGTACAATAATTGGGAATTTAGTATGGTTTATTTCAGTGTTGTTCATTGTTGTGGAATATTTCATGTCAATGCTGCATTAATAAGTTCTTGACAACAAATCATCACTGTGGAAACTTTCGTGAAACCTGACAAATTTGAATGTTTGTTTAATGTTTAGTTAGTTACCTGCTTACTTTCAAAGGAGACAAAAGAAACTGCTTTTTTTTGTCTGTCTAATCCAAACAAAGATCCCGAAATCCTCTGTTTCAATAAATAGATTAAAAAAAAAAAAACTACTTTTTTTTTTCTAGTTATCACGACCAAAACTGGAAAAGGCCATTATTAACACTCCCTCTAACGAGTGGCTATGGCTTGCAGATAAAGCTTTAATAAAAACTTAACATTAAAATGTCAAAACGTTCTTTTATATTATTTTGCCCTTTATTTTGTTTCTAAATAAATGCATATATTTGCTTGCATTTAGTTTTAAACATAAAAATTTCCCCACTGAGGGACTAATAAAGGTTCCATTATTATTATTATTATTATTATTATTATTATTATATAATATGTCTCTCAAGGAGTTAATAATAATCCAATTACTTTCAACCAACACTAGGTGGCAGCAAAACACAGAAGTCGCTGGCTCGGGATCTCAATTACATTAAGCTACATGTACAGTATGGGGGGGGGGTGATATTACACTAAACCCAAAAACCTCCAAAGTCTGTGCGATCAGTCACGTTTCAGTGTGAATCACAGAGAAGCGACATCAATCAGCACGACCTTGAACACAGACACCAAACCGCGCACTTGACATTAAGATCTCAACCTCTGTGGGTGACGTTATCGGGCCGCCGC
Source organism: Paedocypris sp. Pulau Singkep (assembly GCA_017309775.1). Taxonomy (NCBI): domain Eukaryota; kingdom Metazoa; phylum Chordata; class Actinopteri; order Cypriniformes; genus Paedocypris; species Paedocypris sp. Pulau Singkep. The sequence continues at coordinate 3,633,889 of MU204179.1, forward strand.
ACGTCTGGCAAGATGCTTGTCTAGACGAGAGGCGGGGGAATACTCGTGACACAGAACCGAAGATCATGTCTGCGTGAGGGGAATAACACCAGAGCAGAACATCAGGGGACAATCCCCTCGTGTCCTGATGATGCTGATGCTGCTGCCTCTGGTCTCCACCTTCATCATCATCTTTATGCCAAGCGACCTACAGTCAGACATCCACACTCTCATATGACACATCCACGACCTTTGCTGCTCTACTCATTGGGCCACAGTGAGTGTCTTTATGTCATCTGATGTCTACTTTCACTTCCTGATGCGAAAACAGTCAGTCATAATCTGACTCTAAAAGAAAAAAAGCTGATAATTTGTTTGGTTCCTCACCTTTGTCAAGCACAAGAACTGTGAGATGTTACACTTTTATTTTTCATTTCTAGGGCTCAGATTGATGAAAAAAAAAAAATCCATCCATCTCCAACTTTGTTAAACCATCTATGCCACAAGAAACAGTGAGATCTCACAGAGGAACCAAGAAAAGGATCTACAGCCGAGTCTAGATGTTATATAATGTTTTATTTTATTTTATTTAATCGGCTCAGTGATATAAAAAAGTCCAGAAAAAGATGTTGTTTCCGCACCTTTATCAAACCGGCACAAAAGCAGTGAGATTTCATAAGAAGAACCTCCAAAAGATCTAAAGAGTCTAGACATTAACTTCAAATATCTTTAATAATCTTTTCTACCAAAGTAACAAAATATTTTTTTCTTATTTCAGGATCTCAGATTTACTCACCTTTATCAAACTGTCTATGCCACAAGAACAGCAAGATCTCACCAAGGAACCTACATGAAGATCTACCGCCAAGTTTAGATGTTACATAATCAAGTCTGGGAGAAACAAGGTTGTCTTTAGCTCAAAAACGGTGAATAGAAACCAACAAAAATATCTACAGCCGAGTTTAGATGTTAAATAAATAACAAGTCTCTTCTGATAAATAACTAGTAAATAATTTAGTTTTTCTTAATTTTGGGACTCAGACTGATCCCGAAAAAATGATTTTGGTTTCTCACCTTTGTCAAACCGTCTATAGCACAAAAACAGTGAGATCTCATAAGAGGAACCTCCAAAAATATCTACAGCCAAGTTTAGATGATAAATAAATTGTTTTCCAAGCTCGGATTGATTAAAAAAAAAAATCCAGAAGAAACAATGTTGGTTCATCACCATTATCCACCGTCTAAACCGCCACAAGAACAGATGATCTCACCAAGGAACCTCCAAAAAGATCTACAGCCGAGTCTAGATGTTTCTTTTTTTTCAGGGGCTCGGATTGACAGAAAAAGTAGGAAAAAATTCCAAAATCCAAAGAGAAATGTCATACATCATCTAGGACTACAGGACTCATGCTTATCTCACCATCAGCACAGTTCTGGTTTTCTCCATCATTCCGAGTGTCAACAGCAGAACCAGGCCGATCTCCCTGGACGCTTTGTGTCTCCACAGTTATCATCATGTCTCTCTTTCCACTGACCTTCTCTCCTTCACCCTCCCGTCTCATATCACCTTGGCTCCTAAATCACTTCTTTTTCTCCCCTGTCATTATTAGGTTTCTTTTCTTATCGCTTTTCTTCTGTTTCCGTTCACCTTATTGGGGAAAAACGTTTTCTTGTCTGCGCGGGGAACGAGAAGGACACGGATGGAGAAGATATGCTTGCGTTTAGAAACAGATGGAGCTTATAAAGTCTGAAGTGAACGTGGGGTGTCGAGGCGCCGTGTGAACTGTTGAACCGCGTTTAATCCCTCACGTCATTCTATCGCTCCAGTCTTCACACCGGAGACGCAGGAGTGGAAGGAAGTTGAGGGTTTTGTGTTGTGCACCTTTTCTCGTTGCCGTAGGACTTCTGGGCGACTTTGGCGTGGAGGATGAGCACCGTCTGGTCTCCTCGCTCTTTCAGGTAGTTCCGCATGGCTTCTCTGAAATCACAAAGAGCGGAACGTTACTTTTCACGTCCAGAGATTCTCAATGAAGCACACACACACACAAATACATACACATTCACGCTTACAAACAGACATGCAAGCACACACACACACACACACAAACACGGATACAAACAGACAGAAAAGGACATATACTCAAACAAACACACAAATACACATACAAACAGACACACAGAGACACACATAACCAAACACAGACAGGCACTGATACAAACATACACACAACTACCTCCACAATTACACAAAAGCACATACACACACACACACACACGCACACACACAAATACCTCCACAGTCCACAATTACACAAAAGCACATACACACACACACAAATACCTCCACAGTCCACAATTACACAAAAGCACATACACACAAACGCGCATACAAACAAACATACATACACAAAGGGACATACACACAAGCAAGCAAGCGAGCAAGCAAACAAACAAACACACGCACACATACAAACAGACGCACAAGGACATACACAAACAAACACAATAAGAAACACAAACACGCATACCAACAGACACACAAGGACAAACACACACAAACACATATATTGGAGCACACACGCATACAAATACACAGACAAGCACAAACACACAAAAAGCACACAGCAACACACACAAATACACACTGCACAAAAGAGCACACACACACACACACACACACACACACAAAAAGCATTCTCCCACACATTGCAAATACACAAACAAGCACATACACACACTCTTTCACTCACTAATGTATACACAAACAGTCACACAAACATTTATTGTTATTGCTTGTTTATTTATTTGTTTGGATTTGTTGTTGCTGTCGTGACGTGAAATTTCCCCGCTGTGGGACTAATAAAGGATTTTTCAATTCAATTCAATTCAATTCAATTCAATTCAATTCAATTCAATTTACACACAAAAAAAGCGCATGGCAGTTGTGGTCCAGTTGAATGAGATGATTCAGAATTCCTTATTGAGGACTGATCAATGCTGATTTGTCGTCTTAGTGTTTTAAAAAACAGTCCCGGATGTGTGTGATTAAACATCCCGATGCATGTTTTTGTTTTTGTTGCTTTTTTAAAGTTAAAATTTGAATAAACCAAAGGAAGCTAAACGTACTCGCAGAGGTTGTGATATCATGCATGTATATGTTTCTAAGAACAGGAAGTGTGTGTGTGCTTGTGTGTCTGTGTGTGTGTGTGTGTGTGTGTGTGTGTGTGTGTGTGTGCTAGCTACAAACACAGGCCCAGTTTTGATTAGCCAATCCTCTGGTGTGTGCAACTATGCATTGCTTGCAAAAAGCACACAAACATTGTGGCCAAAAACCTCAACTTTCCAGCTGGGGGTCTTTAAAATAAAAAAGAAAAGGAAAGAGGGGGTAAGCAAAAGGGCAAGAGGACATAAATGTGTGTGTGTGTGTGTGTGTGTGTGTGTGTCAAACAGCACAAACTCTCTTAGCTCATAATCAAAGAATTCCGATGTCATGTCAGCGTTCCAATTACCTCAGTTAACTAACCAAAAACATCGGCTCGCGAATTCCATTTGATCAATTTATTACGTTAAAAGTTGTCCATTGGGGAACAAATGGTTCTGATTTTGCGTAAAAGACACAGAAACACACTCGCATGCACAGGAATAAAAAAAAAAAGTCCCACTTGCGCAGATGTCGGTGACACCTGACACGTCTAAATGCCCAGAGGGACAGAGACGGGGTGGAGGGCAGGTCACACACACGCACACACACACGCACACACACACACACACACACGGTTTGCCGAGTGTTGGACGGGCCTTTGTTATGGAAAGCAAGGGGCCCTGTGACATCAGGACGAGAGAAAAGGTATGTGAGGGAGGAAACGGTCAAAAAATGTAATGTTCTGAAAATATTCCACACTTATCCAATATTTAAAAATGTTCTGAAAATGTTCCGAAAATTATCCATATTTATCCTATGTTTATTCTTTTTTTTATCTTCTTATCTACACAAAACTACATTTTTAATGACCATATTTACGCAAATATAAGCACAGCTTTTTCCAGTTTTAGAAGCTCATAAACTTGGTGGGTGTTTATATGCTCATTTTTCCACATTTCAAGTCAGGAGCAATCACAAAATGGTTAAACGTTGTCTTTATGCAGAGGTGCGCTTCTACGTTGTGTTCTTGTTACGTTCTGTAAGTAATGGTTCCGAAGTTTGACATGGATATAAGGTTTTATTGGCTGAATAACAGAAATTAAAAAAAAACATTCGTCACAATGCAACACTTAGTCTTGGCTAAATAACAATGAAAGAAATCAAATTAAATTAAATTAAATACCACGGTGAACTCTGTTCTCTGTCTGCCCTACACTCAACAACATTTAGCGTTCTATTTTTTATCTAATAGAAGTGATTAGCCAGAATTTTTAGGTTTCTAAAAAGTCAGAAAACCAAAAAAGTAAAGAGGTGCTTCTGTTCAAATATTAATATAATTTTGTGCCAGAAAAATCTGCAGCAATGTGCTTTTATTCACTTAAATATGGTAATGAAAAATACAAGCGGTCAAAAATAAGACCAAAAAACCAACAGCTGTTAGTTGGCCATTGCCTAGTGGAATTGACAGGCTTTATGTTATAAATATTAAATATTTTGTATTTTATATTTATAACATAAATATAAAATATTTATCTCGCTTCCTCTGAGAAATGTAGCCTTCCTCGAGAATCGAACCTGTAACCTTAGTGTTGCAAGCATCAGCGCTAATGATTGAGCTGGAGAAAAAGAGTAGGGGTATAAAACCAGAGTTAATTTAATAACCAGATAATCGGAGATTCGAACCTGTGACCTCTTGGTTGCAAGTCCAACAAGATTTTTTCCACCCCATTAGACCAACTTTGGTGAAAGTTACACGTTCACATCAGTATTTATCCATCCATCCAACCATCCGCATTCGACCACTTTTTCCATTTCCGGGCCTTATCAGTAAAATAAACAACATTCCTTTCATTGTTCCTGAAGTTTTCCCGATTTACGAAATTAATCCGTGCCGACCGCCGTTTCATTAGGCGGGAATTCTGTAGCTGAGCATTTTACATGCAATTCGTCTAATCCGTGCCATGAGTTCGTGAATTCAGACAAACGTTTTTTTACAAAGTGGTTGTTTAAATTGCCCATTGGTAATTGTGTATAAAGGTACAGTAGAGTAATAATACAGCAGACAAACTCACATGAACGGTGACCACCATCTTGAATTGACGTCACACAGACACGGAACTAACGTCATCAGAATGTTCCTCTGCCCGGACCATATAGAGTGTAACACCCAGCGAGATTAGCGCAGCCATGCCGAACTTCTACAGTCCTATTTGCAAGTTTTAGTGACTTTGAAACTGCTTCAAACTCCCGCTGAGTGAGTGAGTCTGTGTGTGTGTGTGTGTGTGTGTGTGTGAGAGAGAGGCTGTCCTCTCCTCTACTCTCCTCACAGAGCTGCGAGTATGTTTACACAGCACCAACTCCAGACGTGCAGAATCCATTGTAGGAGAATACCAGCTCATTTTATATTTTAGAAGCAATACATTTGAAACTAACCAGTGCTTTTGTTGTTGTTTTTTGTTTATTTGATGTGCGTGAGGATTAAACAAAAATCGGTAAGACCAAGACGCGCTCGTTTTGTATGTCAAATTTTTTTTGCAACTCGGGACGAAATATTTGCGGCATTTCGTTAGTCGGGTTTTCCGTTGGTAAGGACATTCATAAGTCGGGGTACCACTGTAGATTCTTCTGAACATCTCGGCCTCTCAGGACACACGCAAGGTGAATTCTTGCCGATCTGGTGATGTCATCATCCTCAGGCCCAGACAGTCATGTGATATACTTGATACTTCTAATAACCTGCGGAGTGTGTCCAAAAAAAAAAGATTCTCCAACAAAGATTTGGACTGAACACCTCAGGAAAAACAGACCAAACCCTCCTTTAGGCCGAGATCAAATGTACCGGTGTAGCCAGATTCCCTGAACAACGGCAAAAAGCGAGCATATGCCGAGCACATGCAGGCGGATTTCAGGAACGGTCTGAATGTTCCAAGGACTTTGACATTTCCCTGTAATGCCCGAGCATTTTCATGTCAACAGAGATCAGCGCTGATGTCCAGCGATCTGACAGTCCACGAGAACACAAAACACTGTCGTGATGGCAAAGTTGCTCATTTTATCTTCACCAACATGAAATATTTTTGGATATTTGGATGCGTTTTGTACAATTTTAACAGTTATAAAGGGGTAGCTATAGACAATTATTTACTTAATATTAAAGTAAATGAAAGTAAGGATTTGTCAATGTGGCCATTAGATTGTAAAATAAAAAAATGTAAAAAAAAAGTAAACACTCACAAACTCGGAGCAGTGGGCAAAAATTTTATTTTTATATAATATTTGGTTTTGATGAAAAAAACAGACTAGTTTGTATGTAGCGTCAAACAAATTGTGTGGGTGAAAACTCAGATATAAATTTAATGCCACATCTGATTCCAATTTTACACGTTTTTGGCAGTTGAATGCTGAAGACTAACGAATATATGAAGTTATTTTGTTACCTGAACTCATTTTAATCAGAAACACAGAAATAAAATTTGCTTGTAGTCCAATCAAAAAACATTTTCGTACTTTAAAAGAACCCATTCCAAAAAAACTAAGCAACAAATGTTATTCTTACAATATTAATATTTTTAAACGCATCACATTTTTGGAACGTTATTGAGAAGTTTACAAATTTGTTTTATTTATATATCTATTAATATTTGAGCTGAAGATCTAAGTCTACAGTAAGGTGCCTTTCCAACCTAAAACAAGCCTAGTCATTCGTCTGATTTAAAACGCGAAAAGAAGTGCTCACGGATTCAGAAAAGCCTTTTCAGTGCAACCGTTCAGGTATGCGTCATCAGTTTCTTACACTTCAAACCTTGACAAAACCAGGTCAACTTGAGTCTCACAGACGCGCAACAGTCTAGAACGTAAAATAAATCCAGTATTCCATGTGGCGTTTTAAATCCAACCTTCAGCTCTTCACTTCCTCACCGCAAAGGCAATTAGTTTGAGCTAAACCCAGCAGAAGTTCCGACTGAACTTAAAATGCAGCCACACACAGGAACAATTTGGTTATGCTTCATCTAAGACTAAAGGTCCTCAAACTTTTTCAAAGGTCTCCAAAAATCAAGTGCTGAGAAATGAAAGTAAAAAAAGAAAACATACAAAACAAGTTAAGATAAACACTTATTGAAAACTTCACGTATCAATGGCTTTAAACTACTTTTAAAAAAGTTTGTCTTGGTTTTGATCTGGTGGGTCACATAAAATCTTGTTATCTTGTGATTTCTGAAGAGGAACAAAAATTGTTAATGACAATATTCTGTAAATGACATGCATATATTTACACACTGCAATTATGAAACATGTATACTATTATATGCATATATTGTGAGTAATTGAATTTTTAATTCAGTATATTTGGTAAAAAAAATTAACTTTGGATTTTTAAAATTAAATGATTCAGGCAAGTTTTGCTGAAAGGCAAGAATACTGTATGATTGTGTTTCTATTACTTTACATTTACAAGAAAACCCTTTTTACTATAAAGGTGAACATTGTATTAAAGTTTAAATAGTATTGAAATTAATTAAGACTTAATTCTGGCCCAATAAAACACAGAATGACAATTAAATAAAGATTACTGGAGGCCCTCAGTTCTTAACAAATGAATCCTTTTTTAACCCTTTCATTGAAGCTATTTTCATCACTCGACTTTTTCCAATCAAATAATTTTATTGGTATTTCTTTAAAGCAGCACTAAAAACTTGCTAAAACAACCTCCATGTTTTGTCTCTTGAATCAAAGTTCTAGCTGACAGTTATTCACTGGGTGAATTCATTTTTAAAATCTAATTTATTAAATGAAAATGTCATTTCTGCAATAATATTCTTGACCAAACTAAGTTTGTTTTAGAGTGTTCGGGAGTGTTAAGTGTGCCAACAATCAAAAGACAACATGACGAAATACATTCATTTGGATGCGCAGAAACAGTCAAAACCCGTAGGAACTAAATCAGTGTGAATGACAGTGCTCAAGTTAGTTCATGCTTTAACAGAATAAGTGATATTGCAAAAACAATATCCTGTGCCAAAGTATCATGTTTGAAAATGCTCAAGAAGGAGAGCGAGCGAGAGACAGAGAGAGTGGAAGATGGCAAGAGAGAAAAAAACTGACTGAGAGAGAAAGATAAAGAGAGACACTGAAACGCTGAAAGAAAGTGAAAAAGAGAGACATGAAAAAAATACAAAGAAAGAGTGAGACATTAGGAGAGAGAGAGAGTGAGAGACTGAACGGCTGAGAAAAAAAATCAAGAGAATGAGAGATAGTTTGAGAAAGAGAGTGAGAGAAAGAGAGATAGAGAGAAAGAGAGACTGAAAGCTGAAAAGCTTGACAGAAAAGAATGACAGAATGAAAGACAGAAAATAGACACACCAAGATAGAGTGAGCGAGCGAGAGAGACTGATAAAGAAAGACGGAGGTAGAGAGAGACTGAAAGGCAGAGATATATAAATATAGAAATAATGGGAGAGAAAGAGAGAAAGAAAAAAAAAACTGAAAGAAGGTCAGTTTGATAGAAAAAAAGGGAGAAAGAGAAAGAGAGAGAGAGAGAGAGAGAGAGAGAGAGAGAGAGAGAGAGAAAGAGTGAAATAAAATGAGTGAAAATGTTAGACTGAAAGAAAAAAACAAAAGGAGATTGAAATAGGATTGACAGAAAGAAACAGAGACACAATGACTGATAGAAAAAAAACAACAGAAAAAGAGAAAGACCCACAATAATATGTAATTCTCAGATCATTTACACTGAGAAGCCTTAGACTGCATTACATTTAAACACAAGACATTTAATTCTTTCTCTGGAGATTGAACCCAAGATCTTTGATGATGCAAACACAAGTTCTGCTGATTGAGATACGCAGAAACAACCACGTCACACAAACCACGTCTCACTAAAAACACCTAAACCAGCAGAACCTCAAGAGAACCAGACCTGACAGACCCACTTCCTGCTTTATCTCCAATCTAAAGAGTCCAGGAAAGGTGGAAGCGATTCTTCGCCATCACTTTCCATGTCAGAAAAACCATGGCTGAAACACTCAACCGCTGGATTCGCTTAACGGACCAAAATCTTCCCGCAGTTTCCACATTTTCTTAAGCGGATGGCGGGCCTCTAATTTTGCCTTTAGTAAAAATAAGGGATGAAGAAAGAAAAGGAACAGCAATTGAGAAAAGGGAAAGGGAGGGACAAAGCGACTGAAGGAACATAATGGTGACAAACTGGGAAGATAACTATGGAAAAACTCAGACTGAACCAAACCTCAGCGGAGACCAAGCCAACGGACATTTTATTTTCAGACTCGTGTTTGACTAAACTGTAATTAGCCAGAAAATCTAAATGATTGAAAATTGATATTTACCGTATTTTTGGACTACACGACACACTTAAAATGATAAAAATAAATGTTTACTGTATGGCTTATAATCTAGAAAAGAAACGTGTGCCTTTTTTGTGAATTTATATTTGTATATATGGTGCACTTTAAATTCCAATGTGCCGTTTAGTCAGAAATACACAGTAACAAAAATGTCGTATTTCCCAAAATAGAATGCGTTTTAGAAACGTTTATCGTCATGGAGTGTAATTCAGATGAACCAAAGGTAAAATTTAAATGTCACCAGCCTCTTTTCACATATATTTGACAGATTCTGTAAAGTTTCCATGTGTGCACTAATATAAGAAACATTTCATAAGCTAAACTATTCGCAAAAATTATAGACATGACGTGTGTTTGCGATTTTTTTTAAATATTAGAACTGTATGACTTTCTGTCTATTTACCTGCAATACACAGCTGAGTTGTCACTCACAGTGTGCCGCATATCCAAATTTGAATTTAACGTCTCTTTTAACGTCTGTTTTAAATCCGAAAATGCTTTTTCTCAGTCTTATTGGAGCATTACTAAAACAGATTTACTTCATAATTAACTAATGAATTACAAGATTGTTAACCAAAACAAGTGGCTAAAAGCTTAGTGAATAATGCAGAATAGAGCAAATAACACTTCAAGATCACGATTGAAAATAAAATGGAATGTAACTGAATTATGTTTTGAATTCTTCCGGTTTATTGTATAAATACATTGTACCAAATGCAATCCCTGCCTCTAATTATCTGTCAGTTTTTCATTTAAAACTGCTTAACAACGTGTCCTGAGGGCTTCCGAGTTGCTAGGTGTTTATAGAATGAGAAAGGTTGAGGATTCATGGCATACGTAAAAAAAATTAATCCAAAAATCCATTCAATAAAATGTTTTTTTTTTTTTAATTACACCGATATATCTGCCAGTTTTAAAAATCCTATACAGTGGTACCCAAATTTACTAAATTAATCCGTGCCGAAAGCTGTTTTGTTCTGCGAAATTGTAGTTAGCTGAGCCACATTTTATATGTAATCCGTGCCATGACTTGTTTATAATTGATAAAACATTGGTAATAAATGTAATAAAAACATGGCAGTTGTTTAGTTTGCTGTTTGGCCGATGTTTATAAAGGTACAAATTATGATATACAGACAATCTCAAATGAAATCCATGAGATTACGAAAATCTCAGGGATTTGCACGTCGTCATTTCAAGATGGCGGCTCTACAGGAGAGGAAAAAATATTTAAAAAGCATCGCCATTCTGAGAGAATACAAATTTAATTTTCTTGAAAGCAAGATCTCTGAAACGAACTACTGCTTTTGTTGTTTTTAGACTAAACAACTGTTTTATTCTGTTAAATATTCTGCCTCTCATCTCAATACGTTCTAGCGGTAAGAAAAAGACGCGCTCCTTTCGTATAGCAAACATATTTCAGAACTCTGAACGACATTTTAACAGCGACACATTTTCTTACTTGGGATCTTTGTTATCTAGGACATTCTTAAGTCGGGGTACCACTATAATTTGAACACAATAATAAACATTAAAAAATTGTTTTTTACAGGCTTTGCTGTAAAGGTAACAGACCCACCTCGTCAGGCGCTGTGGCTGCGGGCGCTCCCCAAACTTCCTGTAAAGAAAGGCAAAGAGGTTTGTCAGCAAGAGTTGTATTCTTATTGAACCATTTCCAGCTCACATACTCAACGTTTTTTGTCCCATCGACTTGTTAGTCCAAACTTGTTACTTCAGCGTTTGTGTAACACTATGATGCAGAATTGACGTAACATTTAAACTAAATAAATGTTTAGTTTGATAAAGGCGCAATAAAGGAATTTATTGTTTGTTTAGCACAATAAAGGAATCAAGTCAAATTGAGAATAATGTGACGACATCTTCAAGAGGTACAAAGCAAAAAAACAAATGTAAACGTAAGTGTTTTAAAGTGTTTCTCAAAAAAACAAAACAAAAAAAAAACCCAAATCGAAATTGAGATATACTGTATGCATGTAATACATCACAATATATTATAATGGAACAATAGCTATTGTTTAGAGCGAGTCCTCAATTTCAACCCTGCAATGATGAATCTCATCACTGGTTTGGTCTCTTGCTAGTTAGTTAAGTCATGTGACCACGGGAACCGCCCTTGTGTTTATCACAAGCATTTATAAAACTATAAAAAACGTCATTTCAAGGTACATATGTTGTTTGTGTTGAGAAATCGCAATTGCAATAGTCAATAATGCCGTGGGGTTTTGTTATTTTTTTGGAGATGAAAACTCAACTTTTTTTGAAGATGGGGATAAAAAGCAAAAAATTCGAAACTTTAATTTATTGAACTTCAAAAGGCAAGTCAGTTTGTCAATATGGCCACTATGGACCGTAAAAAACCGTGCTCAGCATTTAACCACCTAGTAAAGTTACACACAAAAAGTGAACACACACAAACCCGGAGCAGTGGGCAGCTTTGGGGCACGTGGGTGTCAGTGTCTTGCTCACGGAACTAGCCAAAGTTGGATTCAAATCTGTAATCTCCAAATCCCTACCACTGGTACACAAAGGCCACAAAAATGACTCAAGAAGTTGAGTAAACTTAAAAAAAGCTTTACCGCCAGCTGTCTGACGCTTTCGAGTTACCTCAGCTTCTTGTTTTTCACAGTGTGCAACAAGGAAGCACACACATGCCTGTTTCCCATCACCTCACAACAAACAAGTCATTACTGGACCTGAATATGTCATAATGAGCACACACACACACACACACACACACACACACACACACACACACACGAGGCTCGCAGCTGTTGCACTGGCCTTGTGAGTGTAATCATACAGGTGGCTGAACTCAACCACCTTCACATTCTGATTATATCCACCAAGCTAATCATGACAGGAAAGTCGAAGGAATAGTGCGCTCGTCCAGGAGGCCGTCGAATAACACCTCTCACTACGAATTTCTGCTTTTTGTACAAAAACTCTCACAACTAAAACATAAAAAAAATTGTTATCCGAATCTGTAAACGCTTAAAATGTTTGGGTCACATTATTCACATCTTGATTTTACCTCGGTGTGTTTAAAAATTAAACACGGTGTGTTTCATGAAGTATTAACAGCTAAAATGCTCCCATTAGACACACTTGAAGGGACGTGGACAAAGAAACGCTAGATTCTGCGCATAATATTTACCCATTAATACTGCAAAAATACTGTATTTATGCAAATATAAGCACTGAATATTATTATGCACAAAATTAAACAAGAAAAAATTGGAAATTGGGAAAAAAACGGTGCTTATATTCACGTAAATATGTTTTTGAATAATCATGGAACACAATCATCTCATTCCAGGTAAAGAATTCTTATTTCAAGCCATTAATGAATGTTTACAGAAAAACATCCAACCATTCATTTTCTAAATCATGTTTTTTTTTTCCAATTTCTGTGTCACGGCAGCAAGAGCCAATCCCAGCCTCTCTGGGCCTGCAGACGGAACACACCATGTGGTTGCCAGCCAATCACAAAGCAGGACACATTCACACAAACTGTTCACACATATGGGCAATTTTCAGGATTTAAATTCTGGAATATTAAACAGATTTAATATTCCTGAATATGATTCGACTGTGGAAGGAAACCGGAGAACGGGAGGAAACCCACGCAAGTGCAGGGAAAAGAAAGAAACCCTCAAAACTGGGCATTTTAAGGCCATTGTATAACTCTTTTAACATCAACGCGACACATCAGACATTTCGTTTCACCTCGAGCTGCTACGGATTATTTCAACTAAATGTCAGTTGGTAGTAAACGCTGACTGGGGTTTGGTGATATGATTAGAAGGTTTTTCTCCTACTCGTGACCTCAGACAGGCGAGTAATGACAGCCTTTCAGCTTTTCGGGGGGAGACCCCGAGGGTCTGTCGTGACCCTTGAGGTTGTTAGTGTAGCAGAACTTCAGAACCTTGCTGGAAATCTCGAGTGACATCAAGACCGCAGCGCAGAAAACACAGCGGCCTTGTGTCACTTAACAGGATCATAGGAATTATTTGAAGACAGATTTATCTAGATAGTTTATCTTTTATTTACTAGATAAATATTTCACTTCAGGCAAGTCTGAATGCAGACCCTGACGATTAATGGCATTTTCTGCGATTTTAGCCTAGCAACAGATGATAATTAAAAGATGATTTGATAAGGAACATTTTTTCAAGCATGTAATACAAGTCTCTTATTAATGTAACAGCTACTGTAACCAGAACCCAAACAAAAACAACAACAACAGCAGCACAGAAAAATTAACATCGCAAGGAAGCATGGTGAATGCAAATAAGTAAAAAAAAAAAAATGAAAGAAAGAATTTATTAGTTTTTAGTAAAAGGAAAACCAAAAAAAGTTTCTTTTTGAGAAATTCTTTTTCTTTTTTTCAGAAGGAAAAGAAATAAAAAATAAAATTGGAATTACTTAAAAAAGGAAAAGAAAAAATAAGGGAATAAAAAACTAGAAAAGAAATTAAAAAAATGCAAGAAAAAAAGGTAAAAAAAATTACACAAAAGGGAGACAATTATGAAAAAGAAACAGGATGAAAGTTAAAAAAGTTAAATGGTCTCTAAAAATAAAAAGTAAATGAACAAATTCATAAAATAAAACTTAAAATGAAAGAAAAAAGAACTACGGTACACAGAAATACAAAGAACAAGACAAGACACAAAAAACAAGTTAAAAATAAAAAAACAAAAACAAAATGACAAACAAAAAGTACAAAAAAAGGAAATATGAAAATGAAGAAAGAAAGAAATCATTTAAAAAAGAAAGAAAGAAAAAAGATGGCAATGCATAACTAGACAGAAGTAAATAAGAAAAACAACAAAACATGATGAAAAAAATACAAAAAAGTAAAAAAGAATGTCCAAATGTACACAAACATAATAAAAAATATGAAAAAAAAACAAACAAAATGCCCCTTTAAATACAAACGAAAAAAAACAAAGAACAAAACTTAAAATGAATGAGAACACAGAAAGAGAACGAAAGAAGATCTCTTTCAGAGGCCTGAAGCTGCAAGGAGCTTTTAAACACAACAACAAAATCAATGTCTGAGTCGTCCTGATCCAACACCACTGATCCTCCGAGGAGAAGAACAAACCACCGTCCACACACTGAGAACAGAACCTTCACAGGGAATCAACTTTATACACCACGATTGAGACGTGGTCCACCATTCCTCCCATCTGCTTTATAGCCACATTAAATCACTCAACCAACTTCAGGAGATTCCGGCGAAACATTCTGGAGCACAAGAGCAAACCTGTCACGACCTGACAAACTCTCCGGCAGTCGGCTCCGCTCTCGGCCACGGCGTGAGATCTGTGTCCACCAGAATGTCAGAAATAAAGCCGAGGGCAGGAGGGGGAACAAAAGCCACCGACTTCAGAGGCCGAGATGAGCATGTGTGGAAAAGAGGGGGAAGATAACACAGAGGAGAAAGAAAAGCAATTAAATGGAGTGAAAAAAGAGAAAGGGGATCAGCGGCTCAGAGGGAAGATAACAGAAAAAAGTACAGGAGAAAAAAACAGGAACGTGTGTGTGTGTGTGTGAGTGTGTGTGTGTGAGAGAGAGAGAGAGAGAGAGAGAGAGAGAGAGAGAGAGAGAGAGAGAAGTGTGTGTGTGTGCTAGAAGAATAATTATAGAGCTGAAGATCAATATGGTTCCCACAGTGAAGTGCTGATGTTTGAAAGGATAATGGATAACAGCCTGTTTCGAGCGTGCGCACACACACACACACACACACACACACACACACACACACACACACACACACTATCTTTCTTTTTCTGTCCATCACTCTCTCACACACAGTAACACAGTCTTGCACACACACACACACACACACACACACAAACACAAACACACACCTACACAAAACACACACAGACACACACACACTTCGACACAACCACAATTATTTACACTACTGTATTTGTGGAAAAAACTGCCAAACATATAATAAATTAAAAAAAAAAACACGACAAGAATGTGAAAAATATATTTTGTTTTGGCAAAAGAAATAATCAGAGATGAAAACGAGAAGGACTCAGAGTGCGATGCTGCGATTTTAACACATTCCATGTGTTTTATACCAATGGCCGCTTTCCAGTTAAAAAGCTGCTTTACTGTAACAGACACACACTAGCACTAAAATCTGTACAAAACAAAACAAAACCAAAAGTCATTGCGAGTGTTTGAGCAAAGTGTACTGCGCTCATCAAATCTATCGCTTTTAAGCCATGAACAAATTTTCAAATGTTCCTCCAGCCAGAAAGAGTTTAATTAACTACAAGACCAAACAGGAAAGCCGTGAAAGCTAATCAGACCGAGATTCTCACCACGTATCACATGGAAAGACACGATTGAGCAATGTGAGGACAAAGAGCAAGGAAGAGGGAGAAAGAGAAAAAAATAGAGAGCATAGGACAGGGAGAAGGATAGAAAGAAAGAAAAATGATAGAGAGAGAGAGAGAGAGAGAGAGAGAGAGAGAGAGAGAGATGGACAGAGAAAGAGTGAAATTACCAGAGAGAGATGGAGATCTGACCAGAAACAGAGAGACTGGTCATATGGTCAGATAGAGAGAGTGAAAAAGTGGAAAAAGACAGGGAGATCTGAAGAAAGAGAAGAGAAGGAGAGCTGAACAAAGAGAAAGAGGGAAAGACTATGAGAGCTAGAGAACAGAGAGATAAATTAAAAGAGTGAGAGAGAAAGGAAGAGAGAAATGTAAAAAGAAAGACTGAGGGTGAGAGAGAAAGAGGGGGAAGAGAGGGGAAGAGAGAGATGAGAGAGAGCTGAACTGAGTGAAAGAGATAGAGGAAAAAACTAAGGGAGTGAGAAAGACAGAGGGTAACAGAGAGATTAACTAAAACAATGAGAGCGAAAGGAAGAGATAAGTGAAAGAGAGAAGACGACTAGAGAGCGATATACTGAGAGAGTGTGAAATAGTGAGAAAGAGAGGGTGATGTGAAAAAGAGAAGAGAAAGAGAAGAACTAAAAGAGTGAGAGAGAAAGGAAGAGAGAAACATAAAGAGAAAAGATGAAGGTGACAGAGAAAGAAAGGGGGGGGTGACGAACATAAAGTGAGATACTGAGAAAGAGAGGGAGAGGTGAAGAAAGAGAAGAGAACAGAGAGAAAGAGACAATGTGAAAGACTAAGAGAGTAAGAGAAACAAATTTAAAGAGTGAGAGAGAAAGGAAGAGAGAAATGTGTGAGAGAAAGAATTAAGTATTAAGAATTAAGTAAGAGTGAAAAAAGGTTTCATTGAAATCCAAAAAATATACAGTATAATATATAATAATAAATAAATGTCATATCCATGTTTCATCCAATACACTTCAAAAGTTGGGGGTCACGTAGAAATGCCCTTATTTTTTTAAAGAAAAAGCACTATTTCTGTCAATGAAAATAAAGTTAAACTAATCAGAAATACACTCTATTAATTGCTAATGTGGTGAATTATCACAGCAACTATTCTAGCTGTAAATGTCTGGTTTTTGGTGCAATATCTACATAAGTGTATAGAGGCCGATTTCCAGAAATTCCGGTGTTTTAATGGTACAATGTGTTTGCTAATTGTGTCAGAAGGATAATAGATGACTGTAAAACCCTTGTTTGATCATTGCTCATCACATTGTGGGGTTAATCAAACGCTCAAAATGGCCAGAAATAGAAAACTTTCATATTTTCTGTTCATTTTACAACTCATGGGGGTAAATAAAGTGTGACTTTTCAAGGAAAACACAAAATTGTCTAGGTGACCCCAAACTTTTGAACGGTAGTACAATTAGATTAAAATATGACAGAAAGTCTCTTACAGATGTTCTGAAACTAAGCAGAGCACAGGGGAAAATCAGTGTTAAATTAGAATTTCCATCCTCTAGATTCAGAAAAGGGCAGAAACTGGTAACAGGTGGCGAGTCCATAACAGCGCTAACTATAACTTCTACCCCTCCTTTTCATAAACCGCTTTCCTATCTGGAGTCAATCCCGACATCTCCGGGCCAAAAGGCAGGGAAACACCCTGTACCAGCGGCCAAACCCACACCACTTTTACCTTCTCATCGATGAGCCAATAAGAGAGCGGAGAACCAGAAGAAAACCTCAGACCGAGTCTAAAACTCAGCTGAGCCACGTCACATTACATTTATCAATTTAAACACGTTTAGACCATCAAACTCCACTGAAACAAAAAAAAATAGACATTTTATGTGCCATGTTGGGTGGAATGTGAAATGTTTAAACATTTTGATTCAATGGAACCTATATTTATTTATTTATTTATTTAATTATTTATAAATCTCTGAGTCGCAGATTGGCTCAAAGAAACAGGTGTACAAAAACATAACAATGAATTACATTTAAAATAACAATGCCTGACAGTGTCCAATGAGCAAATCAGAAAACAACAAAGGCTAGGAAAACACCTGACAGAATTCAAATAAATAAATATGTCTGTCTGTCTGTCTGTCTGTCTCTCTCTCAAAATGGAAAAATAGATATAAAAATAAGTTGAAAATACACATTTGAACACCCTATTAGTAAGTTCTCCCACTTATAAATCATGGAGGAGTCTGAGATATCTATCTATATATATATAAGATATGATTTAATTAAGATTTAACTATTTAATTGTTTGATACAGCTGCAAATAAGTATTTGAACACTAGTAACAAAATCTACATGATAAAATGTAAATATTTAAATTGATTTTATCTGTAACTCTTTATTAAATCAAGAATAAGCACATGCAACGTAACAAACATTCCTGAAAATATAACTGTGCTTTAAACTGTAATTAAACTAAGATAGAGTAGAATGATTGTACCTCATCTCAGACCAGCCAATCGCAAATTGCCAGCCATTTGTCTGCATCAGTTTCTGAACAGTTCAGCCTTGCTGTCAGCCAATTGGACAAAAAGCCAATTTGTCATAAATGGATTAGGGAATAAAAAGTAAAAAAAAATGTGGATGGATTATTAAAACGAACAATTACACTTATTTTACAAGGTTTAGTAATAAATCAAAACATTTTACAAATACAACAATGTGCAGCACTTGGAACTTTTATAATATTTTTACATATTTAGAAGTTTTATAACTTTTATATTTTGGACGCTAATTAATTTTTTACATAAAAAATTCCAAATGTAAGTTATTTTAAAAAGTTACAATGCTAGTATGCTAAAGGAAGAAAACTGATTTGATTTTATTAGTCGTTTAAAGCCAAGAAAGCGTGAAGTATAAAAAGAATTAAAAGATCGTGGGGTAAGCGTATTTTCTTTCATTGGAGCACAAGCAACACAAACACAACTATTAAGCGCAAAGAATAATGACGGCGGTGACATTTCCCCTTTTAAACGCCTGCGCGGGGCACAATAGAGGAAAAGGAAGTGCTGTCAGAATCTGTTTTTTTGCACGTTATCCATTTTGACTTCCTTCCCTCATCCTTCCGTTCTTTTCACTCCGGTCTGTTCCGTGACAGCACAGGAGAAGTTCCTCTATTACTCAAGTCCGTCTGAATCAACAAAGCATCACTCTCGCTTCATCGGATCAGGGTTTATTGTTCTTGGGTTCTTCGTTAAACGATGCAAGTCTTGGGATGTTTCAACGTTATAAAAAAATATATATATACGGTGGCGTCTCAGTAAAAAACATGCTTTGGCTTGCAAACAGAACTTGAATGTTTTAGCCTTCGAGATTTACGCTGGCAACGTAAAGATGTTCTGAGATTTTCTGATTGAAATCTAGAAAAGTGGTTCAACAAACTGAATGATTATTGATGTGAGACTCTTCATGCAGAAACTCTTGCTCTCAAACACTCGTTTTCTCTAAGTGTCTCACTAGTCTTTCTCTCACACACACACACACAAACTGGCGGTCTCTCTTTTCTCTCTTTCTAAGAGTCTCTCATTCTTATAATAATAATTATTATTATAATTATTTTTTTTTCGGCGCCTTTCATGACACTCAAGGTCACCTTACAGAACACAACATTCACACACACACACACACACACACACACACACACACACACACAAACACCAATTGCCCCGTGAAATAGCTGCAGCCAATCGGTGCCAGCGTCCACTTCACCCGGGCACACACACCACACACGCTCACACACACCCACACACACACACCCGGCCAGATTAACCCCAAACGCATGTTTTTCGGACTGTGGGAAACCAGAGCACCTGGAGGAAACCCATGCAAGCACGAGGAGAACATGCAAACTCCACACAGAAAGGCCCCTTATTCATCCTCTCTTCTTGTCTTTCTCTCCGTCTTTGTTAAATCTCTCTTTCTCGCCCTCTCTTTCTCTTTCCATTTCTCACGCACTCTTCCTGTCTCACTGTCTATCTTTAAGTATCTTTAAGAGTTTCTGTCATTCTCTCACCACTACTCGCTTTCTTTCTCTCTCTTCTTTACACTGAAGAGTCTATCTTGTTAATTTGTAAAATAGGTAAAGTTAGACAGTGAGGTAGAGAAACAGAATGTGTGACTGAGAAAAAAAAATACAAAGTGAGACAGGGAATGTGTTTGTGTGTGTGTTTTATTTTTATTATATATATATATATATATATATATATATATATATATATGTGTGTGTGTGTGTGTGTGTGTGTGTGTTATATATAATAACAATAATATTAAACAAAGTGGCCATATTGATCAACCTGATCATTCTGTCAAATAAACAACTATTTGAAAATGAAATTTTCCCTTGTGAGGACGAATAAAAAACTTTAAATTCAACGGCTATATTTAACTTATTTATTAATAATAACACATTTTTTAACTACAACACAATAGTTTTTAGGTTTCGAACAGTTCTAATAGCTCTGAGGTGTTGGCACTTCTACCATAACAAACAGCAGGAACATTTAAACTAACCAACAGCAGTGAATGTACCTTGAGGTTAAAACTGAAAAAGTGTTTTTGGTCTTGGTGTTCAAAAGGAAGCGTGTGATGTAATGGTTTCATCAGCTGGAGCAGCAGGGAGGGAGTTTCCTCCATCACTGAGGAGTAAATCAGTGTTCGGCGGGCACCTTAATTCATATACGGCCTCGGATTTAACTCCACCATGATGGATGAGCTGGAGCTGTATTTTCAAAAAAGAAAATGAATCACACTCTCGATCACTCAACAAAATGGACCGATTGTTCGTCTGTGATCTACTATTCGCAGTTGCACTAGTGCTCATGAAAAATCCGTTCATTGATTCCACTGTAACGGACTGTATGTGCTTTGCATGATTGTAAACGTATTCAAAATCTCAAATAATTTTGCATTATAGTCAATTTGAGTCAATACAGATTTTTATTAACATTGGCTCTAATGTTGGTCTTATAATTAACAATATACAAGTCTAGATTGACGCAACAAAACCAAAAACTCAAAATCCATTATTTTCAATAATCCAAAAATATATCAAATATTTATGCGAATATAAGCACACCCTCCAATTTTTCATTCACAAAATAAAAATTAATAGGCAAACATAAGCACTTCTTTACTTTCTTGGTGTTCTGACTTTCCAGAAACCCAAAACTGACTAAATACTTAAGCCTATCTCGATCATCAGCGAGTTTAATTTTTGAGTAAATACAGTAAATCAGACATATGTCTCCATTTTCATATTCCGGACTTCCTCTGATGGCCACATGACTGCGAAGCTTTTCTACCTTCATCTCTGACAAACCACATGCTGCCATGACGGAGAACTGAGATGAACTGAGGTTCCTCATGCAATGTAGAGCATGGTGAAACCAAAGTGAACTATACTGATCCATAACTTCCGTGTTCGGGGAGAAAATTAAATCCAAATTACAAATCTAACACAGTTATAAAAATAAGGAGCAGACCAGATCTCAGTCACGCCTGTGTTGATAAAAACCAAAAACACTTTATAGAGACGTGATGTTCTTTTCGTAATAAGCGAAGACTATTGATATGCATAAAGGACTTGCTGTATCACTGCTGCACGATTCTAATCATCAGATGGCAGTTTTGAGTAAAATGCAGAAATAAAGTTGCATTTCTCAAAGACAAACAATCAAGTTACATATGATTAATAAAATGTGGAAATATTAATAAAAATATTAAAAATGAATATTAGAAAATATTTTTCCTCATTAAAATATTTTCAGATTTCATTGCAATTAAAATATGACATGTATTTAATAAAATAAGACACGGTTTGAGCACTGTCTACAAAAGTTAATATATAAATATTATTATCATATAATAAATAAATTATTAATTAAATAATAAAAATCAGCTTTTCATTTGTATCAAAAAATTTTATATTTACTGTTTTGTTTTATATAAACGGTTTATTACATCATATAATGTATATCAGAAATAAATCAGAATTTAATGGGTTTAGTCACTTGAAGTTCTCTAAGTTTATTAACATTTGTAGGAATCTGATGTCGGTAAGTCCATCTTCTTTTAGTAGTGACGCTACAGCGTAAAGCTCATCATTGGTCGGTCAACTATCCCAAGAGGCTGTTTGTAATAGTAAACTGTAAAAGAACCAAAAGCTCCCAAGTAAAGCATGAGTATGTTTGTATGAATGTAAGACTGTAACTAAATTAGATTTGGGGATAAAACCTAAATTAAATAAAACTGTTTACATTTGTGAAACCGTGACACTGTCGGGCACAAGTGTTTGCACTAGTCTTGCAACAATATTATACATTTGAATAAATGCATCAATCCATTTTCTGAAACAATTGTCCATTTCTTGGTCTTTCCTAGGTGGCTAACCAATCACAGAGCAGGACAAAACGACACACACATTCACAAAAACCACACAAAAAGACCCCGACTGGCCTCGAA
This sequence comes from Paedocypris sp. Pulau Singkep, assembly GCA_017309775.1. Taxonomy (NCBI): domain Eukaryota; kingdom Metazoa; phylum Chordata; class Actinopteri; order Cypriniformes; genus Paedocypris; species Paedocypris sp. Pulau Singkep. Next base: position 3,656,247 of record MU204179.1, read on the forward strand.
CTTGAACAACCCAGCACATCACCAAAACAAAAAAATACAAATAAAATACACCCTAATGAAGAAAATTTATTAAAACAAATGGTGTTTGAAGAGCCATTACGAAGCCAAAAACACATGACAATAGACAAACAACCCAAAGTGAACAGAAGCTCAACACATGACTGTTCTGACACTCGTCTTCCAAACAAAGCAGCCAGCGACTGCAGACGGTGATGCGGCGCTTCAGGCCGTGACATCAAAACCCGACAGGAGAGGATCAGAAGAGCAGATAGCGTTTCAGAGCCCTGAGCGTCTCCATCTGAGCCTTCCACTCAACACTTCTGAAGACCTGAGGAACTTTCCCAAAGAATAAGTCACAAGACGGGCATTTGGGGGCTATATTTGCCCAGAACACTGCCTTTGTGCACCTGAACTAAATTCACAAAAAGACAAACAAGAAAAATGTTCTGTCTAAGCTGAAGCATAAAAACCGAATTCTTTCAGCTTTCATCTCAAAATGGGATTCCAATCTTGTGATCTTTGTCTGCACAAACAAACAAAGAATAACAAGTAGTTGTTCAGACACACAGAGGACGCAGAGGTTTTAACATTTAACTCGCCTTCTTCAGAATGTCGATTCACCTCTGGGACGATCTATCCATCCATCCAACAACCTCTATCTATCTATCCATTCACCAACCTCTATCTATTCTATTCATGCATTCATTTGTGCATCCATTACTTTTCACACTGCATCTATCATCCATCCATACATACATATATGTCAATTTCCCACTGGGATGGTCTATCCATCCATCCATCCACCAAAGTCTATCTATTCATCCATTCATCTGTGCATCAATTATTTTCACACTGCCTCTATCTATCCTTCTATCTATGATCAACAGCCTTTCTTTCTCTCTCTCTTTTCATCTCTGCATCTACCCATTTGTCTATCTGCCTATCCATCTATGTATCTACATATGTATACATCTATCTATCCATCCATCCATTCATCTATCTATCTATCTTTCCATCTATCCATCTATCCACCTATCTATCTATGCATCCATCTATCTATCTATGCGTCCATCTATCTATCTATGCGTCCATCTATCTATCTATGCATCCATCTACCATCCATCCATCCATCCATCCATCCATCCATCCATCCATCCATCCTCATCTATCTATACATTCATCCATACTGTGGTATTATTTTAAAAACATCCAAAATGTTATCCTTAAGGATGTCTAATGTTCAGAACGAGCACTATAATAATTCCGTTCATGACTGCCAGAAGAACAGATGAATTTCAGAGGCTTCCTGACTATCATCTTCTTGAGGGAAGCCATCTTTCTGAAGTCATGATGGAAGTGGTGGCACAGAACATCTACTGGATGGTCTTGTGTGGTTACCAGCTACTGAAGCCGAGAAACCCAATGCCTCCGCCGAAGACGAGACGCTCCAATAAACAGTTTAGAAATGCTTCTTTCGATAAGTTGCATTTGCTCCCGCTCTTAAACTCAAATTTAACATGCATGCTACTACAATGCAATGCCAAGAGCTGCAATCCATATTACAAGACTACAAAGAAGCGTAATGCCAGTGGTGAACCGCAGCCCGAAGACGCACCATTACCCGAATCATCTCAGGCCGTGTTTTTCAGACTGCTAGTCATTTGGAGCATATGGATTGACTTTACCTTTTATAGCAGAACCCAGAATTAATGTACTGTTTAAAGAGTTCGCGAAAAACGGGCAGTTAGTAAATGCTCAATTGGGGCTTCTCTTTTCTATCCAGTCATTACAAAAAGCTGAAACGTATTAACTTGAGATCTGAGCTGAGCACGCGGTGACCTCCAGTTAGCAAAACATGCCCACCTCCTGGACCAATCACGGCACTCGGGGGCTTTGCTTACGTTTAATTACTACGTGGCAGTTGTGGGAGCTGCCACCCAAGCGATGCAGGTTTAAACCCGGTATGATGAGTTTCTCTCCAAGCGAGAAATTTACCGAGTGTGCTTGAGCAAGACGTTGACCACCCCGGGTTCCATATGTTAAGGCTGCCCACTGCTCCGGGTATATGTGTGTTAAACTTCACTGTGTGTGTGTAACTTCACTGAGTGGTCAAATGCAGAGCACAATTCACATAGGGTCCCTAGTGGCCATATTGACAAACTTTTCTCCCTTTAGTAAAGGAAAGAAATAAAGCAAATTTGGATAAAAGAAATGTATGTGTTGTGTAAAAAATAGGGGAAAAAACATCTTAATTGCAACCAATTAACCATTTTTTAACTTCTCCCTCTTTGTGTGAGGATGTGTATGTCTTCAGTATTTTTGAAAACCTTGAAAGTTTTGTAAAAGGAAAATTAGCTTTTTTTCCTAAGTACCCCCTTGATTTTCCAGGCTCAAAATAAAAATTTCCAAAAAAAAAAAAGGTTTTCAGGCTAAATACTAAATACTCATAAAATACTTTTTTTCTTCTTTTAAAAATGTATTTCACTTCGATGTCGTTTTACTCAAATGTCGAGGCTAAAATTTCTGATTCTGTTATTGAGCGAGTAAGAACATATGCGCATGCTTGGTGTTGCTTATATTTGCGTGTTAAGGGTTGCTTATATTTGCGTGAATACAGCATTTAAAATGTCTTTTCTCATTACTGACCAAAAAAAGTCTTGAAATAATTGTTTTATCTCTTCATTCTCTATATTTGGGGGCTTTGCGTGCATAAGTTTGTGTAAAACAAAAAAATGTAGAATGCTTTTACCACCATCAACACATTAGGAGCTACTGTACAGACAAAAAACATTTTTGTACAGATGTAAACAAGGACATTAAGATTTTTTGTATAATCATGCTGAAGTCATGACATTTAAATTGTGTTTTAATGTTCAAAAACCTTCACGAGTTGAGTAAACGAACAAAAACAAGTGCCATTTCATTGACTCAACACAGAAACTGAACATAGCTGAAGGGAGAGGCTTGATCTGTGCCAACACGCATCGACCCCAGAGCCAACCATCACATTCGAGAAGATCCGAGACTCTACACAAACATTCTCACAACCTTCCCGGTTTGCCAAAGAAATCTCGGTTCTGCATGAAAGTGAAAGAATGGAGGAGACAGAAAAAAACACTGTCAACAAGTGAAACGAATGTGGTGAAACTGAACAACAGACTGACCATCGACACAGCCGAACCTGACTGTGTGCTTGCTTTCCTGTGGACAAATCCACACAAACAACAGAAATGTCCCCGATGGAAGCTTTTTATAGCCGGGGTAGACAATCTCAAAACTGGTAAAACTCAAAATGACATGTTGTTGACCTGTTGGACCTTTTTCTTTTTCATTTTAGAAAAGAACTTGGTCAAACTTGGAAAAGGCCAAACTTCAAGATGTTGCATGATGAGAATATGTAAAAGAGATCAAGTCGAGACCATAATGTATCAGAGCGAAAGGGAAACGTGGCCCTAACCAATGGTGGAGAGGAGGAGCGTTTGGAGGAGGCGACCGGGGAGGGCAGCGATGGTTTGGTTTTTAGGTTGGGTCGCCTTGGGCAAGGCACATATGGCAGAGCTCACAACGCCAGCTTTTTTTTTGACAGGGATATTTTAATGACAGGGGAAAAGTGGAAGGAAAAACTTTCTCCTTCTCTTATTCTGACCACTTCCAAGATCAAGCAGAGGCTATTGAAGCTCCATATGGGACTTTCGGAAAGAAAATGGAAAAAAAAACTGCACTGACAGATGTCTAAACGTAGATTGCGTTGTGCGTATCAGCCACATTATTTCTTTACAGAAACGACACCTCTGCAAGATAATTTTTGATAGAATTGTTTTATTTACAGGTTGTTACTATGGTAAAAGCTATGTGGGAAGATTTATTCTAAAATGGAAGGCATTACATCCATCTATTTTCTATTTGCAACCTATTTTCTGCACTACTTTTCCATCTCTAGGTGACGGGGAGCTGGAGCCAATCCCAACAACTCTGGGCCTGAAGGGAGGGGGCACAGACTTGATTTTTGGCCAATCACAAAGCAGGACACACATTCAGACCTATGGGAAACTTTCCAGACTTCATTTGTCTTCAGCACTGGGTTTTGAACTGTGAAGACACAGAAGAAATCCATGCAAGCTCAGGAAAAACACAAAAACCTCCAACTAATCTCACATGTAAATTTATGCGTCAATTTATTTGACTGCAATAGGGTCTAAAATAAGAGTCTAATATAGAGTCTGAATAAGAAAACAAATCAAGAAATGTTTTTTTTCTGCACATTAGTTTGATCCGCATGCAACTGGTTGTCAATCCCGAAATGGAACAAGCCATTTAGATGAATAAATGAATTGAAGAACTTTCAAATTTGTTTCACTGATGATTTCATTGAAAAACAAGTTTAAACCGGCACAGCAAAAATAATTCTGGATTTACTGTATTTTCCTTTTCTTTTCCGTATTTTGTCCATTCACACTATTCTTTTTATGTCTCATCCTGAAAGAATGAAGTTATTTCACTTGGATGATTTCTGACTGGTGATTTAATGCTTCGTTCAAATTCAGGACGTGAAGTCATGCAAGCGGTGCTAAAAACGGTTCTTCACCACCATTCAACAGCAGAACAGACCGGTTCATTTTCATCCAAGCCTCAAACAAGCTTTGAGAGAAAATCACAGGTCTTTTAAATGACTCCTCGTCGCTCAGTGGAAGCCATAAACAAAGCAACTTCACGAGACCTGAAGCCTGGAAGAGTCGAGGTTAAGTGTCTCCTCAGGAACATTTATGATACAGGAAACTCTCCACGTTTTCCAGATGAAGGGTTGCGCTGACCACGCCATGATCTGGCAACCCTTATGACCAAGCGATCTCTGGACCATAAGCCTCAATAGTTATAAATTGCAACTACAATGTATTACATTTCTGAGCAATTCCTTAATGTATTAAAAAAATTATTCACAAAACAATTTATGCCATTTGAAAACAATTCCAAAAATGTTTACATTGTCAAATTTGTACATTTGAAAAATTGTCAAAGTGTAAATATTTTATGTAAATGTGAAATACCAATATTAACTTAAATTGACTGTTTATAAAATTAATAATTCTTTATACAAATGTTTTTCTGGCGTTCTACAGTTTTGCTTTTTTCTTACGAAAAGCATGTTACTGTATTAAAACAAGTATAATAAATAATTTTCTCTGCTAATGAATAATAAAATCAGCCTTTCTATAATAATAAGTTATTAATTAATAATAAAATAAGTTATAAAATCAGACCTGATGACAATATAATATTAAGATGATTTTTTTGTGTGTCTTACAGTGCTGTTACAAAATTTTATGAAAATCCAGAAGCAACAAAAACCAGGTTATGCAAAAATAATCTTCCGGCAAATCGTCCAACAGACAGGAAGTCTCAAACATCTCGCCTTAAATTTGCCGTCAGGTTTCTCAATGCGTCGTTGCATCTTCAGTGGAAATGAATGCGACACCATCAGCCTTTCTGCTTCTTCCTCTTTCCACCACCTCAACTTACAGACAGTAAAACGCGTGGAACATCTGAAACAAGAAGATTCTAAGTGACAGGAAATTAAAGCTGGCAGACTAAAAATGAGTCTGACCTTTTGAACTCGTGTAGCAACTTCCTCTTGCTCGCTCAAGTAAACGTGGAGTTTGAAAACGAGAACAGACGTTTCGTGCAAAGTCAGAAGTCCTACACTCTCCTTCCTATCACCCTTGAGTTTTACACAGACTAATGTAGGTCCTTGACAACATTTTCAGCCAATCTAAAGCTTGTATGAAGAAACAGATCTTTTGCTGTGGGACCTTGCTAGACTAAAAAATAATTTACAATAAGACAGCTTTGGTTGTCCTTAAAATCTAAAAAGATTGAATTTCAATATGACACGATTGTCTAAGGAGAAGTTCTTGCTTTCTGGTGAGATGTAAAATCTCCTTAAAGCTCCATTTTAAAGCTTCCGTGTCACAGAAATGGACGTCGCTCTTCATGGGAAAAAAATGAAAAGAATAAACTACATGGGAGTCTTTTCAATCTAAACATTTCAAACGGCAATTGTCACAGAGCGGGGTGAATGTCTAGATGATTTCTTTCGTTCTTGGTGTATATTACAAAATAATGGTGCAATTTCTGCATTAAATGGTGCAATTTTCTCATTATTATAATAATGCTCTTTAATGCTGTGTATTATATTGCTGAAAAATATTATTACAGTAATTCTATGTGATTACATTCTTTCTTGATGTCTTGAATGGCTATCCAGATCATGAAGCAGGTTACGTCTCTCATTGAAAAGCAAACTTGTAGTTTCTACTAACTCAGATGTTTAGTGGTTTAATGTAAAGTTCTGTGCAATAAAAATACATTGGTAATTATTTAATTTAAAAGTTAAATTTAAGCTATTTATAATATAGTTTAGATTCCCCATCTATTAAATTCGATATTCTACGTTTGTCCAACAAAAACTTCAAGTTTAAATAAAGGCCACTGCAACTGTGCAAATGTAAACAGGGAGAAAAACACTATTTTTAATAAATTAATAAAGTCAGAAATCACAGCAATTGCATCTTAATTGAAAAATTTAGAGAATTAATTCACTTTATCAATTGGCCAAAATTCCCAAAAAAAAACAACCTGTTCCGCGAGTGAAGATGAAAACAATGAACGGCGGGAATTCCACTATGATCTGGACTAATTAAAGCAAAATACGATATTTACGTTTGACGTATGAAACTGGGAAAAAAATCAAGTTGGCTGTACATGACGAGAATTTTACAACACGTTCAAGCTATTCTAAAATATACATCAACAAAAAGTCACTGTCACTGTGTTTAGTTACAGAAGAACAGCTGGACCACGAAAGAGTAAACACTGTCAATCCGTCCGTCCACACAGAGGTTCGTCCTCCGGCCAAAACAAACACTTCATCAACGAGGGGCCGTTTTCCTGTCAGGGTGAATGAGTTGGGGGCTTTTCAGTCCAACCCCCCTTTAAAAAGACGTGTGAGATGCATATACGCACAAATAAACTTGACTGTACCAATCCAGCACCTGATATCAAGCCGTCGCAATTACATAAGATCTTTACGTTAAGCTACACACGGAGGAATCATTTCCATGTTTTCTGAATGGAACATCCTGGATGTTTGAAGAAAGAGAAAAAAAACTGCTGACAGAGAAGAAAGCAAAGTTCCTTTGGCAATGCTATAGTCGCAACCAATCTGCCAGTACAGAAATGAGGAAATTCAAGAATAAAAGGGCAAAATCGGTCACACTGGCTTTACACACACACACACACACACACAACCCATTGGGATTCGTTTTCACCAGCGTTTCAGAAAACCACAGCAGCAATTTTTTCAGTTGGAGTTTGATAGGCCCGTTCTGATCCCTGAAGACAAAATGAAGAGCGTTTAGAACATTCCTTGCTCAACAGCATTTCTGGTTCTAATAGCAGGAGCTTGCCAATGAAATCAAGACTTTTTTGGCAAGTCGATAAGCTCCTTACATGTGATTTACCCGCAGAGCAACTGACCAGTCAATCAAGAAAGAATGTTTCCAATGGTCTGAAACCTTTCCAAAGTTTCATCTAGACTGACAGATCGGTCTTGAGAGCGCACGGAACCATTACTGAATGCAGCACATGGCAGAGGACCAGCATCGATGGTGCTGTTCTGATTCCGGGCCAGGATGGATGACTTGGAAATGTGCTGCTTCATCCTGTAAAGCGCCTGGTGTGGCAGTCGAGGAAAGGTAGAGTAGCTTAACCACCTCCAATGGCCACAATTCATTGTACAGAAGCTCGAGCTGTGACAGTGAAAAATGTCCGAAAAATGGCAATCGACATTTATTTTCTTTATTTACTTTAAGGTTAATCACCAATAATAATCATAAATAGATTAACCACAATTTAGCTTGCTTCAAAAATATTGGCAGAAAATGTCTCAAAAAAGTGAAATATTTGAAACATTTTTCCAAACTTCAACATGTTTGAAAGAATAAGACAACACACACCAATTTGTATTAAATAGACACACACACACAATGAAACCGGATTACGCTAAAACATTTGGAAAATGTACTATTGATAATTTATTATTCTTTGTTCAGTTTGTTTTTGTTCCTGGTGTAAAAGTCTAAAACAGGTTTATGTTGGTTTGTCCAACTATTGAAATATAGTTACATACAGACACTGTGTGTATGTGCGTGTGTGTGTGTGTGTGTGTGTGTGTGTGTGTGTGTGTGTGTGTGTGTGTGTGTGTGTGCGTGTAGCAAAGGCTTTTTCAATTCAATTCAATATTGTATTGATTACACGAAGATAAATTTGCGTTGTGTTTCATAAAGTTTGAACACATAGCAACAGCGTTCCCACTAGAAACACATTTTATACCATAGCAACAACTGTAATAAATTAAAGCATAAATGAGCCTAATGAACAACTCACTAAACATAGTACTGCATATAAACATCTTTAGATGCTCTAAAATATGGTCTTGATCATGTGACCATATAAATGTTGTGTGCCTCATTTAGTGTAAACAACTATATAACTCAAATATACAACAACTCACACAATCCAAAGTGTATGTATATAATTTATAGTTTAAAACGTAAGATCTTGTATGGTCTTGATCACGTAAACAAATGAAACAGCAACATAATGGTTTGCGTGACAAATAGCATGCTTGCGTTTTGGTCCATTTTGATCCACATTATGTCCAGCATGTACTACTATGATTTAAATACGATTGGCTGTGCAACCTCACAATAGAATGGATGACGTTCCTTTCCAAATGTAGATGATCGTGTCCTAGTCCGATTCAGTTTCATTGCCAACATACGCCGCACCAAGAACGATATTCACTTTCCAGTCAACCTTGTTTTAATGGCCTGCAAGTGCACAGCAGGAAGGAAGAGACTGCATGCGTGCTCTCTCTTACGCTACGCTGCCTCGCTTCCCCTCAGACAGACAGATCACTGATGCTCTGAAGTGTGTGATGATGGTGTGGCAGAGCTTCTCGTCTTCTTGTGGGCAGTGAGATTAGAAAGATGCCCTGAAGAAAAGATCGGATTCGCTTTAAACACTCAGGTCTACGCGTTTATCCTGGCACACACCTTTCATTGTTCCTACACAGACTTTATTGTGTCATTATACACATGCACAAAAGAACCGGGCTTTGGTCCAAGTCCACATAGCATATCTGTAAGCAAAGAAAAACTGATGGAGAAATTGGTCGATTCGATGTTAAATAAATTCTCTGCCCCCTAGAGCATGACAGTGGTGGAAATGTGCTAAAGGTCAAGTGATGCTACATGAGTAAATTATTTTAATTGTTAATTATTTTACACAATCAAAAAATTATGTATTTTCATATAAATATATTTTTGCTACAATATATATCTATATATGTATCTATATATATATATATATATATTATTTTTATTGATATTAATTTATTTTTTGTAAAAGAGAAAAATAAAAAATCTATTATTTCATACATACATCTGACGTTCTTTGATAAAATGTTTGGATGTGTGCAGTGTTATTTATTGTTATGTTTATTCACGTATGTTTGTTTATTTTTATAGCGATAAAATCAAACCACTTTATTGTCACATCACCTCAGCGTGTGAGCTGTGGGTATTGGTCTGGGTATTGGCAACAAACATATTGGTCTGTCCGTCTCGTTTCTTCAGATAATAGAGTGCTTATGCATATTTAACACTAGGTTATATTAAACGAGTATAATATTTAAATAGTATGTATATATGATCTGTAGATGTGTAATGTGATCTGTAAATATTCTCTATGTGCTTCTGTAAAATAGTTCTGCTGTTTTAAGATTCAATTTCCTCGTTGCGGGACAAAATAATTATATTTTCAATCCAATTCATGTAATAGATGCCAAAATAATATATATTTTTCATACATAATTTATTGCTACTTTCAAATGTAAGTATGTAAATGTATGCGTGTGTGTCCGTGCGTAATTAGTGTTCAACGTTGAATTGACTAATATATTGACATTTCAGTTTTTTTAACAATTCAACACATAAAATTGCATATAAAAAACACAAGACAAAAATCAATTTTGGTTCTGAGCACACTGTAAAACAAGGTGGTCTTATAAAGTCACTCATATAATACAGATTAAGCATGCTGGTGTAAACACACCAGAACCTTGGCCATTAAGTGACTAGTAGCCTCACGAGAAGCCCAAGTCCATGACCATTATCAGGTCAAACAGCAGGCAGCACACAAAAGGCTGTGCACTCAACTGTAAAAGGCCAACCATCCTCTAAACGCCGGAGCCACTAGCCCGACGATGCCATCACGCATGCTAACAATCCGGCCATCTCTAATTTAATTGGAGGACACTGGCTGGGCAGGTGGCCAGACAACCCGTCGTTGGTTTTCCTGTAAGAACGGCAGAAGCTCAGGTCCACTAGAAAGCCCCCCAAACAAACAGTCGCCCCCCTCCACACGCCTCGCCCTCGGACCAGGCCAGAAAAGAAACCAGAAGATGTCTGTCACCTACTTTGCAGCGTGAAAAGATTCTGATTCTGTATGCCTTAGTCGATTTTCTTTTAAGCTGAATGCGGAAAAATGTACAATAAAAAAAGCTATTCATCTATTTTTGCATATCATGATAATATTATCATAATATAATGACCTGCTCCGTTTTGAGGTATCAAGATGCAAAATGTGGATTAAATCAGTGACTGAATCGCTTACAGAGCCGAATGGTGAAACTTTCACATTATGAAACGCATAGTGGCTTTGCATTGGTCTGGGACTGAGAAAAGCTCTAAATAAACTTGAACTTAATTGTTTTGACTTTGTAATGTTTTCCTCCGCTTTTAAAACAAAGTTTGCAAGACTATAGCAGATCCATCATTAAGAGCTCGTTTACGCATTAAAATGTAACAGATCTTAACACAATAGTCTACATGCCATAAAATGCATAATGCCATAAAAACATTCCACATAATCGTTTCCCCAGAGTGACACAACACACCACACGGGATAAATTCCGACTCCTAAACGCGAGCATCCTCAGCTCCCGGAGGTTTGATGTCCTTAGTTGCACTTGCCATTAAATAACCATCCGTATCCAGGAAGCGCGAGCTCTGGTCCATACCACGGGAAATAAAGCACATCGGACCGGCGAGCGGGGCAACAAAATCCCCCTTCGCGAGGGAGGTGTTCGCCCCGACCCAAGCGCGAGCGACGCGGAGACAAAGCCGCCGTGCTGCGCTACTACAACCACACAGCGCGCCTCTTCCCCATGTGCACCGGGGCGATCCCTCTACGGGGACTTCCTTATTCCTCGTGGCTCTTGATTTCGTCCCGGAGAAGCGACAACGTGCTCCGGTACAAAGAGATGCGTCAGCCTCCAAAGCTCCACAACACACGCACGCCAATTGATAAAACACACGTTAGGTTCGCTTTCATCACACCGCCGGGGGCTCGAGTTCGCAGCGTGAAGACCGCCGACGTTCACCGGGACACATAAGGACAGTTCCCCCCCTCCTTGCGCTTGTTTTGTGGAAAGTGTGTGAAAGCGGCTGAACTCCTGCAGCGGGTCCAGAATCTCAGACTTACCCTGTCACAACAGGCGCCATCTTCCACAAACTCTCACCAAAACTCCAAGACTCGCGAGATCCTCTCTCCCAGACGCTACCAGCCGCCGAGACAACAGACGCAGACTGGAGGCTGCACGAGCCGGGGAGAGAGAGAAAGGGGGCGGGTGACGAGGACGGGGCAGGGGGGAGGGGGGCAGGGTGAGTAAAAGAAAAGGGCAGACGCCACAACAACAGGCGTGGGAAATTCTGCGGGTCTCGCGAGAGGAGGAAAACTCTCACCATATACTCGAGTGAGCGAGTCTCGTGCTATCGCGAGACTGTTGGGAGGCTCGAGCAGATGAATGGTTTGCTGAGGCAAAACTGTGTTTACTCGCTCGTAAATAACTCGCCGGCTCGAGATGGCAGCAAAGTTTGTGGGGCAAGGTTAATATTTCACTGGGTGCGCGCAGAGAACGTGTTTTTATTTATACGTGCTTATTAATTACAGTTAAACTGATTCAGGTTACGTACTGAATTCCCGATGACGTCGGGTAGCAGAAAGTCATAATACGTGACGTAGCAGCGCAAGAAGTGTGCATTTCGTCTACATTTGTAATTTAATGCATATTGTTTTAAAAAAAATTAAAATTATATATATTTGCATCTTCCATAGTCTACAAAGTTCTAGTTTTGGGTCAATTTTGCAATACCCATCTGTTTTCAAACATGAATAATAACTTGAATTTAAATAAATAGCTCACACCTGACCACAAATTTAAAATCTTTCGGAACTGTCAGTGATTTTAATGTGTACCTCATAACACCAGACACTATAATATAAAATAACGAAGAAGGAAGATGAGAAAAACAAGTGTCAGGAGCGTCTGGACATAGGCTTAAGGTAAATTAGAAAGCTTGCGGATGGAAAAAAAAAATGGCTCAGTGCCTTGCAGCAAAGGATTCTGGGTAAGGAAACCCATGCACCAAAGCCATTTTCCATTTCTTTTCCCAGAGTTTTTTTTATGATCTGAGAAAGTAACCTCCAGTCACTCTTAAAGTTTTATACATGCATAAAAAATTGTAAAGTTTCCCAAATCTTTTACAGATGAAACCCGTAAAAGTCTTTGAGCTCACCCGTCCAAAAATATCCCCAATATTGTACGAGAAACCTCAGGATTATGACATTTGTAAATAAGAAGTAAGTGTTACAAAATATAACCTTTGACTCCTGTGTGTTATGTTTCTAATAACAGTTTTTATTGTTGCATGCACACATGATTTAATATTTCCTTTAGGAATGCTCATAATTCTTTCTCTTCCTGTACAAAACACCCATCCAAAAATCCATCCATTTCTAACAGCTTCATCTAAACAGTTTTGTCCATTTCTTGGTTTCGAGGAACTGGAGCCAATCACAGCAGCTCTGGGCCTGAGAACAGGACAGACCTCCAAAATCGTTGGCCACTTTTCCTGAAACTGCAAAATTTTCAATCCCATATAAATGAATGTATTGGTTAGTGCATCAGCAAACTATTATGAATTAATTTTCCATTCTCTGAAGAACAGAGCATTCTAATAATCATTTCCTCTCGCCTTTCCAAATTGTAGCTGTGGTATATCACTTGACTTTTTCAATCTGTCTTCTGTCTCGTCTCAGTGTTGTCCTCTCCTCTTTCCTGCGGCTCTCAAGTGATTATTCTCAATGAAAGAGAGCCATCCTAAGAGCTTAATGAAGCAGACAGCATGTACCGCCAATCCAAGCAATCCTGAGAAACCCACAAGTGTGCCGCCCGTAAATCTAGCGTTGATGACTGCCTGCGCTTTTTGCCAAGAGAAAGACGGGTCTCTAAAGGTACTTCTCTCTCCAGATTTTTTTTTACTTCACAGACCTGTATTATTTGAGGATTACATCCATCTCTCGGACGATTTGTTTGGCCACACATCATACTGACAAAATGCATAAAGTGCAAGATGCTATAGAACTAATATTACAATATATTCATGTAACATTTGGAAATGTTTGTAAACACAGTGTGTATACAGTTTTTCCAGTGTTATTATTGTTAATATTTTAATTTGGAATTTTAAAAAATGTTAATACATTTTATTTATTTTGTAAATTTTTTTTTGAAAATACGACAAGTTGGAACCATTCCCATGTCTGAAGAATTGTCCATTTGTGCGAGTGAGACTGTGAATGTGTGTCGTACTTTTGGATTGGTTGGTCACTTCAGATCCAGAGTGGCTGGGATTGGCTTCAGCTCCCTGTGACCCAGAAATGGAAAATGTGGTTCTGAAAATGGATGACTGAAGGTATCTCCATGCGTTGTCTTTCTTCTGGAGCTGGAGTCAATCGCCTCAAGAACAAATACAAACAATACATCCACAGCCAATTTATTTCCAGTTTGCTTGGCACAGGACGACTGGATCTTGACATGTGGCGGCCATTCAAACACAAATCTGGTTGAAAACTGGTCCACCGAGAAGCGTCTTCATCTGTTGGTGCCCACATGATTTCGTCAATCACACACACGAGGACGAAAACCAGAGTGAGGATAGTCAGGCATCAGATATTATTTCTTCATCAGATAATAAATGCCAACAGGGATCACAAGACACCACTGACATTTGGTGCAGGCAGTCAGCTGCACGAGTGTGTGTGTGTGTGTGTGTGTGTGTCTTCAGGGGTGGGTGGGTTGTTTTGTTAAACGGTACGACAAACATGGTGGATTATCTAACATTCGTCTTAAAAATATCCAGGCATTGCCATGCCATGGCTCAAACCAGCTCTTCTCCGAGAGCTGAATGGAAGCGTCACTGACATCAGTCCGAGCTTAAAAAGAGTTTAACGAGTCTCGAGTGAAATTAAAAGATGAGTTAAAAGCCTGGGCTTCTGAACCGTCACCAAGCGCGCTTCATCCAGGGGAATGTGGAGCTCGACACCAACTAAGACGACTAAATCTGACGAGGATTTCACACTGCCACCCATCGTCCTCTTTCATGGTGTCAAACCGTCTCAGCATTGGAGATAATTAATACATGAGGAGCATTAAAGCCCGTTTTGCATTTCAGAGGGTGGAAGGCGGACAGTGTGGCAGATTTATTTTTGTATGAAGAAAACAGTTGATCAAAGCTAATGAGCAGTGAGCGTACAGTGTCTCTCAGAGTTCAACTTTGGCCCCGGGCTGGTCACACTGATGCACAAACCAGTCGCTCTGCTGAGGAATCAAGTCACAGACTGTCCTCGGAATAATGAGCATAAAGCCTGTGTTCGCTCTGACTAAAAGGCCAATTATTTGATCTCAATAGTATAAGTGTAAAATGTGCATATTCCGGTTCTGTAAGTTGCTTAGGAATGTTTGTGAATTTACAGTATGGCGAATCTGTGCTGGTTTTTGAAATAGACTGTGAAACTTTCCATCTTGGATGAAGAAGGCTGTTAAAGTCTTATAAAGGACCTTCTCAGGGCCAATGAAAACGCCATTTACCACTGACATTTAACGGGTCGGTTGGGGAAAGATCCATGTTGCCACCGAATTACACACTTTGTTGAAAATTATCTCCATGACACTTTTTAACAGACAAGTCTTGCATTTAACGAGTTTGGGTTTAAATTAGGACAATAAAATGTGTATTTTTATAACAAGTTTGGGTAAATCTAAAAAAGCAGCTTAAATAATGAACAATTTGAGTAGGAATCCAAAATCATCAATTTTGTAAGCAGCTTCATCTGTATTTGATTCACGAGAAGCATTGTGGGGGAAAAACACTATTTTTTTATCCTATATTTTTTCATCATTAAAAATGCGTGTAGATTACAATAAGTTAGTAGTTTTTCTCATACGTCCTGAAAATTTGGAACTAAACGGAATGGAACGTCACGCTCCAAATATTGTGAGAACAGTCTAACAATCTTGTTTTCAGCCGTATTTATTTATTTATTTCCGCAAACCGCCGTGACGGGGATTGTGTTGGTCATCAGGATGCGGTCGGAACATCAGCGCATTAATTCTTGAAACATGGATTTGTGGAAGATGCAGTCTTCGAATCTATCACTGGTCAGTTTATTGAAATATAAACCAAAAAGATGAATGATGTCTCGGCACAAGACGACTTTGTTTTCACTTAATCTCCAAATTATAATGCCAAACCAGTTTCGAGGTTAAGTATAGCAGTGTGTGTATTCTGGGAATGCCTGTGGTGTGTATTTCTGAATATTTTGTCAAACAAGATGTTTTAATCTGGCAACCTCGTTCCATAATAATTTTGGGATTTAGCCATTTTTCATTGGCAGTTTAGCTGCGCAAAAAAGAAAATCTTAATCTCAGTAGAATTACTTTGTACTTGAGAGTTATAACAAAAGAAATCTTCAAATTTTTATTGTATTTTTTATTTTTTATTATTCCGAGAATTAAATTATTCAAATTAAAACAAGAATTTCAACTTTTAAAACCTTTTTAAAGTCGTCAAAAAAATGACCATAGATCATAATCACCATTAATCATAATTAAAGAAGTAGGGATTGTGACTAAACTCAGACTCTATTGTTTTTATAGTGCTCAAGTAACCATTAGATTAAACGTTTTAAGGCTTTATTTAATCATGGTGTGTTATTCAGACTGATTTCTATTGTTATAGAGTTAATAAGAGCTTAAACTGACTTTGAGAACGTGTTGACAGCAGCAGAATTTCTTCATTTCAAATGCTTGAAAAAAAGGTTGAAGAAAAGGTGGAAAACACGACAGGCCAGAGTAGAAGCCTTGTCACAACCTTGGCCCAGATCTTTCTTTCTGAAATATATATAAAACACACACATCCCAGTTGTATATCTGACGTACATTCAGACACTTTCCTTTCTTGACACTTGCGTATGACATAAATTCACACTTCTGCACCACATGTCCGTTTTTTCCCCTTCTGTCTAGACAGGCAAACTGTGAAGACCCTGACCCTGTAGGTGAACACTGACCATGACTGAAAGCGTCTTTGCCAGAAACGACACGTCTTAAATGGACGAAGAAAAGAAGCTCTGAAAAATTACACATTTGCAGGTAACACATATTTAAGATAATAAAAAAAGAATAGATTTTGAACACTGCTCCTGTCTAGAGTTAAAGCACATACACAGTTGCTTTTCATAAAACAAAACAAATGTTTTTTTTGTTGGTTTGATTTTGCATTTTAACAGCTAGATTGAATAATACATGGATGGATGGATGATTGTTGAGACTGACAGAGAGACAGACAGACAGATAGATAGATAGATAGATAGATAGATAGATAGATAGATAGATAGATAGATAGATAGATAGATAGATAGATAGATAGATAGATATATAGATAGATAGATAGATAGATAGATAGATAGATAGATAGATAGATAGATAGATAGATAGAGAGAGAGAGATAGAGAGAGAGAGAGAGAGAGAGAGAGATAGATAGATAGATAGATAGATAGATAGATAGATAGATAGATAGATAGATAGATAGATAGATAGATAGATAGATAGATAGATAGATAACATAAGAATTTTTGTAATACATTAACAGATTAAGTAATTTTACAGTCAAAGCACCACATGTTTACATAAAAAACACATACTAAAACAAAGGCTAATAGAATGCAGTAATAATAAAAAAACTATCCACTGAGGAATAAATGAAAAAATGATACATGGTGAAATATTGAGGAAAACGGTATTGCACTTTTGCCATTTCCGGTTCGACAAAGCATGGTTTTACGTGACTATATATGTCAATTTGTTGTGCAGTGCTTTCTAACGAAACAAAAAAAAACCCTCCATAAATGAATTATGAGCGTTAGAGAAAGAAAGAGAGGGAGCACAGGAACAGAGCCGGGTGAGTAGGGGAGCGTTTTCTCAAACAATGTGACATGGCACACGTTATTAATTCTGGCTGAGTGGACAGCCTGCCCCGCCATCTGCTTAGGTCACCCCCACTCGCTAAGGTCGGCGTCTCGACCCTCGAAGCCCCCCACCCCCACCCCCACCCCACCCCAACAGACAACGGCCTCTCGCCACACAATACACCCAACCTGCTCGGAGGGAAGGAGGGAGGCCGGGGGCTTTTGGGGAACAATAGTCTGTCAGGTGAAGGACCGGCACAAGTTAATATACATTACAAAAGAGCCTCCAGTGGCGTTTCCATTTGAGCTTGGCTTTGCAGGCCGTGCTGTCGTGTTCAAGCTCACACACACACACACACACACACACACACACACACACGCGAGCTCCTCCTCCTCGCGTGGCAGGGGGTGGGTGTATTTGCATTAGGACGCGTGGAAACATAAGTCTTCGCTGACATCATTCGCTGTCCCTTTGCCTTGTGAATGGGGATGATTTATGAGAGTGTTTGGGTGTCTTTCTCAAGCGCATTGGAGGTTAATTACAAATCACCTGAAAGTTCTGCCGAACCGCCCCTTTTAGGCCGAACGCCACGTTTTTGGCTCGTTACTCTATGGCGAAGAAATGCCAAGGACACGCCGGATACGTTATTTCATTGAGACGTGAGGGCATATCAAGATCTGATAGAGGTGTAAAGAGTGCCAGAAAGCCATACTTGAGTAAAAGTACAAATATATGACTGTAAAAATTACTCTGCTTCAAGTTACAAGTCACCAATTCCAAGAAGACTTGAGTAAAAGTCATAAAGTATCCGATTTAAAAAGAACCTGAGTATTTTACTCATACTGAATTTAGGCTCAAAAAGCATCAAAAACAAGAAACTGTATATATTAATGAATACATATAATGAAATCCATATATACTGATATATATAAATGAAATTTAACACCTCAGCATTTCAAAATGCCAGAACAAAAGAGATAACAAAAAAACGACAAAAACTCAAACTCAAATGTGCAAAAAAAGTGCTGTCGCTAATTTACGTGATTTAGCTCATAAATAGCATCCAGTACCTTTAGCATCCTGCAGATGGTGATAACGCCTCGTCTGCCCAAGAATTTAACTGCAATAGAAAAAGATGCCAGCTTGTCGCACACAATCACAATGTAATGAGTGCGATAATTGTCCATTCAAATGTAGTGGAGTAAAGAGTACAGATTCTCATCACAAATGTACAGAGTAAAATTGCTTCAGTACAAAAAATCTGAGATGTGACTCGGCATGTTGGATTTATCAAGCGGTTTTGTGTGTGGCAGGAAGATCATGTGGCATCGCGCCGGACTGGAATGTTTTGGCAAGCCTTTGTTGTGGGCTTGTTTACAAACCACTTATTTGCTTATTTAATGGAGCGTGTTGATGGGGCCGAGAATAATCTCATTCCAAATCTCTTAATCTTCTCAGCGGCCACGTCTGGAAAGGCAAAACAAACAAAATGGTCAAATCAGCCCAAGTCAGTCACTTCAATTTAGACGATATGAGTTAGTAGGTTTAATCTGGTTTTGATTGGTTGATTCATGCTTTAGTATTCATAATTCATTATGTGTAGTTGATTCATAATTTAGTTTGTGAGAAACCGTTGAGATCACTACAACACATTTTTGTGAAGGATTTTTTGGAATTATACTCACTGTAGTCATGTTTTGGCAGGTATCAGATTTAACGTATTAATATTTCTCTTTGTTTCATTGTTGGGAGGGATTAAAACGGGTAGTTTATGGGGGAAGGAGGTGGGGTGACAAAGCATTGTGTGGCCTGTATTGTGAAGAACAGACCGCAAGTCACAAGGTCAAAGGGCAAAAGGTCAGAGAAAGCTGGTGGCACATGCAACAGCCGGTGAACCAGAGGATGGACAAGGGGACAGACAACGAACACAGAAGAGAGAGACAGAGAGAAATTATATTGAATTAAATAAATGAAACTACATTTTTGTGCACTTATTATCATAAGTGAGAGAGAGAGAGAGAGAGAGAGAGAGAGAGAGAGAGAGAGAGAGAGAGAGATGAATCGATGAGAGTAAAGGAATCGATGTTGTAAAGGAAAATAGAAGTGACAGACAGAGAAAGAGATACAGCAATTAATGGATAGATGGATGGTTGAATAGAAGGAAGGGCAGACAGACAGATAGATAGATAGATAGATAGAGAATGAATGATGGTAGAGAGAGAGAGAGAGAGAGAGAGAGAGAGAGAGAGAGAGAAAGCAGACTGTTGGAAAGGAAAATAAAAGTGAAAGACAGAGAGAGAGAGAGAGAGAGAGAGAGAGAGAGAGAGAGAGAGAGAGAGAGAGAGAGAGAGAGAGAGAGAGAGAGAGA